>WNWU01000003.1:51352472-51363812 GCA_012654045.1 Ptyas mucosa
AGAATAGAATAGAATAGAATAGAATAGAATAGAATAGAATAGAATAGAATAGAATAGAATAGAATAGAATAGAATAGAATAGAATAGAATAGAAAAACAGAGTTGGAAGGGAGGTCTTCTAGTCTAACCCACTGGTTAGGCAGGATACCTTACACCACTTCAGACAAATGGTTATCCAACAGCTTCTTAAAAACTTCCAATGTTGGAGCATTCACAACTTCTGGAGGCAAGTTGTTCCACTGATTAATTGTTCTCACTGTCAGGAAATTTCTCCTTAGTTCTAAGTTGCTTCTCTCCTTGATTAGTTTCTACCCATTGCTTCTTGTCTTGCCCTCAGGTGCTTTGGACAATAACTTGACTCCCTCTTCTTTGTGGCAGCCCTTGAGATATTGGAACACTGCTATCATGTCTCTCCTAGTCCTTCTTTTCATTAAAGTAGGCATACCCAGATTCTGCAGCCGTTATTCATATGTTTTATTGAACAATATTCAATCTATGTTCATTCATTCCTTTTTCAAAGCTTAAAAATAACTGTATGCCATCGTTCACCTACCTTTGAAATGGGTTTTCAAAGGTTAAGTAGATCAGTCTTCTTCAAGCTGGGAATGCTCCATGCTTTGGTATAGACATTAACTTACAGAATTTCCCAATAGACAGCAAGGTTATTGCATAGTATTCTGATTGCTGAATTCCACAGCTATTACAATGGGGAAGTTTGAATCAGGACATTTGAATCAAATAAACAAAGATTGTTCTGCAAGTTGAAATGTTGTACGATTTCTCCTCTTACCACAATAATAAAGGTATTGTGTGTTCCTCCTCTATGAAGACTCATCAAGCATTAGGGAATTGCTTCAAAGAAATAGAATTACAGAGAGTGAACCGATAAAAGGAGTTGGTTGCTTTTACAAGTTTTCAACTGAACAATTGCAGAGTTTCCAAATTAGATTTAGATCGGCACACAGTCTTGGTTGTGAAGGTTGCTCATCTCTTATTTAGAGATTAGCAATCTAGAAGAAAAAACATTCTGCCCTTGTTGCTAAACAACCCCCCCCCCAAAAAAAAACCTGTTTTGCCGGTCCTGAACTTCCACAGTTTTTGAGTAGAATGATTTAGTAATTTTAATGAGAAATGACCAAGGCAAATATCATTGTGGTCAAATCCGTCTTCTGAAAGAGAAGATACTGAAGGTCACACAGTCATTCAGAAGCCATGTCAGCTTCAGAAATATCCATGAAACTGCCAGTTAAAGTTTTACAGAGAATGTTTAACCAATCTCTTTAACCAGATCAACTAGTAACTTGACCAGAATTCAGTGGTGAAATCTGAACTGGTTTACTACCAGTTCAGTGGCTGTGCGCCAAATATGCGCTGCACCAAACAGGAGCTACTTGTCCGCATGCATGGTGCGCGCCAAAAGGAGGCTTGGGAAGGTAAGTAGAACAGCATGGGGGTTGATCAGCTGTGGTGCGCAGTTGTGGGAACCTTTTTAAAAACTTTTTAAAAGCATTTTTTACTACCTGCTCAGGCAAATAGGTAATAAAAACATGCTTTAAAAAAGTAAAAAAAAGGCTCTGATGATCGCACAGCACAGGTGTGATCATTGGAGCCTTTTAAAAACTTTTTTAAAGCATTTTTTTACTACTTATTTGACTGAACCGGTAATAAAAAAAATGCCTCAAAAGTTAAAAAAAAAAAAGTTCTGACGATCAGTTGAGTGACGCACGATCATCAGAACTTTTTTTAAAAAAACTTTTTAAAGCATTTCTAACTACTGGTTCCAGAGAACTATTGTAAAAAAATGCTTAAAAAGTAAAAAAAAAAGTTTCAACGATTGCGCATCGCTGAATTTTTATTTTTTTTTTACATTTTTTACTACCGGCGAACCAGTTGCAGTTTTTTACTATTGGTTCAGCCAAACTGGCCCGAACCGGTAGCATTTCACTCCTGCCTGAATTAAGTTTCTGGTTATTAATTTATAACCAATTAATTTCAATGCCTGGCATGTTTCATTCTAAATTATTTTACTGGCATTCTAGAGGATTGAGCATTGAAGGGCAAAAGACTGAGATCATTAACAATGTAACTTAATCTGACATTTGATTTATTTTCTAATGTTTCTTACATCCTTACTTTTGCCCCAGAAATATAATGCAGCCTTTAAGGGGATATCCAGTTTTTATGTAAAGCATGCATAAACTAGGTTCTTTCTTTGCATGGATATATACTCATGTGTAAATTGGTTTAAAATTCACATTTCTATCAGCAATGTACCCATACGGCCGAGCTATTAGCCTTTAATCCCCCTGAAATCTTTATATTTCTAAATTGGTTGATTCTTCATAAAGCAATGGAAATAAATTGGTACAATCTTTACTGAATGATGTCCTTGCTGTTGGCCACCTGTTCCTCTGTTGCAAGGAAAGCTCACAAATATAACTTAATTCTGGAACATCAGACACAGTCACACTTTTTATATTATCTATCATAATATACCTAAAATCAATGGGAGAATGAAAAGACTGAAAATTTCCGTATCAGGTAGATGTTTTCATGTACCAGATTTATAGAAGCTAATTGCTTTCCATTTATAGAAATTGGGTAACAGAATATACTTGTTTTAATTCAAGATTCAATTATATACTTTTTAGCAATTAAAAGAGAAATAGCGATGTTTGATTTGATCTATATATGTGGTGGAAACAAGGAGGGTTTGCAAGATTAGAACACTATGGAGAATTATAGCGAACAGTACTGTAAATTAGACTTAATTCTGTTTGTGTCTTTTTCTAACTTTATACTTACACTATTATTTTTAGTTAATGTATGAAATGTTTGCTTAGTCCAAAAGGAAATAACGTGATGGAGAAACAGAGATAGAGAATAGATATAGAGTAAATAGATAGATAGATGGATGGATGGATGGATGGATGGATGGATGGATGGATGGATGATGGATGGGCGGACCGGCAGATGGATGGATGGATGGATAAATAGATGATAGATGATGATAGATGATAGATGATAGATAAATAGATAGATAGATAGACAGACAGACAGACAGACAGACAGACAGACTTTGATAAAATATAATATATATGCTTGACATTTAACATATATTTCAAAATCTTATAAATTAGGATCATCATTGTTATCTCCATATCACAGATAGCAAGACTGATGCTAATTGTTTTCTATCACATGTTAATTTCTGCACATTTTTTTCACAAGCCACTCTTGCATAATTGATTAACAGACATGTATGTATGTATGTATTGATTTGATTTGATTTGATTTGATTTGACACCAATCTTGTTTCGAAGTGACTCTGGGCGGCTTGCAGTATAAAAGCATTAAAATTATCAGAATTAAGTATTCCTATCCCAATGAAATGACAAGCAGCTGTTTTTAGTTTTCCAGTTGTAGGATACATTCATATTCACATTTAATTAGAGAACCCTCTATTACACTGAGCTTTGTAAGTGGCAAGGTAAGAATGAGTTTTATGCTGTTAGACTCCAAACAGAATGTAGGAAGAAATTAGACAAAACTTGCTCTTTTTCTCTTTGTTTTTCTTTTTCCACTTGCTGACTGTAGTGAACTGAACTATAGATTAATGCAAAGAAAAGGAGAGAGATAGTAAAATTTATAGTGATGTATACAGTCTCATCAGTGGTGAAATCCAATTTTTTTAACTACCGGTTCTGTGGGTGTGACTTGGTGGGCGTGGTGTGGCTTGGTGGGCATGGCTTGGTGGGTGTGGCAGGGGAAGGATACTGCAAAATCCCCATTCCCTCCCCACTCCTGGGGGAAGGATATTGCAACATTTCCATTCTCACCCAACTCTCAGGGGAAGGATATTGCAAAATCCCCATTCCATCCCCACTCCTGGGGGAAGGATATTGCAAAATTTCCATTCTCATCCAACTCTCGAGGGAAGGATATTGCAAAATCTCCATCCCTCCCCACTCCTGGGGGAAGGATATTGCAAAATCTCCATTCCCACCCCACTCTGGGGCCAGCCAGAAGTGGCATTTGCCAGTTCTCCGAACTGCTCAAAATTTCAGCTACCGGTTCTCCAGAACCTGTCAGAACCTGCTGGATTTTACCCCTGAGTCTCATCCTTAATATCATATGTGTGTAATAATCACTTTTTGTAATCAAATGTTTGACTTTGGTTTCGTTGTGCTCCTGACCACAACTTACCTTTAAAATTGTAATTCAGAAGCTCTGTATGTTGCTTTTGTCTTTACCCTCTCTGATACTTCGTCAGGACTTCCTACTGTTTCAGAAAGCTGGTTTTGGAGTTTTTGGAACTGCAGAGTTGCAGTTGACAAAGCACAGGGGTCAGTTTTACATTTCCCACCCATCATGTCAAAATGGTGTGTATCATGACAGATGCCTACCCTGTATGAGATCTCTTTATAAGCAGGGATTTGGCTTTCAGAGCTGTCACATGCAAGTGACATTTTTAAAGAAAAGCAGAGAGAGGAGGTAAAATGGGGGGTAAAAAACCCCTCACAAATGATCATGGATAGTTTGTTTTCTTCCGATACTGAAGTGGGGAAAGAAATGCCTTTGAAGTTTGCAAAGGAGAAATGTTATTTCTTTAAGTTACGCAGGTGATTCAGAGTCCAATTAAAAAAAGCTCCCCATGGCTCAAAATCTTCTTATAACTGGATGTTTGGCATTAGCACTAACTTGCATTTTGCGCATCCCTTCAAGCCATATACAGCCAACAAGTAACATATGGTAGCTCACTAAGGCTTCAGTAAACCACCAGGAGTTGAGTGGAAACCTGGCAAGGCAACAGTAGAAGTGATAATCAAACATTGGCTATCACATTACAGGTACAGCTGGCAGCATTTGCTTCTATATGTACAAGATATGCACTTGTACTATATGTACAAATTCAGGAAATAGGGTTTGGGGGGGGAGACTAAAAAATAGAGAATGCTAACAGCTAAAATTGCTACAGTGATACCATATAATCAACAAATATAAGTCCCAAAAGAAACTCAAATACTTTGGCTACCTAATGAGAAGGAAGGACTCATGTGGGTGTGGCTTGGTGGGCGTGGCATGGCTTGGTGGGCATGGCAGGGGAAGGATACTGTAAAAATCTCCCTTCCCTTCCCAAGGGGGTGGGATCAGTCAGAGGTGGTATTTACCGGTTCTCTGAACTACTCAAAATTTCCACTACTGGTTCTCCAGAACTGCTCAGAACCTGCTGAACCCACCTCTGGTCCATATGCATTTAAAAGACAGAGGCCACTCTTTTGAAGACAACAAAGTCCATATTTTGGACCGAGACGATCACTGGTTTGAAAGAGGCTTTAAAGAGGCCATCTGTGTCAAAATTGAACAGCCCTCTCTCAACAGAGGGGGAGGGATATGATATCATCTATCTCCAATCTACAACACAGTCCTTTCAACAGTTCCAAGAAGGCTCTGCACCAATTTGCACCACTCAGGTGATCCAACCTCTAGGTAACCTTAACGACCCGCTAAAAGAATATGCAAATGTTTGCTCTGTCAGCATTGGAGGAGTGTTCATAACCAGGCTGCAGAAATAGTGGGCGTGCAAAACTTCATTTGTGAAAGTGATGCATGCGTGAAAACACCCCTCTCCCCCCTCCACCATCGCCGCCACCAGTCTGCCGAGCTAGAAAGGTTGAAGACCACCATCCTAGTACCAATCATTGGTCTTGCTGAAGTTTGGGTCTTCGGCAGCTGTTGGAAGATAATTAGGAGCTTAGAGAGTAAGTCAGGAATATGATTACCATAGCACCATTAGATAGCTAGAGGTCAAGGACTAACAGCAGAACATAACAGAATAGATTGTATTTGGACAAAGACAAGGTAAACTGAAAGTGGACATAAAACAAGAGACATTGGAGACGGTAAATTCATCAGTTTACAAGCAGCTTCTTTCTTCTTCATTTTGCAGTCTCCACTTGGAACTGGCCTTCAAAAGAATAAAATCACTAAATAACTTAAACTGCCTGTCTTTCAAAAGAAAACAAAATGATAGTAATAAAAACCCAGCATTTATGGAAGAGATATCTTTTTATTCAGTTTTATTAATATCCAGCAATTTGAAAGTGATTACTATACTGAACATTTTTGTACCCAAAGGATTTCATCCCAAATTGATTTTATCTTCCAACGGTCAAAGGAAATGACAAGAATGATGGTTGATTAGTGATTAATCATAGATATCAATTTATTATTGGTTGTGGATTATGTGTGACAATATCTTTCATATTCATAACCTGAAAGAAACATTTGAAACATTTATGTTATTTTAAACCAAATACACAGGATTCAAGTTAATCTAAACAGTGTTAGATTATTTAAAATACCAACTACTAGGTTTGGGTTTTTTTAGAAAACTGAGAAAATTACTCATATTAAAATTAATTACTTATATGGTGTTGCTCAGATAGATATCAGATTTATGTTCAATCTAGATTCCTCCGTCCCTCCCTCCCTCCTTCCCAGCAAGAGTACAATAAGACAAAAAAAATCCTTAGGTTATGTTATTTTTTAAAAAAAGAAAAATAATATAGTGAGTTAAACATGTTGGTGAAAGGGAAGAGTTCTAGTTGTTTTTGAAGAAATTTGATAGGGAAAAAAAAGAAAATTTGAAAAAAGAGCAAAAGCAAAAACAAAAATCAGTACAATGTAGTATGTTTCAAAGTAATTTAAGAAATATCAGAATCAGAAATTTATCAGAATTTATGAAAGATGATAGATGATGAAAGATGATAGATGGATGGATAGATAGATAGATAGATAGATAGATAGATAGACAGACAGATAAATATTTTGCATTAGAATATCTATTTATTTATTTCACCTATTAGTTACCAATCAATCAATCAATGAGGTTGAATGGATAATGTGGATAGATGGCCCAAAGTCACCCTGTAAGGAACATGGGAGGCACAAAAAATAATAAATAAAATAAAATATAAAATTAACTTGATCAAAATTAATGATAAATAAATGACAATTAAATTTACTAAATTTCCCTTTGGTCACATAAACAATTAAAATTTGTGATGAATTTTGGAAGAATCTCACCATGAACACTATACCAGATTTCCCCCTATTTTTTCCATGTGTAAATCCCTGGATAGACATGAATCTGTTAAAGAAACGCACAATATTTCCAATTATCTCCAGTCATGGGACTTAAGCCAGAAAACCATTTCCATGCAGTTCTTATCTTTATCAGACAATTGAATTGAAAATAATTCAATTGAAAAAATGTATTATGTTCCTAAGACCATTAATATCTCATAACTATGAATAAATGCATTTACATTTTACTTTTTGAAGTTTTCATTTTGTTTCAGCTATCTAAGATAGTTTTCTTGTTCCAAGACCACAGTTCTTAATTTTGAATGCCAAGTCCAATGTACAATTCAGTTCACCTACTCATAACATGTTTGATTTTAATAAGGGGACACAATTTGTAATGTAGTCAAATATTTATAACCCAAGAAAATTTATACAGCCATTACTGCTTTCAGCTTTTATCATCATTGCTTAGAAATTCTTTATCTTATTCTTGAAATCTAAAAGTCTGGAAAGACTTTATTATTATAAATTATTGTTAAAAATTGCCACATGATTGTCTATGCAGTTATTCAGAAGTCAGGGAATACTATCTATTGAGTTTATTTTCAGATACATAGAGTTGTAACTTGAAGTGAGTTTATATATTATTTAATCTGCTCTGCTTTAACTTGATCAGGTTCCAAATATATTGGTGTCTCTTACACCTGTGGTTTCAGCACTGGCTTCCAAGTGTGAAATCATATAATTATGATTTTAAAAGTAGACCCTAGGTATACGTCTCAAGCCACCTGTTTCTCCTTACAACATATAATAATGCCAAGTGATTCAAAAAGAATATATGCACTGGAAGTGATCTCATTTCCATCCTGCAATTAAATCCCAATTGCAGCCAATTTTTGTTGAAACTGAATCAGGTAATCCAGTTTTTAAAATAACGATTGATATTATCGCATATATGTTTATGTTTATTTTATTTTATTTATTTATTTATTAAATTTATATACCGCTCTACTCCCGAAGGACTCAGGGCGGTGAACAGCCAAACAATAAATATAATACAAATATTTAAAGACTGTTTAAAATACAATTAAATAATTTGGTCCTGCAAACAGAATTAAAAACAGAATTAAAAAACAGAATTAAAAAAATAAAAATATGTATATGATTACAATGATTATGATGATGTTTATATGTTAATATATTGGACACCTAGAAAACACACTGTTCAACATAGAAATGGAATTTGTGATATAAAACAATATTTATACACAGTTTTTAAAAGAGTATTATTTTTAATGGTGCAGCAATACAATGTAAAAAAGATGTTGAGACTCTAGAAAGAGTGCAGAGAAGAGCAACAAAGATGATTAGGGGACTGGAGGCTAAAACATATGAAGAACGGTTGCAGGAACTGGGTATGCCTACTTTAATGAAAAAAAGAAATAGAGGAGATATGATAGCAGTGTTCCAATATCTCAGGGGCTGCCACAGAGAAGAGGGAGTCAAGCTACTCTCCAAAGCACCAGAAGGCAGGACAAGAAGCAATGGGTGGAAACTAATCAAGGAGAGAAGCAACTTAGAACTAAAGAGGAATTTCCTGACAGTTAGAACAATTAATCAGTGGAACAACTTGTCTCCAGAAATTGTGAATGCTCCAACACTGGAAGTTTTTAAGAAGCTGTTGGATAACCATTTGTCTGAAGTGGTGTTGGGTTTCCTGCCTAAGCAGGGGGTTAGACTAGAAAACCTCCAAGGTCCCTTCCAACTCCGTTATTCATTCTATTCTATTCTATTCTATTCTATTCTATTCTATTCTATTCTATTCTATTCTATTCTATTCTATTCTATTCTATTCTATTAGATCTTTTATGGCTTGCTCTTAATGCATTCTGGATAATGTATTTCTTTTTTCTCTTTTGTATTAAACAGTTGGTTATTAAAAAAGAAAATTAAGTTGTTGGTTGCATAAGTGTGTGTTTGATATTGAGTCGTGTTATTCTCTTGCAGTTGCTCCATTGCAAATTTTCTCTCCTCTATTCTGGGCACTCGACAGATCCATGAACTGTGCTGTATTAAACACAGTTAAATGCTAAGCAAAGTAGCATTTTCATTTTTCAAACCTACTTTGGCAAGCATTGCCAGGAGAGCCCTATAAAAATAAACATAAATAGAGTTTGCAAAGTGCCATTGAGCTGCTCAGCCATCAAGCAGAACAAATGAACCTCAGATATTGGAGGCTTTAGTTCATGCACATTGTGAGTAATTCCAAATAAAATGTAACGCTGAAAAGACCGGCAAACTGTTGACATTGTGATCCTGTGTTTTTACTCAGTAAAAAGTAAAATCATTGTCAATAATTGGGCTTGATCCCAAATACAGAGGTACAAAATTACTCCGGAGAGAACTAAAGAGGGCCACCACTAACCAAAACAACATGCACCTGTCTATTGCTCCCTTCCCATTCATTCCTTAAGGGTCATCCCTTCTTCCTTTCCAAACCTATAAGTTTCATTATAACAGCAAAGTATGTCACATGAAGGCAGGGACATTAAGACCATGAACAGTGCATTTTCAATGCCTGACAGAAGCTTTTGGGATTTTTCTGCTGTTTTGCAGAAGTCAGCTTAGCAACAAAGTGTCTGTCTGTCTGTCTGTCTGTCTGTCTGTCTATCTATCTATCTATCTATCTATCTATCTATCTATCTATCTATATCTACAGGTACACCAATAATGAACAAAACTCAGGCAGGTAGATTTCTCAAAGAATAGCTTAGTTGGATATATCGTATTGGCACAACTGGTGAAAACTGACTCTGAATGTTCCCCTGGTTTTCACCCAATTAAAAGTAAAAGTTTTCTCCCTTCCCCAATCATCACATGGTCCAATCAGGGTTCCATCTGGTTGCCTGGTAACTTCACTCCTCCTCTCTCTGACCACCTGCGGGAATGTCCTTGGTTCCCAGGAGAAAGTATTTTGTTTTGGCTACAAAACTCCAGCTATCTCTATTCCCCCCTCCCTATCCCTCAGCTCCAGTGTGGTAACACTGAAGCCTAAAAATGGCCTTGGTCAGGTCAGCTTCAGGGTTGACAATGGATATCTAATATCTGCTTTAATGTATCTAATCAAGGCATGACCAACATTCCTCCAATCACTGATTCAAAAACATTTTTTTAAAAAAAGGTCACCTCTTGAAAGGAAGCTTTAAAAGCTGATGTTCCTTCCACTGAATATATGATGAGTAAATCTTAACATATAAAACAATTCAATCATTTATTTATTATACACTCATTCCTTAAAGTCTGCGAAAGTTTCTTCACTGAAGAAAATTAGGAAGCACACTTGCTTATGAACATTTTTTTGTCAGGAGCAAGAAACCAGGAGTCGGAATAGAGTGTTCTGTCCCCGCCTCTCTCTCACACACACAGTCAGCCAGGAGTTAATAAAACCAGCAGTCAGAAATTCCTTTGAGATAACAGAATTGGCAGCAACCCAGTAGCTGCCTGCCAAAGACTTTACTCACAAAGGGAGGTTTTTCTCCTCCGTCCGATACACCAAAATAAGTCCACAAAGTCAAAGAATTGTCAACTCCAGTCCATAATAAATCCAAGGAGGGCATATAACAAAGTTCCAGAAACGCAGTATGACTTGCTAGCTTTTCAGTTTTGTCCGTCACAAGGCCTGAATGGCCACCACACCCCCTTTTATCCCCTGTGAGATGTGGTCCAGTGACTCAGCTTAATCTCTGACACGCCTCTTTCTCTGCTGCGTGCGCTTATCTTTCCGATGCTGTCGGGGATCCAGCCAAGACTCATCTCTGTCGCTGTCTAACTGCGGCTGCTCTGAAGTGTCTAGCTCCTGGCCAATCTCTTGGCCTTCGGAGGACACCTGAGGCATTGCCAGAGAGGAGGGTCCTGGAGAGGGAGGCCTTGCCAACTCCTCCACTTTCGAAGTCTTCTCCCTCTGATAAGACAGGCTCAGGGGTCGAACTCACAACATAGAGTTCAAAAGCACGATGAGTTTATTTCATGCTACCTCTACATAAGAATCTGATCTACTCATGGTCGAGAGAAATTGGCACCAGATAAGAGTCAATAGACTTCAAAGAGGAGGCTGGACTTAGGTTTCTTGTGGGAGTACAGTGTTTCCAAACTGATGACACATTTGACCCTGCCCTTGGGCTCAGTCTGGTCATCTCCTAATTTGTTTATTATTTATTATTTATTATTTATTATTTATTATTTATTATTTAT
>WNWU01000003.1:51365418-51391599 GCA_012654045.1 Ptyas mucosa
GATAGATAGATAGATAGATAGATAGATAGATAGATAGATAGATAGATAGATTTTGCTTATTGGAAGTTGATAGGAATGATGCAAAGAGCAATCTGCCTGATCCCAGAATGTTGTAACCATTATAAATACATGCTGATTGCCAGGCATTCAAATTTTGATCATATGGCTTTGGGGATGCTGCAATAGTTATAAGTCACTGGTCATAAGTCACCTTTTCATGGTCATTGTAACATCAAACCAGTGGTGTAAGCCAAGAACTAGTTGTAGTTAAGATGTCAGAGTTATTATTTTTAACCTTAATTGCAACTCTTCATTTTTTTAAAAAAAAAATTCTTTTACTTTAACAAAAAAAATATTTTAAAGGTAATTATTAAATATTATGTATTCTATGTTATAAGGGCAGCATGGTGGCTCAGCATTAGGCCTGTTGGCTGGAAAGCCGGCAACCCAGGTTTCAGACCCGAGCTCCATGCAATGGGGTGAACGTGCCCCAGCTCCTGCCAACCTAGCAGTTCGAAAGCATGCAAATGTGAGTAGATAAATAGGTACCACTTTGGTGGGAAAGTAACAGTGCTCTGTGACATCATGCTGGCTACATGTTCACAGAATTATTTTCCGGCAGCACTGACTCAGTAGCCTTGAAATTGAGATAAGCACCACCCCCTATAGTCAGTAATGCCTAGTGGAGTAAAATCTGCAGGGACTCCTATCTTATTCTATGTTATGCTGACTCTTAGAGTTATATATTAAAGTGGCTTAAAGTGTAACAAAAAAATAAATTTAGGTGTTATCTGCACACTGATAATCCCTTAGTTTATATTGACCAATTTGTGGTTTTTCATAAATGTTAAATAAAAATGGGAGACGTTCAAGTCTCGAGGTACCCCACATTGAGGCATCCAAGGCCTGATGTCTCCTCTTTGATAACCAACTAGAACCTCTAATTTAAGAATATATGACATTTTTCTTATTTCTTCTTAAGGTAGGAATACATTTGTAAACCATCAAGGTTTGGTTAGTTTTGTGGAAGCTTTTGTTTTCTAATTAATCCTATTTAATAAGTAAATATTTGTTTAATACTCTTTTAATATTTAATATTAAAAGTTTAATATTTTAATAGTAATTAAAAAACTTTTAATCCTAAAAAAGAAATATAATTCTTTACTTCCTAAGAATCCTGGATAATATCTTTCTGGAAGACTTAAAAGTGTTTCACTTAAAGGAAAAAGCTGTTGTTTGATCTTTAAATTCAAATAGGGAAATTGGAATAATTGGAATATTTTAAATTGTATATCTAGAATTTAATCAAAAAAGGAAAAAAGTTGAAATGATATTGTATTATGAATTAATTAGATTGTGATAGAAGTAGAAATGATTAAGTTGTTGCTTGAAAAGGTATAAATACATATGTTTTATAAAATAACTGAAAACTAGAGAAGATTGAAGGAAATATATGGTGAAAGTTATTTGGTTTATTATTATATAAAGAGAAAAGATGGTTATATAACTAATTGGTAAGTATTAAGATGTTAGATTGTATTATTTGGAACAAGATTTAAGGAAATGTATGGTATAAAACAGTTGGGTTTATTATTCTTATAAGAAATGAATGACTGTAACACCACATAATTAATTGATTTGTATTAAGATGTTGGATAATGAAATAGCTGACAATGGAAAATATTAATGATTTTATTAAGGAAATACAAGGAAATACTAAGAACTATATTATGTGAGATTTTAAATTTGAGGGGGTTAACATAGAGATGAAGGGAAAAACTGAATTTGGTTCAGATTAGGGGTTATGATGAAGGGTAATATCGGTTTAAAAAAATAGAGAGAATAAGTATCATGGCAAAAAGGGAATATATAAATTGTAAATTTAGTTGAAATTACTAAAAACTGCTTAAATTTGTGAACCGGCCAATACTCTGTTCAGAAAAAATACATTGTATGTTTGTTTGTGTGTTTGTGTAAAAAAAAAACTTTCTTAAAAAAAACTTTATCACCATATTAGGATGCCTGCAAACAATTGATATCCTTTTTTATTTGGCCAACTAAAGGTAATCTGAGCTCTAGAAATGTATTCCAAGATCTGATTTACCTTTACAACAAATATGATCAGCTAAAATTAGTTAATTATAAAATGAACACCCCCAATTTCCTTGTATCATAAATGAGGTTGCATGATTTTTTTAATGACAGAAATTATTCTTACTGGATGTTTTTAAACATGAATATCTATATGGACCTTTGTCTATATAAAGTGCCTATTATTTACAATTCCTATTGTAAAAAAATGCAAATGCAATGTTTAAAGTATTAGCAATTTGGGGGAAGGTGAGGAAGAGGAGCAAAGTTATGTTCTCATATTACCATATGAATTGTACTATAATGAAGATTTGTGACTCTGCCAGCTTCCTTGAAAAATCATATGCTCTCATCTGAGTATGTCTCCACCCCATTAGTGTTAGCGCCATGATGAATTGGAATCAGAAGACTGTTTTAATTAAGATTTCTCTGCATAGGTGTGAACTATGTGGTTAATATCCCCATCATATTTTTAATGATATAATGGGATGATTTCTCCTTAAAAGAAAAATGTGTATACACCAAAATCTTGTGATTTTGTTTGTTTATGATCAGCTATTATTTTCCTTTTGGGGGGGGGGGGAAAAATAGAAAGAAAGAGAGGGGGGAAGGAAGGAAGGGAGGGAGGGAGGGAGGGAGGGAGGGGAGGGGAGGGAGGAAGGGAGGAAGGAAGGAAGACAAAGAAAGAAAGAAAAAGGAAAGAAAGACAGAAAGACAGAAAGAAAGAAAAACGTAAGTAAATAAGTAAGTAAGTATGTAGGTAAGTAAGTTTTATTCAGGGCTAATCTCAGTTGGCAATCCAATACTGGGCCATGTGTTTTTTTCTGAAATATCTGAAAAACAACCAGTGAACATTTCAGAAAGAAAACAGGCATCAGAAGAAATTCTGCTTCTGAAAGCTTTGCTAATTTTCTACTCTCACTGGAAACCCTTTTTACTAAGCTTTCAGATCATCTTTTGATTATACCAACAGGTTACAGGAAAGAAAGAAGGAGGAGGAGGAGGAGGAGGAGGCCTGAGCTTCTAAAAAAATGAAATTTTGTAAAAGGTAAAGTGCTGAAAAGTGTGGCTAAGCTGAATTGGGAAAGAATATAAACTTGTCAGGACCGTGGCCTTCAACCCAGCTCTTAAAAATATTTGACTATGGTTTTGAGCATGTCTGTTTTTAAAAGAACTGTAATTAAAACAGCCCTGATTTTCACTGGAAATAATAGTGGAACAAATCACAATTGATATTTTTCAACATATCATAAATTTATGTTGTAATACAAGAAGGACTGTGTTGGATCTCTAAATAAATAAATAAAATAACCCTGTCTATATAAGCCCCAAATTAGCCAGAATGTTTAACATGCTTAAAAACATGGTATATTGCAATGCTACAATGAAGATAAATTATAAATGTGAAGAGATCAAATTCTGCTTTTAAATGACACATAATTGCCATTACAGTGGAAGTGGATTTGATTAGGAGGTATTATACCCATTTATGCTTAATTAGGGCTAGAGAAAAATAGAGGAACATTATCTGAAATGACCCTGTTTTCTTGATGCTAACCTGTGTTCCATAAACTAACTCTTATAAGCTTGTATGTAATAGGCACGGTTTAAATAGATGCTTGGAATTATCTGTACGGTACAGAAAGATCTGACACGATAATAGCTTAAAAACAGGAAAAGGAAAATGTTATGCAAATTGTGTTCTGCAGCTTAATTTTTGGGTTTCTCCAATGCCAGTCAGGAGCCGATCAAATATTTCTACCAAAAAGCTCATAGAAAGCTATATGCGTTTCATATTGCAAACTTGATTCATATCTGAGTTCTTAGATTGGGATTTTTTTGTATTTCAATGTCATACCAAAACAACTAGACCCAAGAACAGTTTTTTTTCCAAGCGCCATCACTCTGCTAAGCAAATAATTCCCTCAACACTGTCAAACTATTCACTATGTCTGCATTAAATATAAAGGTAAAGGTTCCCCTCACATATATGTGCTAGTTGTTCCTGACTCTAGGGGGCGGTGCTCATCTCCATTTCAAAGCCAAAGAGCCAGTAGTGTCCGAAGACGTCTCTGTGGTCATGTGGCTGGCATGACTAAATGCCAAAGGCACACAGAATGCTGTTCCCACCAAAGGTGGTCCCTATTTTTCTACTTACATTTTTTACGTGCTTTCGAACTGCTAGGTTGGCAGAAGCTGGGACAAGTAACAGGAGCCTGTTACACGGCACTAGGGATTCGAACTGCTGAACTGCCAACCTTTCGATTGACAAGCTCAGTGTCTTAGCCACTGAGCCACCGTATCCCTCTAAGTCTGCATTACTATTACTATTAATCTTCTCATCGTTCCTATCACCCATCTCCTCCCACTTATGACTACATGACTGTAGTCATTTGTTGCTTGTATCCTTACGTTTTATATTGATTGTTTCCCAGTATGATTTGATTGCTTATTTGTACCCTATGACTATCATTAAGTGTTGTACCTTATGATTCTTGGCGAATGTATCTTGTCTTTTTATGTACACTGAAAGCATATGCACCAAAGACAAATTCTTTATGCGTCTAATCACACTTGGTCAATAAAGAATTCTACATCTACATCTACCTTTCTCTAGATTCGTAAAATGTTTCATCTCTAACATTGGTGCCTATCACCCTGATGTTTCATGCCTCTCAGGCTTATTACTTTTTCTCAGCAGCATAGAAAGGTGAGTTATTTCTCATTGTACAGGGGCCATGGATATTATGTTGCTGGTTTTTGGTTTTTTTTAAATAGCTCTTCAGGGATATAAACCTGAATAATCCTTGTTTTGTATCACAGATCGATTTTCATGATGAGTTGGCAAATTCCACCCAGTGCAGAAGGCTTAAATCATCTCTATTCTTTGCCATATCTTTTGTCGGTCTGTTATATTTTTGTTGTTAAGGGGATACAATGCCTGTTCTGCACCAGAAGAAGGCTTATTATTTTCTTCATCTTGATCTTTTATACTCTATTCAAGCATGCACTTCAAAGATCTACTTGGAATTTGAACATACTGTTTCAAAAAAAAATCCTCTTTCTGTAGCATATATTTTCTTCACACGGATATATGCATGTGCCTCTGTGCTGAGAATCATCTTCCTTCTCTCCCTGCTCCCACTGCTGGTGTATGATGAAAGGCAGGGATGTCAAACTTGATTTCATTTAGGGCCACATCAAGGTTGTCTTTGACCTCAGGGGACTGGAGTGGGTGTGGCCAGGGTAGACATGGCCAGCTCGACATCACTCCTGTTGGGGGTGTATGTGGTAGCCTGAGTGCTCTGCCAGAGAAAGCAAGCTTCTGAGCTCAATTTTTGACTGCCACGGCTTCCTGCAACCCTGTGACAGCCCCCCCAAGCTCCATTTTCACTGGCAGAGGCATTGCGGCCCAGGCCTTCGCTGTTTCCAGGGCAACCTAAACTACCCTGCAGATCAGATCTGGACCCCGGGCCTTACCCCTGATGTAAGTAATTCTTTATTTTTGGGGGATGGGCTTCTCCAGATTATGACAAAGGTTTGCTGAGGTCTACATAATAGCATGAAGGTAAAATAAAGATTAAATAGAGCCAGAGGCCTAAACAAGGTGAAAGACAGATAGAGGTCCAGATGACATAAAATAGTGGACTTAAAGAAGCACCTCTCATTGATTTTATTGGGTTAGGGTTACAGCATAGTATCTTTGATGAAGCTGTTGGAGGTCAAGTTTTGATCATGATTTATCTGACTTCTGGAAAAATAATGTCATTTCCACCCTGCTTTCTATCATTGCAAATAATCTTAGTTTCCATCATTCTCTCTACGTTGTTTTATGTACGAATGGCACTGGTGCACATTAAGGAAGAATCTGTATTTTGTAAAGACCAAAAGAATATGGTAGATTGCTTGCAAAGATGGAAACGGAAATACATCATCATGGAGAAAATCTACGTAGGAGTCAAAACCAACATGGTGGCACATAATTAATCATCAGGGAACTTCACCTTTGAAATAGGGAAGTAAAAAGGATAATTTTTGATGGCTTGGTTTCTTGACTTTTTTTTATTTTTTTAAAAAAAATAAAGGTGGGAACAGGAATCGGAAGCTTCAGTAAGAAAACATCTTGGAAATTACCTTGGAGGTTGGATTTGTTTGTCTTGAGTTTTTTACCAATTTAGAGGCTATGGGGATTTCAGTGGTGAAAATTGAGATTATGTGCTTTTTTGAGATCTCCCATTCAACTTTTAACCTGATCCAAAGCTAACACCAGCTCTATAGGGCACTTTTGGAAAAAGACTTGTGGGGAATACATTACAGCTGACTAACAAAACATGCCCATTATTGGTTCATTGGACTATACCAGTGGCCCCCAGCATTTTGGGCAGCAGGGACTGGTTCCTTGGACATATGTTTTTCCATGAACTGGAGGGGGCATGATTTTGCATCCTGCCTGCATCGCATGGATGGGGCTTCCCTTGTTTGCGCAGACCGGTTGCTGGGATGCTTTGGACCGGTGCCATTCCATGGTCCAGGGGTTGGGAACCCCTGGACTATATTACGTTTATTTCAGTATCTAGGTTTAAATTAGGTGTTTGGCTTTGATTGTTATGGCCCATCGGCTGCCAGCAGAGCTAGCTGAAGAGTCAGACGAGGAGGAGGTGGAGGGAGAGCCTGAGCCCTCTTCGGAGCCTTTGGAATGCTCTGATAAGGAAACAGAATCAGAGGCAGAGGCAGATCCGGGGCCTCCTATCCCCCCCAGGTGGAGAGGCAACTGCCTTCAGGGCCTGAGCTCAGTGAGGGGGAGAAACAGATGGGCCCCATCCCATATGTGCATATAGGCAGAGAGGAAAAGAGAGGAGAGCAAAGGAAAGCTGTAAGCCGGCTCTCAGGGAGAGGCAGACACAGATGATAACCAGCCCCTCCCTAGCTGGGAAATAAATAGGAGAGGTTGTGGCCGGTTGTCACAGACAGCCATTCGTTTCTAGCATACAGCAAGCAATTCAGATTTCTTGGATAAACCCAGGTTTTTTGGCATTAATTATTTTTGATTTTTTGTTTATCCCTGTGAATAAAAAAACTGTTACTGCCCTGTTATAAAAAAGGATTTGTTTTACTTGTGATTAAACATCTTATCACTACTTGCGGAGGCTGGGTTAGAACACTGATGTCTCCTCTTTTGTCCTCTTTCCATTAATATATATAAATAATTTTTGGCACCTTAGAAGTGCAACGTATTGGTTTTTTCTTACCACAGTCACTCTTTTTCTTTTTTAAGTAATAATCTAAGAAGGCAACCTTTCTCTTAGTTAAAAGAGAGAATTTTTTCATTCACCATTCTGAAAAATGAAAAAAAAAATCTCATAAAGTGAAGATAGAGTTAAAATAAAAGAGGGAACATGAGGTTATTTTATTTAGGTAATGAGATATAACTCTTGATTCCTCTATCCTTCATGCCTGACAAGTAAATGTGTGAATTGGCTCAGTTTGATCTAGAGTTTCTTTGATCTAGATTCAATTTAACTCAGTTTTTAAAAAAAGTAAATGGGTTTTTGTTTTTTAAAAAAAGAGCTGGCAAAGAAAGAATCATCTTATTTAAAATGGTTTTAAAAATCTGTAGAGAAATATAATTCTAGGGCTATGCAATGCTTCATATTCAAAGTAATGCCTTTGAGTGTGCCCTGGTGTACATATACAATCTGAAGGCAAAAATAATCTCATGGATTGCTTTGCAGCTGTATAGAACAACTATCTGATCCTGAGAAGTAGGTTTAAGGAGATGCCAATCATTGCTACAAGATGAACTCCATGCAGTCTAAAGTTCTTTTTCTTCTTCAAATCTGAAACACTTTACTTGGCTATATAGAAGAAAATCTACTTCCTGGTGCGGATCCCAAAGGTGTTTTTTCAAGAGGCAACTGGACTCTCTTGTTTTCTTTGAAGATGTTTCACTTCTTGTCCAAGAGGTTTCATCAGCTCTGACTGGATAGTGGGGAATGGAAGGATTTATATTCCTTGCAGGCAGCTGATCATTTGCATTCTTTTAGAGAGTCATTGAGGCCACTTGGAAGTTTATCTGTGTCCTCGGGGTTACCTGAGTAGTGCCTGAGTGTCACCTCAGTCACTCATCAATCTACACAATCTACAAGTTCCTTAACATATAATGGTATCTTTGGAAGATTCTTTCCACATCTTTGGAAAACTTTAGAAAAGCTGGCTTCCTGAATCCACAGAGAAGGCAAAAAAACAATAATTAATATATGCTTGGTCACTCAGAATTGACAGTGATTAATGTAAGTTAGATAACAGAATAAGTTGCTGACAGATAACTTCCCACCTTTCTGGAACAATGCATATTTACTGCAGGTTTTCTAACCATTAAAATTTAAAAGATTAACAGAGTTGGAAGGGATCTTTGAGATCTTCTATCTCAACCCCCGTTCTAAGGAAATTTCTTAGTTCTTGGTTGCTTCTCTCCTTGATTAGTTTCCTTTTTTTAAAAAAAAAAAAACAAGTTTTATTGTTTCACCCACATTCACCCACATATTTTTTGAGTAGCATATTGGCCATATCTCATCTTATACAATTTATCAAATTCAAATACATTTTACTCAATTACAATTTTTGCCACAATTTTCTTTTTTTCCTTTTTTAATCATGTCTCAATATTTCTTTGCTTACTTATATAAACAGCATCTTCATTCGCCCTCAAATTCTAATTTTCCTGCTTCTTCATATTTATTCTCTTTTATTTTTTAACCATTCATTATTTATCTTAATATATTTATATATGTTTGGGGTTGCCTTTCTTCCATTTCATCTTTTTTGTTGTACAGCAATCTTTCTTCTCAATCCTGCCATCTCCCTCTCTTCTTTCCTTCTTACTTTATTTTTCCCTCCTCTCCTACTCCTCTCTACTTCCCCTTCCTTTCTCCTTCTCCTCCTTTCTTCTTCCCTGTCTAACCCTCTCTCCTCCTCTAATTTCCCCTCTCTTCTTTCATCCCCTCTTTTCCATCCCTGTCTCTTCTCCCCTTCTCTTTCATCTCTCTACTCTCTACTCCTCTTTCATCTCTCTCTATTGCTGTATTCATTTTCAATTTAATATTTTCCACTATGGTGTCCAGGCAACCCCGATCTTTCTCATTTATTAAAGATATTCAACTTAGTATATTTTTTTCATTTATCAAATATATTTCACATAATTCCTCTTATCTTTTTAATTATAAACAGTATATTTCATCTTATTCCATTTTTCCATTTTTTCCCTTTAAATTTTTATCCAAATCATCTTCCAATCCTTTATCTTCTTTGCTTTTAACAATATGTTTTTTTCTTTTTTACTTTTTGCAAATATAACACTTAAATCATTTTTTAACATTTCAATTTCATTCAATTTTACATTCAATATCAATTTTCCATCATAATTTCAATTAATGCTTATATTACTTATTTCTCTCCATTTAATGTTTTCTCCAAAATCATTCTTTCTTTCACATTACCTACTGGTCTATTTCATTTAATAACATTTTCACATGTAATTTCTACCACTAACATCATTCTCTTTATTAACAGATTAACATTTTAATTGACTCTTTACCATTTTCCCTTAGTCTCTCCACAGCTTCATTTCTTGGTATTTTCCTGCCTTTCTCCCCTTCTCTTACATTCCTCTTTTTCCTGTTCTTGTATCTCCTCTTCAGCCTCTTTTCTTTAATTTTAACTCTATTAATTTTCTTTCTCAATCTTTCCCCATTTATTTCTCTTCTTTTCTTCTTGATTAGTTTCCATTGTTTCTTGTCTTGCCTTGTGGTGCTTTGGAAAATAATTTAGTCCCTTCTTTGTGACAGCCCCTCAACACACATAAAAAAAAGTCACTTGGTTTTATATGAATTGATGCCAAAAACAGACAGCACTGTACAATTCACTGAAAATGTTAATGTGGATCAGGGTTTAGACTTTTTTTAAAAGCCTATCATTAAAATTACACTGTTTAAGGTCTGATCATCCTGGAGGACAACATCATACACAGTTAACATTATATGGATCCCCAAGTATCTCCTAGCAACAAAACTCTTAATTTTTTTTCTCTCTTGTGACTCGCTTGACTAGTACTTATAAGATTTTGTGCTTCATCTGAAAATACAGAGCCTGAAAAAGGTCAATCAGACAGCAACAGTGAGAAGAAAGATCTGGAACAAATGAAAGAAGATTATGACGTTTGATTGACTAGGGTGTGAACATAAAATCAAAAGTTGATTTTTTTTTTAACAGAATTTTTAGCTTGCTATTCCAGAGCAAGATAGATGGCAATATGAAACAGCAGGTCTTACATTTTCATGGAATGAAAAGAATATTGACAATGAGTCTGAATTTTAAAAAAAATATTGGTTATCCAATGATAACAATTTCAACATTTTAACTGACCTTTGCATACCCATACAAGCAAAAGAATGAATCAGTTTCTATGAAATCTTTCAGCTGTGGATATCGGAAGATCAAATACCGGTTAATACTATATAAATCAACAAATAAAGGGCCAAGAATGATAATACATAATTCACTTCACTTTTTCCCCGTACTTAAAGATAATCAGATTCCCCCAAAGATGTATTTATCCAAAGGCATTGAGAACCTGTAACTCTTAGAAGTGGTGGTGGGATTCAAATAATTTAACAACCGGTTTTCTTTCCTAATGAATTCTTCCAACAACCAATTCACCAAACTGCTCAGAAAGTTAACAACCAGTTCTCCCAAAGTGGTGTGAACTGGCTGAATCCCATCACTGCTTAGAAGTATTCCAAAGATGCTCTGGACTATGACTGAAGAGGAGGTCAGAGGTTGGGAAGGTTGGGAAAAGAATGTCAGAGTTGGGAAGGAAATCAAATTTCAATCAAGTGGATTGAAATACATGCTCAATAACTTTGGATATATATGTGGGAGTATTATAGTTTCTAGATGCTGCATTGTGGTCTCTGCTATAAGCAGATGTGGTATTCAGCCGGTTTGGGCCAGTTCAGGTGAACTGGTAGCTCAGATGATGAGCTGGCCCCACCCACCCACCCAGCCCCACCCTATCCTGTCCTTTATTTCCTTCTTTCTAGCTCAGCTGATTCGCATGTTACAGCTGATTTCTGTGCCTCCGCTGTTCTACTTACTGGGGCTGCCTTAGAAGGTAAGCAGCTGAGCTTCAAATTGATGTATTTTGAACACTGTGTGCAAATGCGTTAGGCCTGTGTATGCGCAAACTGAACTGTTTGTTAAACTGGTTGCATCCTACCACTGTCTATAAGGCCCAAGATTAGTGATTTTAATATAATTAAGAGTTTTCCTCTGATTTGTTGATAATTTTTTCCCATTAAATTAAAAGTAAGTTGAGATTGATGATAATTCTGAGTATTTCTATATTAGTATATTTATCTAGGTGTAGAACTGTTGCCATACATTCTTTTACCAGTTTCGGACCAAAAACCTCACATTAAATTTAAGCTGTTACAAGATAGTAGGAACCACGGGGATTTCGGTCTCCCAGGCTGGGAGCTCTACTACCAGGCAGAAGTGCTGACATGGTTAAGAGATTAGATTCAACTTAAAAACAAAAGAATATTAGCATTAGAAGGGCACTATCTCCAACTAGGTTGGCACGGATTTCTATGGGAAGGTAAAAATAAAACATATTCATATTTTCAGAGGCATATAATAAGGAATTCTCTATACAATGTCTGGGTAAAGATTAAAAAACACCACTATATGAAAATCCCCAATTGGCTATCAACAATGGAGGCAATGACACACCCAGATACAATAGACCTCAGTAAAATGGTAAGATACTCAGAAATTTTAGACGAGAAAGGAAAATTAAAATCAGTGCAAACATTGAAAACACAAGGAATAAATATAGAATGGTCGCCCTACCTACAAATCAAAACAAGATTAAAAAATGATCAAGAACAATTCGGCATATATGAAAAACAATTAGAGTTGGATAACTTTTTATTGGGAACAGAAGGAAAAATTATTACAAAATTATATACATTTTTACTAAGACATAAAATGGAGTAGGAAGTTGTAAAAGAAACAATGATTAGTTGGGGAAGGAATTTTGGCCACAGCATTAGAATTAGAACAGTGGGACAAACTATGGGAAAGGAACTACAAACTCACAACAGCAGTTACCTACAAAGAAAACCTCTATAAAATGTTTTATACATGGCATTTGCCACGAGCGAGGTTGGCCAAGATGTATCCCAATTTATCACCTAATAGTTGGAGATGTAACTTTAAATCCAGAACATTCTGCCATATGTGGGCATGCCCCATCACAAGAAAGTATTGGTGTCAAATTCAAAAATGGTTGGAAGAAATTACAAAGCAAAAAATAGATATTAAACCTGAATTGTTTTTATTAGGAATACTGGACCTGAAATGAATAAAAACCTTCAATACATTATATTGCACATATTTACTGCAGCAAGAATCACATTCGCAAAAAATTCGAAACAAAAAATATACTGTCAGACGAAACTGTAATAAGGAAAATTCTAGAATGCGCAGAGATGGATAAAATGACTATGGAATTGAAAGAGAGAGAGGATTCGGACTATTATGAAATATGGAATAAAATGTACAGTTGGCTCGAAAATAGAAATCAGAACAAGAAATGTTTAACTTAATATTGATGAAACTTAAAGTAACTGAACAACATTAAATAAAGAGAGGTAAATATAAATGAATATAAATGTGTAGATAAGAACAAGTGAATATTATAATGTGTGTGTGTATATATATATATATATATATATATATATATATATATATATATGTTGGAGTAATGCGATTATTCTACTATTGAGTACTAAATAGAAATGACAGAATAGAGAACTACAAAAGCAAAATACGTAAATTGATACAAAATGCTGTAAAATTACCATTAATGTTATGTAATGTTCAATATGTTCCATTTCGACATGTTTTGTTTTTATATATGTGTGATTGTTTTTTGTGTTGTTTTTAAAGACAAACTGTTTAATAAAGAATATTTTATTAAGTAAAGAGTTTTCCTCTGATTTGTTGATATATTTTCCCATCAAATTAGAAGTAAGTTGAGATTGATGATAATTTTGAGTATTTCTATATTAGTGTATTTATCTAGGTGTAGAACTGTTGCCATACATTCTTTTACCAGTTTTGGCTCAATGGACACAGTCTAAAAAATGCTGTCATATTGAATAAAAGCATAATTTTCTACTTTTTAAAAGGTTTTCTGGAGGCACTTTCATTCTTTCTATTCATAGAATATTCACTCCTGATGTCCAAGCTTTTTTAGTTCTAGTTTTGTTAGTGGTATGTTGAGGTGCTTGGTAATGATAAAACTGGACAAAGAGATACATTGGGTTTGAGTATTTTTGGGTGCCCAAAGAACTGTGGAAAGCCAGATGTATTGGTTTTCATTCTTTTCTAGTCTTCTTTTGTCATTTGACATTCCTTAGTTGGTTGAGGGTTTTCTTGATCACGTTGTCGGATTTTTGTATTGGTGTTTACTGGGATGTTGGATTCTTTATACATGGATAATTCTTTGGCTGCTTGCATATTTTTATGTGGATTTGACATTAATGCAAAAACTGAGGCGTGTATAGTAGATATAGATGAAAAATAATTCTGTCAAGTTTTAGTAGGAGGAAAATAGCTAAACTATTATTTAGAAGGTAAGCAGATGGCAAACGCAATCTCCCCTGACCCAAGAGGTTCAACATTTGAAGACAGAATTGATTCCCTCATTTTTTTTCGAATGTATGCAAGTCCATAAAACAGACAGGCAAATTTGTATTTTCCTGTCACTTTAAAATTGATGCTCCAGAAAGAACAAAAGAATCCCTTTGGCTGAAAGTAGAGAACAATGTATGTTTCAAAAATCCAGACCGTTAGGCTTTGTGCCACCTTTCCCTAGACATTTTCTTTTCAAATCACCCATTTTCTTCTGACAATAAGGAGGTATGAGAACACTCCCTCAGCCAAAGAACCTGAAAACTAAATTTGGAAATACGGTAGATCAATTCTGAGATACAATGGAACAAAGGACGATGGGCAAAGTAATAAATTACAGTTATGAACGAATGGGGTGTCATGTTTTCTGCTATGGGAAAAAGGGTAAGTCAAGCTTCCTGGAGAAAGGTGTTGCTTGGTTCAAAAAGTTTCGGGTGGAAGACAAATGATCCTTCATTTGTATCTATTGTACGTTTTCAATGGATCTCCATGTTTCTTTATGCACATTGCATAGGTTTCTACCAGTTCTTGTTCTATTTAATGAAAGAAAATTTGCTGCAGTAATTATTTCAAAAGTGAAGAGAATACCGATGAATTTCTAGAGGGTGGAGACCGGTATTTGTCAACTTAATTGTGAAGTGATCATTTGGATTATATGTATGTATTTGTTTATTTAAGGCATATGCCACCCATTTCACTATCCAAGCAACTCTGGAAAGTTTGAAATGCAATAAACACATTAAAATGAAAAGAAACTAGTTAAAACTAGGAACTAAATACACAGCAGTATAGAGATCAGATCTAGAAGAGAATAACAGAGTTGGAAGGGACCTTGGAGGTCTTCTAGTCCAACCCCCTGCTTAGGCAGGAAACCCTACACCATTTTAGACAAATGGTTATCTAACATCTTCTTAAAAACTTCCAGCGTTGGAGCATTCACAACTTCTGGTGGCAAGCTGTTCCACTGATTAATTGTTCTGTCAGGAAATTTCTCCTTAGTTCTAGTTTTATTATAGGTTTGCTTTTTTGTTAGTTCCGCTTACATTGTAAAATGTTTTGGAATATAGTATGAAAAAAATATTACACAATAAATTATGTCTATTTAAATAAAATTAGTTTAATTATTCTCAGAAGGTGGCAGCATCTGGTTGACCTTGTTTTAATAACTCAGGCCTGGTTATATAGGACCTGGATGCAAGTCCATCACAAAATTGGTGAATTCGCCAAATTGAAAGAGATCCTAGAGGACAGATATCCTGGAGGAAGACAATGACAAATCATTAGATAAAATCATAAGATTGAAAGGAATCTTCAAGGTCTTCTATACCAACTCTCTGTCCTGTACAGAAAACCTCATACTATCCCAAATACATGGCTGCCCAATCTTTTCTCAAAAACGACTGGTGATGGAGCTCCCACAACTCTTGTTTACATGCTGTTACAGTATTTAACAGCTCTCACAGTCAGAAAACACAGAGGTGTTTTAAAATTAGATCTCCCTCTGCGGAAAAACAACAACAAAAGAAATAGGAAGAAGTTCCCAGTTTCCTTTGCAGGAAAAATATATTTGATTACAAAATTGTCTTTTATTCATAATAACAGAGTTATTAGTCTAGAAGTATAACTCAGGAAGCTCAAACTGCCCAAGGAGCTGCTGATACAGTTCTACAGAGGAATTATTGAGTCTGTCATCTGCACCTCTATAACTGTCTGGTTTGGTTCTGCAACCCAACAAGACAGACACAGACTTCAGAGGATAATTAGAACTGTAGAAAAAACAATTACTACCAACCTGCCTTCCATTGAGGACCTGTATACTGCACAAGTCAAAAAGAGGGCTATGAAAATATTTACAGACCCCTTGCATCCTGGACATAAATTATTTCAACTCCTACCCTCAAAACGATGCTATAGGGCACTGAATAACTAGACACAAGAACAGTTTTTTCCCTGAACGCCATCACTCTGCTAAACAAATAATTCCCTCAATACTGTCAAACTATTCAGTAAGTCTGCATTACTATTGCTATTAATCTTCTAATTGTTCCTGTCACCGCACATCTCCTCCCACTTATGACTGCATGACTGTAACTTGTTGCTGTATCCTTATGATTTATATTGATACAGATTGTTTCCTAGTATGATTTGATTGCTTATTTGTACCCTATGACTATCACTAAGTGTTGCCCCTTATGATTCTTGATGAATGTATCTTGTCTTTTTATGTACACTGACAGGCATATGCATCAAAGACAAATTCCTTGTGTGTCCAATCATACTTGGCCAATAAAGAATTGTATTATATTGGAAGGGACCTTGGAGATCTTCTAGTCCAATCCCCTGCTTAGGCAGGAAACCCTACACCACATCAGACAAATGGTTATCCAACATCTTCTTAAAAACTTCCAGTGTTGGAGCATTCAAATTCTATGATTCCAAAAGCATGTATTCCATTTTTTTCTATTATCCAATTTTTATAAGCTTATATTTAGAATTTTGGATAACTTTATTGTCACTTTGAATGTACACTAATCGGCATACATTAAAATGAAATGTTGTTGCATACAGCTCTTCAAAGGGTCTCCACCTCTAACATACATTACATTAACATGACAAAATAAATAAATACAAAATTATGCATATACCCGCATATATTATATGACACAGAGAAACAACACAGTCTAGTTCAGATGAATACATGTACATGGCAAGAGAAACAAATCTTTGCTAGACGGATGGCATAGGGAACAAAGCTGTTACAGAATCTAGTAGTCCTACTAGAAATACTTCGAATTTATTCATGCACATAGTATATTATCTTATGCATTTTAGTTAAATGCATAAATGACTTGTGCACTTGTTTAAAAACAATTGGTCAGTTTTTATATCATGCATAATGACCATGCATGGGACTGATAAATGCAAATGGTTCCTGTTTTCATCTTGATAAGACTATTCTACATAGTTTTTCTTGCAAAAAAGAAAAAAAAACCTATATACTGTACAGCAAAGTGAAGAATCAAGATGCTTCAAAAGTATTAAAGATTCTCCTGCAGAAACACAAGAGAAATATTAACATAAGTGTTAATTATTTTAAAGGGTAAGAAATCTCCCCACTGGCCTGTATTTACAATGGTTTTAGAAATATATCTACAGTTCTGAATATATTCTCTGATAATGGATCTATGCTTCTTCTACTTTTTGTTGTTGTTGTTGTCGTCATTGTTGTCGTTTTGTTTTGTTTTTTGGCATCAGAAATTCCTTTTCTATTTGAAAAATAGCAGTATGCTGAATTTGTCTGTGCGTGTGTCTGTGCATTTGTACATTTACTTGTTGAAATATACCCATTCACACATAGCACATCATTGCCTTCAAGAAATTTCTTAGAAAAATCATTTTGGCGAGATGTGATTACTAATTTTTCCAGGGTGAAAAACATACTAAAACAAAAACAAAATAAGGAGTAAGGAAAAGAAAAAAAAGGATGTCAGGCTTGTTAGCTTGGGA
The DNA here is from genome assembly GCA_012654045.1 of Ptyas mucosa. Taxonomy (NCBI): domain Eukaryota; kingdom Metazoa; phylum Chordata; class Lepidosauria; order Squamata; family Colubridae; genus Ptyas; species Ptyas mucosa. The sequence goes on from WNWU01000003.1 coordinate 51,382,774, forward strand.
AAGCAATGATTTATGGTTAAAAGGATAGGATCTAACATTGGGAGAAATTATTCTAATTGTTTTCCATTGAGAAGAGGCAGAGCATAGTTAAGCCTATTACTAAATGTAATTAGGATAGATTCTATAAAATATTACATTTAAAATATATGGGCTTGCAGCAAAGGAATACAAGACCTTTGAGGAAAATCATGCTACTCTGTTCTTTCTTCTTTCCCCTTTCAAAAGACTGTATAACATTATTGTCTTTCTCCTTTGTTAACCATAATTAATGATATGCAAATGAAATATAATGAATATTGATTCAGTGGCATTGTCTTCAAACAATTCAAAATGAAACTATATGTGGTTCCAGTAGTGAAATTCCAGAGAGATTAAGTATACATTTTAATAAGCAAATAATAGAAGAAAAACTTAAATTCTTTAGACATGCATCTTAATTTATTCATTTTATAAATGAAAATTGTATTTATTATGTAGAAACCCCTTTGTCATGATTCCAGCTAACCATTTAGTGCTAAGATTTATGGAAATGAAAATGTAAATAAGGTTTTCAAATGCAGAAAGATTGCATCATAAATAAATAAATCCCTTATTCTATTTGAAGTTCTGAGTTTTGATTCACTTATTTCCTGTACTATTCTGAAAATAATTGGAATAATAAGTTCAAGATGAAGTAGCTGATGCAAACACTTTTCTCTACAGATGAATAATAAATTCTGCTTGTTCCATTTCATAATATGCTTGGATCAGGGGTGGGTTCTACTTATCTTTACTACTGGTTTGCATCGTACCCGCACACACAAGCTCGCTTCGCTCGCCCGCTTGCTCTTCTGCGCATGCGCAGATCACTTCTGATGATGTTCGGGTCAGTGGGCAGAGCCTCCTGCTGGTTTTACTACCAGTTCTTGCAAACCGGTCCGAACTGGGGGCAACCCACCACTGGTTTGGAAATAAATTGTATTTGCCTTGGTGGTGGTATTTTTTAAAATATTAGAAAGTGAAAATGTGGCCCTGTTGGGGAGCACAGAAATTAAAGATAGTAACAAATTCAAAGAAGAGATTTTGAACAGCATGTTGTTAATAAAGTTAAGACCAGTTTCACAGTAACAGAGTTGGAAGGGATTTCATCTGATCCAACCTCTTGATTTCAGTATAGGAGACCTATACTATTTCTGATAAATGGCTATCCAATCTCTTCTTAAAATGGGGCACCACTGATGCCAGTGATGGGGCACCCACAACTTCCAAAGACAATTATTTCCACTGGTTAATTGTACTCACTTTTAGGAATTTTCTCATTAGTTCTATGTTATTTCTTTCATTGGTTAATTTCCATCCATTGTTTCTTATCCTGCCTAAAGATGCTTTGGTAAACAAATTGGTCCCCTTTCAAAATGCATTTGAAGCAGAACAAGCACTTAGAAGAGATTGACAAGAATGCAAAGATGGAACTTCCGGTGGGACTGCGACATCGCCGGACGCTTCTTTTTGAAGTGCCTACCCAGGGCTTCGTAGAACCGCAAGAACAGCGACTATCAGCTGTCTTGCGGTTTGAAAACTTTCCCCCTGGTATGAGGGGGGAAAGTGAGTAGACGGGTGGGGTAGAGCTCCCTGAGAGTGCCAGATTTTACTCATAATCTGGCGCTCGAAGATGAGAGCTCCCTGTTAAGCCTGTCAGTACTCCGGACCCTGGATGTCTCTGCTTTGCAGAGCTAGATATCGTTACCATCCCAGCAACCAACTTTAAACAAATACTTTTTGAATCAAGCTGGCGGAGCACAAGCTGCATGAATGAAACAGCAAGTATTTTTTTTTCTTTTTAACTCCAAAGATTTACTTTCTTTAAAAGATTTTCCCTAAACTGAAAGTGAAAGCAAGATGGTGTTTGAGTTTCAACGGGGCGTGAAGAAGTGAAAGTTAAAAGTAATTACTGACAAGCCCTTGTTTGAAACGTAAAACTCCTTTTTGAAAAGTGGATGAAACAAGAAAGGATATAATAATAATATTTGAAGCAGCAATACAAATTACAAATTGTAAAGGGTCTTTTTTTTCTTTTTGATACTCTTTTTTTTTCTTTTTTTTTTCTGTCCTTCTGGAAGGGAAGGAAGAAGGGGGGGCAAGATGGCTGGTCTTTTTGAAAGCAAAGAAAGTAAAGGAGGGTTAATTAACCCTCAATGGTCTGATTTTGAGGAAGCTTTGAGCTCAATTACCTCTGCTTTATTGAAAAGAATTGATACTATATTTCAAGCTTCTCAAGCTGGAAACAATGAAATACATGGAAATACTGAGTTGCAATCTAGCAGTGGAGGATTGAATGAAAAGTTGGAAGATGGAAAAGAACGACAACAGATCATAGCAGTTTTTACTGAGGAGAGAAAGATGAATGCTGTGCAGAATAAGGAGCAAGAAATTTTGGAAGCTGATGAGATTTGGGTTACACGAATTTTTTTTATAAAACCCAATCTGCACTTAAAGAGCTGTTTTCAGAAGAAGTTACTTTTCTGCAAAAATTTTATAATATGCAATCCCCAAAACTGCAAAATTTTACTGGAGTTAAAAAAGGCAGAGGGATCAAAGTTAAGAAGAAAGTTCGTAAAAAGGAAAAGAAGAAAGACTGGAAAAATGGAAAATAACCCTGCTTGATGAGATGATGGTCCTTAAAAAGTATTGTTTAACTGTTTAAAGATTTTGAATTTTTGAAAAAAAAACCAGACAGCAGTCTAATGCCAGTTAACTAAGCGATGAGCGACGATGAGGAGGCAACCTACAGCTGTATTGGAATATTTTGAGAAGAATAAACAGATCACAGCAATGCTGGTGGGTTGGGCTGTGAAATATGCCCTGACTTGAATGATTTGGAATATTTTATTACGGACTGTAATAAATTTGGACTTAACCGCAATCGCAGAAGTTTCATTGAATATAGTAAATTGGAGTTTCCTGTTAATGGTAATAAATATAAGGCAAAAGGACTATGGACCTAGGGCAATTGCAGGTGATCTGGTGGTTTCCCTAATACGTTTGATGAATTTATTAATCTAATTTTTGACTGGATTTGATGGATATTATTTCAAGTATAATTATAAAGTCACTCGGGGGGGGGGTTTATAAAGAAGCAATTTTTATTCAGGTGGGTAGACGCAAATGAAGATATTCTATATGCTGTTGGAAGATGTGAAGACAAGAAGATTAGCAACTAGTTTAATCTAGTATGAACAATTTAAATGTTTGATATAGTTATTAAATGATGTTTCTAGTTGATTTGTTAATATGTATTGATAAATTAATAAGAGGTTTGATTGTTATTTTTTTAATTAAAAAAATTTATTATTAAGTGTTTTAATTATAATTGGAGGATGGAATTAAAAGTGGAGGACGGAAGAGTTTATATAGTATTTTATTTTAAATTTGGGGGTTTTGAATGAGGGTTTTTTTTGTTGTTTTTTTTTTGTTTGAAATGAAAGAAGTTATAAAATATCTTGTTAAATTGTACAGACCTAATAATTTGTTAAGTATTAATTAGCTAAATTGAGTAATGATAGGTTTGATTAGGTAATACTTAATTGTTTTATTAATTGCTGTAATTATAAATGGAGATTAATTTTGTTGAATTAGATGGAATAGAAGGAGAAAGAAGACTTGCTTTCCTTTTATCTATTTGTTTAATGATTATGATTATGATAAGTGTGAAATGGAGTTTAATTTAGAGAATCTGAGCTGTATTTTATTTTGTATTTGCTCTGGGAAGTCGGGGAGGGGTGGTTGGGGAGGGGGGAGAAAATGTATGTAAAACTTTTAAAACTTTTTTAATAAAAAAAAAAGAATGCAAAGATGAATTGTTACTAATTGCATGCTCTTTACTTCACTTATTATTACAGCATGCTGTCAACCCTGAAGCTGACCTGACCAAAGCCATCTTGGAAGCTTCAGTGTTGTCACACTAGAGCTGAGGGATAGGGAGTGGGGGTATTTGAGATAGCTGGAACTTTGTAGCCAAAACAAAATACTTCCTCTTGGAAGGACATTCTCACACCTGGTGAGAGAAAGCAGGAGTGATGTCACCAGGCAACCAGACAGTGGTGTGATTGGACCATGTGATTGTTTTGAGAAAGTGATAAACTTTTATTTTTACTTTGGTGAAAACCACAGGAACCTTCAAAGTCAGTTTTCACCAAATCTGTGTCAATATGATATATCCAATAAAGCTATTCTTTGAGGAATCTACCTGCCTTGGAATTTTGCTTGCTATGGGTCTATTACTGGGAACCCTGACACATGCACTAGGATGAGTCACACATGTATACCTGTAGATTTTCCTTTGAGTTTTGGGGAGCATATGCAATCATTTCTTTTGAACATGGGTTTGCTAGAAGAATTATTTGGAGGTTCCATGAGCTGGGGTGTCACTAGAACAAAGCAAAAATGAAATCCAGACATACTGTGAGAAAGGAGATTGATTCTATTACCAAGAACAAAGAGATTTGTTTTGGAGGGAAGCTACAGAGAAAATGAGGTCTTGGTTTTATAGAGGGACCGGGACTGGTCCTTGGTGTGAGCTCAGGGGTATGGTTTGTCTATGTGCTGTTTTTAGCAAGTCTCCTTTCTGGGCAGATATGCAGACTGAGATGCTCCTGCCCTGAACTTCGATCCTGAGGTGCATATTAAATCAGGAAAGGAAAATTGCCTTCAGATATGTAGATTCTACCTTTGCTTTCTCCCTTTATTCTGAGGATTCCTGTCTCCTGATCGAGCCAGTGATGTGCCAAAAGGAGTGAGGACAGATCAGAGGTTTTAAATTTCTATCAGGTCTATACAGGAGAAGAAGTGGGTTAATAGTAATTCAACATCATCATGCAAATGCCACCACTTACATTTTATCAAGACAAGTTGAGAATGAAATATATAATGGCAGCTTTTGTGTTATGATGTTATAGTATGTTGTTATTTTGGTGTATAACTGCAGTTTGCTATAGACACTATTGCTTCTCAGGAAATATGTGTAGCATTCTGCTTTTCTTTTCGTTTCTGGATGACAGATCTCACAAAGTGTTATGAACTTTTCTATTTCACTTTCATTCACTCCCTGCTTTCTTTAATTACTCCCACATTCACTTGACTCTTCCCACTTGTGGAATCTCCCCACCTGGGCATCTTTCATGTACACATTGTGCCTTTGGACCGAATATTGTTTGCATCCCTGAACTAAACCGTTCTCATTATCCACAACAATATCACTTCTTGCATTTTTTTAGAAGGAGCATGGGGAAAGAAGGGAGACCAGGCCAATGTGAAAACCCAGCAAAGAGAAGGCTGTCAGGCAATTAGAATGGAAATGCTTAGAGAAAGGGCACATTAAGAACAACTTCAAGTAACTAACCGCAAGGCAACCATGGTGTTAATATGCTGAGTTGCATGCCTCTGTTGTGATTGAAGGTCATGACTTAGATGTTTTCTACCTTAATTGAGTTAAAATGAGTTGACCTTCTGTAACATGAAAGCCTCAGGAAAATGGGATATTTGGAATTGCCTTTCTGACTACCAAATTTGCACCCTTGTCAAATAACCCATAATGATACCTTAACCCTTAATCCGGTCCAGATTTTTTTTCCCATCTCAGGCTGGCCCTACAGGTTAAAGCCTCAATGGAACATTATTTTTGGTCACTTTTGTTCTAAGTTCCTCTAGTTCTTTATTTTTTGCAATCTTCTGTCATTCACAGCAATTCATTCGATGAGGAATCAGTCAGAAATTCAATGGAAATTTACAGTCATTTCTTGAAGTTAAACTAACTATGTCTTATACAGTAGGAAAAAGTGCTCGAACATTTGTTTTTTAACAGAATAATTCCATTTCTAGATTAATTCAAAATTTCAACTACCGTATTTTTCAGAGTATAAGACGCAATGGAGTATAAGATGCAGCTTAATTTTTGGGGAGATAAATAGGGGAAAAAACCCTGCCTACCAAGTATTCATCTGGCTAGCGTCCTTAGTCTGGTCAGCTTCAGCACATTAGTTCACTGGTTTTGAGTGCACGCATGCACTTTTTATCCCCTATTTGGGGATAAAAAACAGCTTCTAAAGTACAGCTGATCTTTGGAGAGAGAAGCAATGAGAAAAGCAGGCGAAGCATGGAAGATCGCTTCACTCATTAGCGCCTAGTTAGGGCTGAAAAACAGCTTCTAAAGCACAGCTGAGAGGGAGCAGCAATGAGAAAAGCAGGCAAAGTATGGAAGATCACTTCACTGGCTAGCACCTTGTTAGTGCTGAAAAAAAGTTTCAAAAAAGCTACATTCAGAGTATAAGATGCACCCAAAGTTTCAGCCTCTTTTAGGAGGGGAAAAAGTGTGTCTTATACTCCGAAAAATATGGTAAATATGCTCCCAACTTGTGGAAACAAAAAAGATGTCTAGGCACTGATTCAGCTAGCAAACTATACATAAGAGTACATGTAGTTTTTGACATAGAATCATTCATTTAGTAAATGTTCAAAGTTAATTGGCACCGAAAAATCTTACAACTTATGACCAGGTCTTGCATTTAGAACCATAGTAGCATCCCTATACACCAATTTTGGCATTTGACAACCAGTATGTATTTACAATGGTTGCAGCAACCGAGGTCATGTGATTGCCATTTGCAACTCTTCCAGCCTACTTCCAACAAGCAAAGTCAATGGAGAAAGTTGTATTTGCTAAACGAGCGTGATTTATTTAACAACTACAGCAATCACTTAACAACCATGTCAAAAAGATGATAAAATTGGGGATGACTTACTTAACACTTTATTTAACAATGGAAATTCTGGTTCCAAAAGCCAGTGGGGTGACCTTGGATCAGTTACTGTCTCTCTTCCACCTCAAAGGGTTATTTTTATGAGGAAAATAACAATAACAATAGCCCTTAGACTTATATACCATGCTCCATAGTGCTTTATAGCAGTATCTCAGAGCAGTTTACAAATGTCAACATATTGCCCCCAACCATCTGGGTCATCATTTTACCAACCTCAGAAGGATGGAAGACTGAGTCAACCTTGATCTGGTCAGGATCGAAGTCCTTGCTGTGGTCAGAGTTAACCTACAATACTGCATTCTAACCACTGCACCACCTCAGCTCATAATAGAAGGAGGAAGGAAGGAATAATAGGTATGTCTGCTGCCTTATTTATAAAAATAATAAAAGTATAATAAAGAATACATAAATAAATGAAATAAAATAAATTGTGTTCGTAAGTCAAAACCTCCTTAGCTTATTTGGTTTAATTTTCCATGTGCCCAAAATGCAGGTCTATCAAAATCTTGTAAGACAACCATACCTAGAATGCAACATTCCTCATTATCTTCTGGAAATAATTCCAGCTCTTAGTTAACTCAAGATTTTGCATTCTTATTCAGCAGTAAATCCTCCCTCCATAAGACAGGATTCTCTCAAGGGGCAGGTAGCAGCCTACTCTGATCAGCAGAATGTTTTCTAACATTCTGAGGTAGGAAACAGATGGCCATAATGGTGTAAACATTATAGTAGGCATTTGGCTCTTAAAAATACACAGTCAAACCTTAACAATCTCCAAATTTCATTTTAAAAAAGGCAAGCTCTACCCACACTGTCCTAAGTAAAGCTTTTGGCTACAAAAAGGTGACCCATTTCTGCTCTAGATCCTGCTCAGAACCATGTATTTTTCAAACTTTCATTAAATGAGAAACTTTTTAAAAAATCCTTTAGGGGAGAGGTATTAACTTATACTGAGCCATGGTGACACAGTAGTTAGAATGCAGTATTGCAGGCTAATTCTGCTGATTGCCAGCAGTTCAAGTCTCACCAGACTCAAGGTTGACTCAGCCTTCCATCCTTCCGAGTTGGGTAGAATGAGAACCTAGATTGTTGCAGGCAATATGCTGACTCTGTAACCCACTTAGAGAAGGCTGTAAAGCTGTCAACTCGCAAAGCATCCCTGGCCTGCTCTTGAGTTGCATGCTTATCTCTCTCAAGGCTGTATCCCAGGGTTACTTACAGCAGCCGGAGGGCAGTCACCTCTACAACCTGTGAAATTGCTCCATTGGTGAATGTGATTGATGATGCACCCTGGGGGGAGGGGGAAAACAGGGTCATAATTGGGGCATAAACTACATAGGGTCAGAGCTAGCTTCACTTGGGAAGTGTTCATGTGTGGACATGAAGCTCCTAATAAACAACTGGATTTCTTTTGAAGCTCGAGGCTCATGATTTAATTAGGGCATCCATCCGAACCCTGACAAAAGCACTGTGAAGCAGTCTAGGTGCTATTGCTATGGCTGTTTTATATTTTTAAGTATTTTTTTCATCACTATTTAATTTGCTTGATATATTCTTCCGTAGGGTACTCCATATTTTTCTATTTCATTAACTGATATAATTAACAGCACACTTATTACTTTTGATTTGCTCTAGAAAAGTTCACAAAAACACTGGACATGACAGGGATGGCTACACTTCAATGACCATTTATGTTATGTTTGTTGACCATTAGCATCTTTGTTCTGTATCTTCCATAGACCAGACACATTGTCTGATTATTTTCCACAGCTATTTGCACAGCTGTGAAGTGTTCATCACTAAATTTAGGACAGGGACTAATGTCCTTTATGCTTATCTGATGTAGCAACCTGGTTCTACACAATTAAGTTATGTGGTCCAGAAGGGTGATTGGGTTTATTTCTTCATCTTTCATTCTATAGAAGAATAGAATAGAATAGAATAGAATAGAATAGAATAGAATAGAATAGAACAGAACAGAACAGAACAGAACAGAACAGAACAGAACAGAACAGAACAGAACAGAACAGAA
>WNWU01000003.1:51398625-51425487 GCA_012654045.1 Ptyas mucosa
CCTTCTCCTTCTCCTTCTCCTTCTCCTTCTCCTTCTCCTTCTCCTTCTCTAGCATTTAAAACAATGGTATAAAATATCCAAAGTGGGAAGTGAAATTTTAAGCTTTTATGTTTGGGAAATTTTCATTTTTAAACTCTGATAAGCTTCTTTTATGGCTAATAGACCTAGTTGTAGATGGTTTTTCAGAATTCTTCATTAGAGTTATGTGCTAAGAAACGGGTGGATAGATTCTCTAGGCAAGGATAAATTTCTAACGGTTTCTTAAGAACAAGATTTTCTCTTAGTGGTCATGGTAGCAGTATTCAAAGAACCTCCCCTATGTCTCCTGCCCAGATTTTATGGGAGTATAGAAAACATGGGAGACTGAAGAATGCTGAAGAAAAGATAGCATAAATGAAAGGACATTGAAGCTCACCAGCAAACAGATATATCCATCACTGCTATAGTATCTTACTTTGTAGCCTACTACCAGTGAGAAAATAGCAGACTTTAGAACTTTTCCTGGTATAAATGTGATTTCTAGAATGTATAACGTCCTTTTTAGCAAAAATCCTTGCTAACTCTTAATGCAATGTCTTCTACAGGATTATTTAATTTCCATGGTAAGATTAGCTCTACTATTCATAATTTTATTTAGAGCAAGCATGATTCAGTTTTGAACAGTAGTGCTACAGCAAAAATCATCTAGGTTGAACAAACTTAAGTTTGTTCTATTTTCTGTGGCTGTATTGGGCCAAGCCATTCCATATATTCTAATGTACATGCATTAGACGAGTATACTATTCCTGATAAGATGGCTAAAATTTATTTTAAAAAGTGGAGGGAGTTTGAAAGCACTGTAACTTCCCCACCCCCACCCCCTCTTTTTTGAGCATAAATTTATGTGTAACTGAAGTTTAAACTTCTTCTGATCAATTGGATAAATTTATTGGCTGCAATTGATGTGTAATTGGTTATATTTTCTCTACTAATGCATAGGCCATTCCTATGTTAAAAATAAAAGATGAAACAGATAACTTCTGCACTTCCAGAAAACATTCATCATGACTGATAATAACTGGAAGCAACAGACAGACCAATCCATATCCGTTTCTCATACAACATTATGGTACACTTAGCTTTGCCTCCCTATCATATTTAAAATCCCTTGCAGTAATTAAGGTACGCTGCAAAGAAAATGTCAGGGAAATACAAAATGGAGACCCAAACCCCAATTTTTTTTTTAAAAAAAAGGATTTATATGCCACCCTTCTCCGGAGACTCAGGGCAGCTTACAATGAGTTAAGCAACAGCCTTCATAGTTTTGTATATTTATACAAAGTCAGCTTATTGCCCCCACAAACCGGGTCCTCATTTTACCTACCTTAGAAAGGATGGAAGGCTGAGTCAACCTTGAGCCTGGTGAGATTTGAACTTGCAGTGATTGCAGGCAGCTGGCAACTTAAGTGCTACTTTAACAGCACTTAGTCCAGTGCGCCACCAGGCTGCAGTTGAAGTTTCTTTTAGTGGCAATTTCACAAAGTGAGAAAGAAGCTGTCTAGGTCAGGTTTTCATCAAACTTTGAACTGATGTCTTTAAAGAGACATAGCAGTGAGTTTTCTCATTTCTTCTGACAATATTTCTTTGTCATGGATATGACACACTTTACCCCCAATATATTTGATGATGTGGTCAGGGGCTGGGATCTGCTTTGATCCTACTGGTCATTTTAACCTTCAGTGGAGATGCCTTCGCCTTTGTGGCCACGGAAAACAGCTTTTTGTGGCAATTTTGGTATAAGTTACAAGAGACACCAAACAGCTGGCTTCTGCACATGCAATTACCCATATAATACCTGATGAATGCTTCTCAAAACTCTTGCAAGTTCTTTTGCAGTTTCCTTATATTTATAGATTCAGTGGTCATTGGGAGAAGTTCTTTCTCTATCCTTTAAAAAAAAAAGGATCAGTTTCAACTAGGCTGATTTGCCAAATATGTGCTGTGATTTCTTTTATTTATTTATTTATTGGTTCAATTTATATGCCACCCTTCTCCGGAGACTCAGGGCGGCTTACAATGCGTTAAGCAATAGCCTTCATACTTTTGTATATACCTGCTTAGTAGGGCTTTCGCCCCCCCCCCCTCCAAGCAGTGTTCTTTTTTATACAAAGTCAGCTTAATGCCCCCACAATCCGGGCCCTCATTTTACCTACCTCGAAAGGATGGAAGGCTGAGTCAACTTTGAGCCTGGTGAGATTTAAACTTGCAGTAATTGCAGGCAGCTGATGTTAATAACAGTGCTTTACTCTGCTGCACCACCAAGGCTCTTTTGACCATTGTAGATTGTCCATATTTTCTGCTGATAAGGTGTTTCATGCTACTATACTTTTTATTATTTTCACTATTTTGTGTGGGATCCCTTTCTGACCATTCCATTTCACTTTTGCAAAACTAGATGTCTTCGTGATGATTTTTGTTATTGCAAAGCAACTGCCAATAGCAACTGCCTCTTCTTCATAGGCACCCACTGTCTAGTTTGGGATTCTGCTAGCCACAGGATTCTTTATCATTTGGTGTCAGCATTGCCAGTTCCTTCCAGCACAATCTGAAGAAAGAGTTGTTTTGCTACTGTTACATCTTCCTTCACTCCATAGTTTTCTCTTCATCTACCTGTCAGCTAGTTTATTTCTGAACTTGGGTTTCATAGCAGGCATGGAAGAAGGATTACATCAACCAGAAACCTTGTATGGATAGGTAATATTTCTGAAGAAAAACAACAATTTTTTTAAACCTCAAATGATCCAAAGTTCCCTTGACTGAATCTAGCCCCTGGACTAGAATGAAGTAAACATTGACAGATACAACTCTTATATTCAATGGGTAATTGTGTGCACATTTTCCCCACTTAACAAGGAGCACAGTGCATTCAGAATACATGCTATACACATATGGAGATACATAAGTAGCACTTAATTATTTCTGTTTATATAATCATCTAAATTCTCAAGGATTAAAAAAGAAAACATTCAAGAGAATATCGCAACGATGGTATTAGATAAAACAACTCTCAAGCTGTGATTTGCAAAATAGTAGTAAAAGATACTAAGTTGTCTAACATTTATTTATTTATTTATTTATTTATTTAAAATTTATATACTGCCCTTCTCCCTGAGGACTCAGGGAGGTGAACAGCCAGAATTAAAAAAGAAACATACAATACAAATATTAAGAATTAAAAATACATATAAATTTGGCTCCAATTTTAAAAATAACAAACCAATTTAAAAAACGTCTAAAATTTCTTCCTAAGCCAGCCCGGCTTGTTGAAAAAAGTAGGTTTTAAGGGCACAGCGGAAGGCACTGAGGTCTTGAGTTCTCCTTATCTCAGGGGGCAGCTGGTTCCAGAGGGTAGGTGCCCCCACAGAGAAGGCTCTCCCCCTGGGGGTCACCAGCCTACATTGTTTGGCTGATGGCACCCTGAGGAGGCCCTCTCTGTGGGAGCGCACGGGTCGTTGGGAGGTCATTTGTGGCAGTAGGCGGTCTCACAGATAGCTAGGCCCTATGCCATGGAGCGCTTTAAAGGTGATAACCAACACCTTGAAGCGCATCCGGAAGACCACCGGGAGCCAGTGCAGCTCGCCCAGGAGCGGTGTTACATGGGAGCGCCATGTTGCTCCCGTCACTACCCGCGCGGCCACATTCTGGACCAGTTGAAGCCTCCGGGTGCTCCTCAAGGGGAGCCCCATGTAGAGAGCATTGCAGTAGTCAAGGCAAGAGGTGACAAGGGTGTGAGTGACTGTGCACAGGGAATCCCGATCGAGAAAGGGCCGCAACTGGTGAATCAGGCGAACCTGACAGAAAGTCCCCCTGGTCACAGCCGTCAGATGATCCTCCAAGGACAGCTGCCTATCCAGGAGGACTCCCAGATTGCAAGCCCTTTCGGTGGGGGCCAGAGCCTCGCCCCCAATAGTCAGTGGTGGAGTCAACTGACTATATCGGGATGCCGGAAGTCACAGCCACTCAGTCTTGGAAGGGTTGAGCTTGAGCCTGTTCTTCCCCATCCAGATCCGCACAGCCTCCAGGCACTGGGACATCACTTCAAGGGCATCGCTGGGGTGGCCTGGGGTGGAGATGTACAGCTGGGTGCAACATAGGCTCCCCCACCTTCAATTCTGGTCAGATGGTAGAACAGCCTACCTACTGTCTCAATATTGGCTTCTCCATTTTAGGTAGTTCATAAAAATGATTCCGGAGCTAAAAATCAGTTGACCGAAGCACGCACATGAGTTCACATGTGCTGTGGAACTGATTTCACCCAAGCAACTTTGGGTAAGGTTTGTTCTTAACCATCTTAAGACTCACAGGTGTCAGCTGAATAATGCTCTTGGACCTTCTCACGTTTGGAGGCATTTTTATTATGACACAGAGGGCATACAAAATTTATCTTGTAAATAAATACCTAATTGAAGGTACAGAATTAGTTTTCAAAAGCCTTTCAAAATGAGAGAAGGAAGAATGTGCATACATGCAAACTGAATTGGGAAGTATTCATTCAAAATATGAGCCCTACAATCTTAAAGTAAGAAAAAGAAGTATTTGTTTAATTAAATGATCCTCGCATTTTGCAAATATTTATTTTACAGGGCTTTATTGCAGAAAATGTGAGGAATCAGGTTGAGGAGGAGAGCTGAAGAAATCTGTGGGGAAGCAGTGTCAATATGTTCAACAGAAATATATCCATCATTTTTCTTAGAACAGCATTCACATATTGGTCAATCTTTTTCCTTCTATCTTGAGCCAATTTCATTATGCAATATAAAATATATGAATCAAGGTAAGCCTCTTGAACTGACTATGTTAATTATGTAGAGATAATAGTATTCATGATATGCAATGGTGTCCTTCATATACATTTTTAACAAGGAGATACATTTATGAAGGATTCATTGAGATGCAGAATCTCAAGGTTGGAAAGAATATACAGCCAAAAACTGGAATATATCCAGGCAGTGAATTCCCTATAATTCTAGACATTAAACTGTTCAGCAGCTCTGCAAATAAATTGTGTTTTAATTTTTTTTTAAAGACTGAGAAATGTTGAGAATTTTTCACTTTTAAAAACAGAATTCAAAAACTCTGCTTGCAGACACACATTCCTTCCCAAGAAATTCAGTTTCTTTCTGAGATTGAATATTAAGCTTGTATAGAAATAGTTTCTATAAAGTGAAGTTGTTAGCTAAAAATAGTTAAAACTTTATTATTCAGTTCTTTCTCTTTGTGGACATCAATTCACCAGGGTTGTCTATCCATAACTGTTTTGATGCAATCCTGAAAGTTCAAGATTGTGTCATCACTTTGATTTGTGTTGGCTAATTTTAAAATTGCCTTCAACTTTACAAAGCATCTGGATGTTCTCTAGTGATTATTAACTTTGCATTATGTATGCAATCTTTGTGAAATCCCTTTGGGGCTGACCTTCTTTCTTACGTTCACATAGATTAGCTCAAGATAGAATGAGCTCTGCACTCTTTGAAAATGAAAGCAATATGGTTATTTCATGAGATATTCGTGTACAACCTGTGTGCAACTCAGTTTCATCCCTTTCCATGTTGTTGCCCTTTGCAGCTCTCTGGGTTCCAAACTTAATTTGCCCTTGGTGAGAAACCATCTACAAACTTTCATTGCATCCTTAAACTTTTTTTCCTAGAGCATCTAATATGGTTTCTCTTAAACATCATAAACAATAAGATTTGGTCTTCAGCTGTTTTCAATATTTAATCTTTCTTTGGTTGGTTCCATTCATTTGTAAATCACTTTTCAAGCTGTTGGTTGAACCCAATATTCAGTCTTTCCCTTCCCTTCCCTTCCCTTCCCTTCCCTTCCCTTCCCTTCCCTTCCCTTCCCTTCCCTTCCCTTCCCTTCTCCTTTCCTCTCCTCTCCTCTCCTCTCCTCTCCTCTCCTGCTTGTGAGGAATGTCACATGAAAAAATACCATTATATTTGAAAATTTAACAAATAGGAAATTGAGCTGTTCAACAGGTCTGAAAGAAATAGGGTTTTAAAAAAACAAACAAACTTTACTTTGTGTAAAAAGTGGTACTGGAAATATATTCATTTTGTAGTTTTCAGGTTTTTTCCATGATTGTACCACATGCTGCCTAGAATTAGCTTGAAAAATTCTGTCAAAATAGATATTCACTTTTGATAGAAATGGTCTTTTATATATCATCATTTCCTAGGGAAGCCTCTAAAAAGCAGCTTCTCATATGCGATTAAACAGAAATAATGTCAGTCTTGTGAATTTAGTAACTTGTTTAAAACAGGTCTCTGACTACAAATAAGTAACCAGGTAATATAAGAACAAAGGCTCTTTTTGCACTGATTCTCAAAAAGCTGACATGTTCAGCAGTTTTCAGTCCCTGAAAAAAGTATTTTGCACGTTGTTCCCAAACTGCAAAATCTATTATTTTCATACTACAAAAGCTTCCTTCTAACTTAAAAGAAAACATGTATTCACACATATATTTCACCTTTTTTAAAAAAATTGTGGTTTGTGTTTTATTGCTACCTTAACGTTTTAGGGTAATTTGTGGAATTTATTATTTTTAAAAATTATTAGTTTTTTACTTATTGTGTGCTGCTCTGATGAGTTCAGAGCATTAAAAAATTAATAAAAATCTTAATAATGAATGAATGAATAAAATGCCAGTCTTAGAAAAATATAAATAAAATATAAATGACTAGAGGAAAGCTATATTATGCATAATAGCTGAAACCTGTCACAGTTATATGGATGTTGATAGGTTTATTCTGCTCTGAAACTTGATTTCAAGAAGAAATTGTCTTATTTCTCCAGGGCTTATTTCCTCTACTCTGTGGTTGCATGCAGAATTTAAGGATTTTTATAATAGAATAGGGCAAAGATATGCTTTAAATCTAATGGTTTAATTTCTCTTTTTATAAAAAGAGTCAAGTCTGTTGGAATGATTCTACCAAAAGAACAATAACTATTTTATCAAGAGTGATTGATCTCTCTTAAAAAAAAACAACAACAAAACTTGTACATAACTCCATTCTCTACAGTTGACCAAAGGTGATTTCCCAATCTAATTTATCAATATATCCAAAATGTTCCAAAATGTTGGCTTATCTTTATCAATATTCAGTCTTCCTGAGTTTCCAAATATCTGTGGCATTTTGTTCAGCTATTTAAATGTGATGGAATACATAATGAAGAAATTACACAATTTAAAAAAAAACAATATTGGGGCAGCGGACAATGAAGGGCAAGGTTGTGTTTTATGATAGGCATCCCTACAACTCCTTTAAATTAATAAATAAAATAAAACAATATCATTGTTTAAAATCAGTGTGATTGAACACACAAGGAATTTGTCCTCAGTGCATAAGCTCTCAGTGCACATACAAACAACAAAGTATAGTCATAAGATACCAGTAGAAGAAGGTAGTAGTAGAGAGGAAAAGGATAATAATAAGCAAGTCAAACTATATGGGTAAATATACTTAGACGAGAGGGACGTGGTGGCTCAGGGGCTAACATGCTGAGCTTGTTGATTGAAAGGTTGGCAGTTCAGCAGTTTGAATCCCTAGTGCCGCATAACGGGGTGAGTTCCTATTACTTGTCCCAGCTTCTGCCAACCTAGCAGTTTGAAACCACATAAAAAATGCAAGTAGAAAAATAGGGACCACCTTTGGTGGGAAGGTAACAGCATTCTGTGTGCCTTTGGAGTTTAGTCTTGCCAGCCACATGACCATGGAGATGTCTTCGGACAGCGCTGGCTCTTTGGCTTTGAAATGGAGATGAGCATTGCCCCATAGAATATGTGCAAGGGGAACCTTTACCTTTACCTATACTTAGACATAAGATTGATCTGTGGTAATTAGGTGTTCAAAAGAGTGATGGCACGAGAAGAAAAATATCTTTGTGTCTAGTTGTTTTGCAATGCCCTACAGTGATGTTCTGAGGGGACCTTCATGCCCTTCAATTAAATAAGTTATGTTCTATCATATACCAAGTTTGTCAACTATCTCTTTCTGAATTAAAATCAATCTTATAATATTTAACAAAGTACAATAAGATCATTGACCCAACTACCTACAAATTAAGCCATTCAGCACATAATACTTTATGGCATTGATCTGAGCAAAGCCTTGAGAACTTATTCTAAACTTGCATGTAGGTTTAGTATAAAAAAGTGTAAACTGAGCTATCTTCACAATATCGACTGATTTTAGCCCATTTTCAAATAAAAAATAATCCTAAAACAGAATACAATAAAACAAACTGCACAAACCATACCGAAATTCAAAATATCGTGCAATTTTTTTTAAGGGGAGAAACCATTACAAAATTAGAAAAAATAATACTGTAAGAAAGGACCAAAATACCGAAACAGTAACAGGAAAACCGTGGCATGAATTCAGTCTGTGTAAACTGTAACATCTTCAGTTAACTCCTATATTTTCTGTAGACAAGGAAGGAATTCAACAGCCTTGGTTTCTGTATTGAAAACCCTCTTGCTTAAGTTGTTGCATGGCAAATATTTGATCAATAAGAGACTTTCAAGGGGATGTTTCCAGTCAATTTAACATCTGGGCAGTTACATAAACGATGTAACAATCCGATATTTCTTCTTTCAAATATTGACATTTTTCACACTCAGCTGGAAGTCAGAGGAGAAGTCACAGTCTCTCTCTCTGTGTGTGTTTGTGTGTTAATCTCAAAGTATAAGGAAACATTGACTAACAGGGCTGATGCAAGCACAAAGGTACTTTAAGGCAACAGTTTCTAAAAAAAATATTTCTCCCCAGTGCTAAGTTTTATTTTATTTTATTGTCAGATTCAGGCAACAAAGTAGAGAAGGAACTTCTAAATTCACAGTTGTTCATGCTTGTCTAAAGGACTATATTCTAAAACTTTCTATGCTTAAAATTTTATCCAGATGCTTAGAAATCTCTTATGAGTCTAATAAGAGTCATTTATTCTGTCATACCCTCCACCTTTTCTACGTCTACATTATGTGGAAAGAATTTTAATTCTAAATTAAATTTATTCCTCTACTCTCTCTGATCCCCCCCCTTTTGATCATTAACATGACTTGCAAGAAACCAACATTAGAAAACTATGTTGCAAACAAAGACAATACAATGATGCAAATATTGCTAACCAAAGTCAATACAATGTTGCAAATTTTTTTTCTAATTTTGTAATGGTTTCTCCCTTTAAAAACACACACAATCTTTTGAATTTTTGTATGGTTTGTGCAGTTTGTTTTATTTATCACTTCTGCACCTCATAAGTAACATCCAGGCTAAAGTAATTAACCTGTGCAAATAATAGCAAACAGGGAAAATCCTTTGACAAAACAAGCTTTCCTTAGCAAACAGATGTGACGCCCAGAAGCCAACATATAGACACACATTAAAGGAGAAGATCTGTAAACTTAATAAAAGTCTAAGAGAATATTTCCACAGAGTTGCACATCCCCCAAATTAAACATTACAAAACATTGCATACCTCATAAATATTACCAGCGTATGTACCTCAATCTGTAGCTATCTTCAAGGACTGTCTTTACATTCTCAAACAATTTTTCTTCTTCAAGTAGCTGAATCCAGTGTCACTTATGCAAATGCTTGCTTGGATTGGGACATCAAATTCTTTGGACAGTTATACAGTTGTATTTTTCAGATGGCACAACCCTTCTGGAAAGTGGGACCATATTTGATCCTTAAGTATACCTCAATGCAAAAAAAAAAAGAAAAGAAAAGAAAAGAAAAGAAAAGTGGGCGGAGCCAGGACAAAGCTTAATACTGATTTCATTTCATTTATGCTTTGGTAAACATATTAAAATAGTAACATAGTTATCAAGTAACAGACTAACAGAGTTGGAAGGGACCTTGGAGGTTCTCCAGCCCCTGTACTAACAGATCTTATACCATTCTGGACAAATGACTGTCCAATATCTTCTTAAAAACTTCCAGTGATGGAGCACCCACAACTATTGAAGGCAAGTGGTACCACTAGTTAATTGTTATGACTGTCAGCAAATTTCTCCTTAGTTCTAGATTGGTTTTCTCCTTAATTAGCTACCATCCATTGCTTCTTGTCCTTCCTTTTGGTGCTTTGATAAATAGATTGATCCCCTCTTCTGTGGGGCAGCCCCTCAAATATTGGAACACTGCTATCATGTCACCCCTGGTTCTTCTTTTCACTAGGCTAGCCATGCTCAATTTTTGCAACCGTTCTTCATATTTTTTTAGCCAGTGGTGAAACCCAAATTTTTTTACTACCAGTTCTCTGAGCGTGGACATGGTGTGGCGTGGCTTGGGGGTGTGTGACAGGGGAAGGATACTGCAAAATTTTCATTCCCACCCCACTCCAGGGGAAGGATACTGCAAAATACCCATTACCTCCCCACTTCTGGGGGAAGGATATTGCAAAGTCTCCATTCCCACCATACTCTGGGGCCAGCCAGAGGTGGTATTTGCTGTTTCTCTGAACTACTCAAAATTTCCACTACCAGTTCTCCGAACAGCTCAAAATTTCCACTACCGGCTTTCCAGAACCTCTCAGAACCTGCTGGATTTCATCCCTAGTTTTAGCCTCCAGGCCCCTAATCATCTTTGTTGCTCTTCTCTGTGCTCTTTCCAGAGTCTCAATATATATTTTTATATGGTGGCAATCAAAACTGGTTGTGTAAAAGTGTAAAAGCTCCTTGGATGAGAAGCAATTTTTTTAAAAATAAACCCCAAGGAAATCCAGGTGCATTTTGGAAAAAGCACATTTGGGACAACCATGACTTGGATGATTAAGAATCTCCATAGACACCATTTGGAAGTTTCAAACTAGTTTCCTGCCTGTAAAACCTGCTGCTTAAAAAGGCTGTTTCATCGTGGCCTAAAAGTACAGATAACCCTAAATTCTCTCTAACATTAACATTTAATCTGGCCTCCTATTCATTTAAGCCTAACTTCAAGGTATTCCTGCTACTATGCATAGGTAAGAATCTATAACTAATAATATTAAACTAATAATATTAAAACGTTGGTTAGGGCAATGTCATTTTATAATGGGCTTTT
This sequence comes from Ptyas mucosa, assembly GCA_012654045.1. Classification (NCBI taxonomy): domain Eukaryota; kingdom Metazoa; phylum Chordata; class Lepidosauria; order Squamata; family Colubridae; genus Ptyas; species Ptyas mucosa. The sequence continues at coordinate 51,409,707 of WNWU01000003.1, forward strand.
GTTTCACATGTAAAACAAAAAAAAAATTAGACAGCTTGTGCTAGCAGAGTCTCTTTTAAATGACTCCATCAGTCAAGAAATAATACCAATTTCATGGTGCATTGACTTGTCCTTGGGACTGTACAGCTTAAAATTATACTAATTTAGAACATTCAATGACCATTACAGGATCATCATCTGCATCTCCAGTAGCAACTGTTCTTGAGCAGCATTGATTTTATCAGCGACTCCTTTAAAGCAGAAAAAATAAATCACTAATCCTTGATATTTCTCCTGTGGATTTATAAGCTATTATCTATTCTATCGTATATTCCGTTATTGGCTACCTGATACCTATTCTATGATCCTTTAGCTTTCCTCCATCATGGGTTTTTTCCTCCTACCTCTTTCTTCTTATTTGTATTTGGCATGTATCTATATTTATATCTTTATCTGTATCTATATCTATATCTATGTATCTGTATCTGTGTTTGTATCTATATTATATCTATATCATCTATAATCTACACCGATCTATATTTCTTTCTATCTGTCTGTCTGTCTGTCTGTCTGCCTGCCTGCCTGCCTGCCTATCTATCTATCTATCTATCTATCTATCTATCTATCTATCTATCTCCTACCTACCTACCTACCTATTAGAACTTAGAGTAACTTTATTGTCACTTTGAATGTACACTAATCGGCATAGATTAAAATGAAATTTCATTACACGCAGCTCTCAAAGGGTTACCACCTCCAATACACACTACATAAGCATGACTAAATAAATAAATATACATATACCCACATACGTTAAGTGACACAGAGAAACAACACAGTCTAGTTTGGATGTATATATGTACATGGCAACAAAAACGAATGTTGCAAGTATGTTTATATATATATAAATAGCAGGACTACCAGATTCTGTAACAGCTTTGTTCCCTATGTATATAGACACACACACACACACACACACACACACACACACACACACACAGTATCTATTTGTGCCAAGTCCCCAAACAATTCTGTTTCCATGTTTACAATCATGGGCAAACTAATCAGTTTCAGAAAGATAAGCTTTTAAAAAATCCATAACGGGCTATGAAATGGGACAAATATTACTGAGAGCTTATTTGTTGACAATAAACTCACAGAACTAAAACCAATATATCTGTTTTCTTTTAACAAGGTTTCCCTGCCTACATCTTCTTAAATATGATTTAACATTCACGGGTTTTGTTCATTAAGCACAGTGCATTAACAGAACTGTTCACCTTTTCTTTATAGCATTCGTTCAGTACAGTAGACCCTTAAAGAGAATAAATTTGCAGCCAACAAAATGCTCTCTTTCTTAAAGCTATAATGTTCACCACATATGGACTAATCATTATTTTTTCTCTTGTTACTGATTTATTTCATAAAAAATAAACTTTATTCTCAAGTTTTCAACAAAATAGCTTCTCTTTAATAAAGCCAAAGAGGAGGAGGAGGAGGAGGAGGAGGAGGAGGAGGAGGAGGAGGAGGAATGGAGAAATGTACAACATATAAAGACCTGAAAATAGAAGTAGAACGACTGTGGCAAAAGAAAACAAAGATAATATCAATATTAATAAGTGCCTTGGGTGTAATTCCAAAACATTTGTAATATCACTTGAACACCATCAGCATTGACAAAATCACCATCAGTCTGTCAGTTGCAAAAGGCAGCTTTACTTGGAATAGCTTACATTCTGTAACACTACTCCTAATACTATCAGACATCAACATCTGCCTATCTTTGGGAAAGACTCAATAGTTGAACAAATATAACAAATCCATCCTAAACATCTGTCTCCCTGTACAACCGTCAACTCACGAAGCATTCCTGACCTACTCTTGAGTTGCCATAGGCAGGGAGATGGGGAACCAAGACTCACAGCTGCAGTGAGGGAATCGCACTTCAGTCAAAAGAAAAGCACATTCCAGCCATCTCTATGTCAAGGCCATCTCTATGGATAGTCACAGTGGGCGGAGGGAGGGACTCTGCAACCTGCGAAATTGCTTCATTGGGGAATGTGTCTGATGACACACCTTGGGGGTTGGGGGAAACAGGAGCACAGCTGGGGCATGAATTAAGTGAGGTCAGAGTTGGCTTCACTTGGAACGTGCTGACATGAAGTTCCTAATAAATAACTGGATTTCTTTTGAAGCTTGGCTCGAGGCTCATGATTTAATTAGGGCATTGGTCAGAATCCTGACAGCAACCATAATAATAATATATCCAAAGACTATTAGGTCTGAGCTGAAAATATTCATTCCTATTTTTAAAAAAACCTTTGTGTGTTTTTCTGTCTCTCTACGGCAGTGAAGAGGTATTTACTTTGACATAAAAAGTCTTTTTTCTTTGTTCTCTATTTTTAAAAGACAGAGTAAAATGTGCCATTTTAGTAAGTGCTAGTGGGTGAGTGGGTAATGATTAGGAAGGAAGAACAGCTACACAAGAGGAAGATAATTAGAAATAGTCTGATCACTGTTTTATTCCTTCTTGCTTTTATGGGTATAAATAGGCACACAAAAACATGCAGATATAACTTTCAGCCCAGCATTAACATTATTGCAATATACAGTTAGTCTCAGCTGACTGATTGTAGCACCTGTCTTGCATTTTATTTGGATTTTTTCCCCCTAAACAACTTCACATTTGTTACTGTGAAGGGTGTTTTGTTTGTGCTGCTGTAGCGTGCCACCCAGAGTCCTTTGAGATTGGATGGGTTATAAGTAAAATATAATAAATACATAAATATTTCCTTTTTGATTATATCTTATTCAGCTACTGTTAATTCTTCGCAACCACATAGAAAGATTTCCTCCAGGAAATCTGAACTGTTCCCTAACTCCATTCTTCAATCCTTCTGTGTACTCATTCACTGAAATGACTTTATCTACCTCACGGGTGTCAAACTTGCAGTGTCACATTGGTGTCACATGACATTTCACAATGTTTTCCCCCTTCATGAATCTGGGTGGGCATCGCCTGCATGTGACACATCTGTCCCGCGGGCCACCAGTTTGACACCCCTGATCTACCTCGTCGTTGTTCATCCTCTTCTTTTTCCTTCTGCCTTTTCCAGTATTCTAATCTTCAGAGAGCTAGATTTTTCAATGATTTTTGAATATTTTTTAAGAATATTTTTAAAGATATTCTTAAAATATCTTAAGATATTAAGATAACAGAATATTTTTTAAGCTACACTAAAATCATTATTTGATAATGACAGCTTTAATTAATTACTCGTTCATTGTCTCTTACAAAATTATGTACCATGGCATCAATATGATGCTATGTTCCCTATGCCATCCATTTGGTAAACTTGCAAGATTCGTTTTTCTCGCTATATATATGTATACTTCCAAACTAGACTTGTGTCATATATGTATGTATGTGGGTACATGCATAATATTTATTTATTTATTTATTTATTTATTTATTTATTTATTTATTTATTTGTCATGTTTATGTAGTATCTGTTGGAGATGGTGATCTTTTGAGAGCTGTATGCAATGAATTTTCATTGCAATGTAATGCCAATTAGTGTACATTTAAAGTGAGAATAAAGTTATTCTAAGTCTAAGTCATAATAAGCAAATAATCACCATTTACAAATGGTTGATTATAGAGATGAAATTCAATTATAGTTGGTTGCTGTAGTTGGTTAGCCAAATATTTAGGCAGGCTTTGGCTTTGGCATCCAGCTGTTGATTCCTTCCCAAGGACTGGGATAGGCAGATGTTCTGGTTTGATGGTGTTAAAGATATTGTCCCAGAATGTAAGCTATTCTGAGTAAAGATGCCTTTTGCAATTGACCGATGATGATTTTGTAAATGCTGGTGGTGTTCAAGTAGTGCTTTAGATGTTTTGGTCATTTTCAATTACTTTTTCACATTTGTGTTCCCAACCAATTTTTCATTACTGGCACAAGATAATTTTATAGATGTTCCAGTGAATTATCTTGGTGATTATGTTATGTTGTTGTTATTGTTATTCTTATTGCATTAAAATAATAAAAAATACTGGCACTATCAAATATTTATCAACAAAATAAATGAAAATGGCAGCTCTGTGTCCCTGATAACGTTCAAAAGTTCATCTGAATACTATTGTTTTAAAAGCCTTGTAGAGGCTTGGGAAAAGACTGTGTACCTGTGGGGATAAGGTGTTCCAGAAGACTTAACTGACATAGAGATGGGCTGTCTTGAGCTCCACATTCCTCTCTCCTTGTATAGAAGCAAGGTCATAAGTATCTCTATTCTCTTCCCTACATGTTGGTAGCATTGGACAGACAAAATCTGTTTGATGGTCAGTTTCTAAGATAATGAAGGTGCACTGTGTGTAGAATTACTCCTCCTCCTCCTCCTCCTCCTCCTCCTCCTCCTCCTCCTCCCTCCTCCTCCTCCTCCTCCTCCTCCTCTTCTTCTTCTTCTTCTTCTTCTTCTTCTTCTTCTTCTTCTTCTTCTTCTTCTTCTTCTTCATTTTAGCCATTATCTATTCATGCAGGATGAAGGCCTCTTCCACATGTTTCCAACCAATATGGTCCTGAGCTTTTTTTTGCCGATTGGGCCGCCAATAGTTGCTGATGTTGTCAAGCCATCTTGTTTTAGATCTTTTTCATGAAAGCGTTTTATCAAGTGGGATCCATTCTATGACTGCCTTGGTCCACCTGCCATCCTTTCTTCCTGCTATGTGACCAGCCCGTTTCCATTTCAATTCTTTTACTCTCTTCGTTTGTTCTCTAATCCATGTGTGGGTCTTTCTATTTTGTCTTGTAATGTTGAGCATGTGTTTTTCCATGGCTCTTTGCACCACTCATAGCTTTTGTATTGATTATGAGGTTAGTGTCCATGTTTCACTGGCATATGTTAGAGCTGGTAGCACACACTGGTCAAAAAAATTTCTCTTCAGGCATAGTGGGAGATTATTCTTAAAAATTACACTTAGCTTGCCGAATGTGTGGCAACCACATTAAAAAAAATATTTCTTTCATGAATTTATGAAACATAAAATGGCTGTTTTTCAGCTTTATTTTTAAGCTGAATTGTTCTCCTGCATTGTGTAGCTCTTCTGTGTGTCTTCCACATACACATACAAGAATTACTATTATGATATATATATATATTATTTTGGTATATAACACCACCTAACAAATGAATTCAAGTCATGGTAAAATGGCTTAATTGTAATAAAAATATTACATTATTTAAACAACACACTTAATAAAACAATATGCTTAAAATATCACACCATACAATCAGTGGTGAAATTTAAAAAAATTCCTCTACTGGTTCTGTGGGTGTGGCTTGTTGGGGGGAGGTCATGTGACTGAGTGGGCATGGCCAACTCAAAATCACTCACATCGAGGGGTCCCTCCCCTCCCAGCCACTCCTTGTCACGAATGGCAGGAAAATGGGGAGGGGAATATTCCTGCCTACCATACTTCCCTCAGTCTGTGCTGAGATTCAGGACTGGATGACAGGCAGGAAAATCACCTTCCACATTTTCCTGGCTTTCACAAAAATGGCTCCATTCCAGCTGCTCCCCCCCATCCCCCTCCCTCCTGGTATTACCCTTAAAAGGAACAGGCTGCAGCAGCTCCTTTGTGAATGGAGGTAGAAAAGTTAGGATTTTATCTGCTGAATTTAACGTTGAATGGCAGAGAGAATGCTAACTTTTCTCCCTCCATTCAGAACAGAGCTGCTGCTTTTAACGTTGAATTCTGTGGCATATCGAGTGACTGGAAGAGGTAATCAGCAACTGGCCGGGTGTGGGTGGAGCCAATGAGGGGTGATTACTACCAGTTCGGCGAATTGATGCCAATAAGCCCTAGCAGTTCGTCCGAATCGGTCCAAACCAGTAGAATTTCACCCCTGCATACAATTAAAGACAGCAAACAGTACAACAATTGGAGTTTAGGTGTCATGTTTCAATAGCAGTTCTATGGTATTCTCATAGCTATAATCAATTTAAGTCATTTTTCAAATACAATTCCACATAGATTGCATTACAATGGCAGTTCGTCTATTGAAAAACAACCCACACTAACCGAGTGCCCCATTACCAAAGTAGCAACCCAAACTCCCACAAGAAGATCTGTGTGACAACATTATTCAGATCAGCAGCAACCCAGAAGATGAGAAAAATGAAACAGACAGCCTCTTGTACAACATCTTTGCATCAAAATGGATATCCATACAACTTTATCAAAAAGTGTCTGACCACTCAATCCATTTCAGTACAACCAACACAAGCTACAAAAAGGATAATGTTGTGATAGATCAAAAACATCTCAGAAACAAACAGTAGACTATAACACTCACAGAGCACCACCACAGCACACAAATGAAGTAAACCCCTCCATAACATCTTAATTAAACCAGTGGTAGAATTCAAGTTTTTTTACTACCAGTTCTGTGGGCATGGCTTGGTGGGCATGGCTTGGTAGGCATGGCAGGGAAAGGCTACTGCAAAATTTCCATTCCCACCCCACCCCTGGGGAAGGATACTGTAAATCCCCATTCCCTCCCCTCTCCTGGGGGGAAGGATATTGCAAAATCTCCATTCCCATCCCACTCTGAGGCCAGCCAGAGGTGATATTTACCAGTTCTCAGAACTACTCAAAATTTCCGCTACTGGTTCAGAGGTGGGTTTCAGCAGGTTCTGACCAGTTCTGGAGAACTGCTAACATAAATTTTGAGTAGTTCAGAGAACCGGTAGTAAAAATTATGATGGCCCCGCCCCCATCTATTTTTTGCCTTCCAAGTCCCAGCTGATCAGGAGGGAATGGAGATTTTACAGTATCCTTCCCCTGGAGTGGGGTGGGAATGGAGATTTTACATGCCATGCCCACCAAGCCACGCCCACCAAGCCATGCCTTACCCACAGAACCGGTAGTAAAAAAATTTGGAACCCAACACTGTACTGGTTCTCCAGAACGTGTCAGAACCTGCTGAATTTCACTCCTGAATTAAATCAAAAGACTCAACAGTCCAAGAAGAAACAACAGGGATCATTTACAACATATAGTGTAAGGATAGTGTAACAGACAGACAGGCAGAAGTAAAATGCATTTATGAACACCCACCTGGCCGTTTGTCAGAAGACACAATGAAAAATCCTTAATGTCACAACACAGGGACAGAGTAAACCTAATTTCAACTGGAAAACTGTGAGCATCCAGACCAAGCTACATCCAAAAATGCTAGGAATTCCAGAAGCTTGGCATTCAGATACATTAGCCATGAATAACCATATAGAGATAAACCACATTTACACACCGTTCAAAAGAGACAATAAAAAAAATCCAAGGAAACAAAAAGACCAGAACATCTTTTCTCCAACAGAGAACATCTAGACAAGCAGGGATTGATACAACATTATTTAAAACATTAAAAAGAATTTTAAAAGTCAATATTTTCATAAATAGGAAAGAAAAAATATGTAATGTACTGTATGTAGTGCTCAGGTTATAGTACCTGCAATGCAATTTGAGCATAAAATATTTGAAGAAATTACAAACATGTCTAGAAGAAGGATGGTTTAGGCTAGAGACTTCTTAAAATGGCTTTGCATACGTGAAGGATCACAGTCGAGATGGTTCTATCTTTTGGAGCTATCTACCTAAGTATTTGGGACACGGTGGCTCAGTGGCTAAGATGCTGAGCTTGTCGATCGAAAGGTCGGCAGTTCAGCGGTTTGAAACCCTAGTGCCCTGTAACGGGGTGAGCTCCCGTTACTTGTCCCAGCTTCTACCAACCTAGCAGTTCGAAACCACGTAAAAAAATGCAAGTAGAAAAATAGGGACCACCTTTAGTGGGAAGGTAACAGCATTCAGTGTGCCTTTGGCATTTAGTCATGCCGGCCACGTGACCACGGAGATGTTTTCAGACAGCGCTGGCTCTTCGGCTTTGAAACGGAGATGAGCACCGCTCCCTAGAGTTGGGAACAACTAGCACATATGTGCGAGGGGAACCTTTATCTTTACCTTCATCTAAGTATGCTTTTTTAAAAGATGCAGAGAATTTCCTAGGTGGCACTGTAGATTAGTAACTTTTTAAAAAAGTTATCAAGAGTCAACCATGCCAAACCATTTCTATATTGCTGTCAAGAAAATTATACTTCCATGTCTTCTCCAAAAGTTGGTTTGACTTCTGGGAGACTTTATCTTGTAACAAAGGGTTAAGCAGAGTTACACTTATCTGTTGCTAACCTATGAACATTACTGCCATTTATAATGGGCTGCTTTAAAGATGAAGAGCATGTACATTTATTAATTAAGCTAACACATTACAGGAGAGCAAAGGAAAAGAATGGATACACTTACAAGTTAATAGATACTTTGATAGATTATTTTTACTTCTGTACCGTGCACCTGTCTTGAAGTTTCATTTTATAAAGTGCACTTGCCTTAATTATATGTTTGATATGACTATCCTGAAAAACTATTTTAATTGAAGTTTGTACCATGTAACATTACTCCTTCAGAAGACAGGTAAGTGAAGCAAATCAGGGAGCAGATGTAGGTCAGAGTGATGGAGAACAAATGCATAAAGACATGGAACTATCTCCTCAACACTGGATATAACTAAATTTAAATGTTTGTTGTCATTAAAAGATATCCTTAATTTCACTTTACTTGGCACAAACATTTCCAGCGGTTTTCAGAAATACATGGAACTTCACCATACCTGTTGCAGTTTCTCTCTTGTACTAAATTTTCTCTTTTCTGTGATCTTCTGCTAACCTCCTCCCACTCTCTTTTCTAGGTCTATTATTACTACATCTCCGATTGCATCAGAATCGGAGTAGTTTTCAGCCAAATAGCTGAATTTCTTTCTCCTGACCACCTCCACAAAAATCATACTTTGTGCAAGGTGTCCATAAAAGTGCATATATTTGGCGAAAGACTTGAGGACACTTTGGAGCATCAGTAGAAGTAGGTGGTATGACAGACGCATAGGACCTGGTGATGTTATTGTCCTATAACATCAGGTTACACCAGGATGGAATAATTACATCACAAAGGAGGCTATCTTTCTCTCTGTTTTTCCTCCCCACTTATCCACAAAGGTAAGTTGCATTGTACAAAAGTTGCCTATATATATATATGTGTGTGTGTGTGTGTGTGTGTGTGTGTATGTATATATATATGTATATATATGTATATATATGTATATATGTGTGTGTGTGTGTTTGTATATATATGTGTGTGTGTGTGTGTGTGTGTGTGTTTTCTGAGGTTTTCGCGGGTATTTGTATGTAGGTCTTTGGTTATTCGGGTTTTCTCCCGCGTAAAATTGGAAGTGTCTTGGCAACGTTTCGACGAAGTCTCATTCGTCATCTTCAGGCTGGTGTTCTCGGCTTCGTGCTCCTGGAAGCACGAAGCCGAGAACACCAGCCTGAAGATGACGAATGAGACTTCGTCGAAACGTTGCCAAGACACTTCCAATTTTACGCGGGAGAAAACCCGAATAACCAAAGACCTATATATATATATATATTATTTAACAGAAGATAAAACTGATCATCAAAGTTTGACCCAAAGCTAGAAAAATCTGGACCTTCCTTCACTGCAGTTAAATGGCTCACTAATTCCACATATTTTTTTAATGAACGGTGAATTATGTCCAAAATTTTCTCAATTGCTTTTTATTTGCATTTAGGGCTGTGATTTGCAAAGGGAAGCCTTTATGTATGTGTGTGGAAGTGCGTAATCTTATTCTGAGCTAAAGAAATCATGGAACTAAAACAATTGTGATTAACAAGGACTATAAACACAATATTTAGTATTGCAATTGATTGCTTAGGTCATTTCCTAGAGCTCAGTTAAACATATTACAGATCTATAGCTCAAATTTCTCAGAAGATTGCCACTCTCTCAAACTTACAATCCATACTTTTTAGGGTCAGTAAACCAGAATTTGAATTTATTTCTTGCCTGGGATAGAAGTCTCTGCAAGGGCAAAGGTTTGTGTCAAAAAAAAAAAGGAGAAAAAAATCAATATGGTAGTTGCAATCATATCTGAATCTTTTTACATGGATACTGTGGGAAGGATATATCAACCATTAGATCACTGGCAAATGTGCAACATATTGTCTGGAGAAAAAAAATCTCTGTAAAATCTTTCCAATTAAAATCAAAATGTCATTGTGGTATCATAAAAACAATTGCAGCAGCTAAGGAAAGAGGTTTGTTTTGCCATTTTCTTAAACCGTAGGAAAAAAATGTGGCCAAACTCACTACCTTTGTGAATGCAAGGTGTTGAGAAATCCTCTTGGGTAAATCCCCTATACTAGATAATCGAGTTTTAAAGGTCTCATCTGAAGCAACTCAGCAGATTCAAAATGCAAGAGATGGTAATAGCATCTCTAAATTGTGCTTAGTGGACAGCAGGCAGCTGGTGCAGATCTTTCCTTACAGGCATTGTGTAATTGTTATATTTCACAGCAAACCAACCCATTTTGCACCAGTTGCAACTTTCAGATACATTTCAAAGGCAGCCCTGTATGAAGCAGATTTACACATTTCCTGTGTAAGGCAAGGAAGATTAAGTTCTATATTAATATATAAGATGCAGTCTTTAGAAACTGGAATCCTAATTTTTATTTCTTAATTAAAATTGATTTTACACGTTCACATCACCATCCAAAACAACTCTGAGTGGCTTACAAATACAATAAAAACCCTAATATAGAAACATTAAAAAAAAAACAAGTATTAGATAAATCTAGGAACCGAGTACACACTCAAAATTTAAATTTGGTAAAGCTTCATTGGCATGACTTGTCCAAAAATAAAACGAGTCAGTGCTATAAGGCTCTCTGATTTTATTACTCTCCTCTTTACTCTTTTTTTATAGGAAGAATATTGAAACTTCATTAGGAAGTTCACATTGTAAATCTCACTTTGATCAGTGGGATTGACTGATCCATCCAGACATCAAAAGTACACAGGAATCTGAACATATGTAATCACAGCTCAAGAAGTGATATTCTGCACTTTGATAGGCTGTATGGTAATCTTATAAGTTCTTTGATGCACAAATAAGCTTTGAACATCAACCGGGGAGTCAATATAAACAGCTTAGTTACTTTTTCCAGATTTGGAGCATGTAGATTTTCAGCTGTTGCTCAGCTCTTTCTGCAATATTTATAGAATATAAAATTAGATCTAGAAAGGAAATCCTCGTTCTCTCAGAATATAAAATGTTTGTGCTTATGTGCATATGTGCATATGCATAGCATTTGTAAACAAAGAAATAAAGCATTTGTCATCAAATTCATTTCAACGTTTCCCCCCCCCCCAAAATTTGGAGATGTTATTTCCCTTTTAATGCTTTCATTGCAGATCTTCTTATACAGATGGTAAAATAGAACCACCCCACATACATACAAACTGGAATGAGCCAATAAAACTAAATGCAGAAGCATATGTTCCATTTTGCATTCTTTTAAAAAACAATAATTGCTTTGCTGTCTGCTAGTTGCCTGTCTTTTAAGATTTCAGGGTGGAAGCATTTGTGAGGAATTCTTGTGTAAGCTCGGAAGAGTACAGAAGTAGCCTGCAGTACTGGATTCTAACCACTGCACCATCATGGCTCTTATGCATCATACCACCACTTTTTATAACCTTCTTTTGCGACATCTGTACCACATTCAAGGTACAGATAACTCAAGTTTCTTATTGGATCAACAGGTCTTTAGAATGCATAGTGTGAGGCCCTGTAATCTGAATACCCTTCCCCAATAAAATATACAGCTAGCTCTTGACTTACACCAGTTCATGTGGAGATCATTAGAAGTTAGAGCAAAACCAAAAAAAAAAAAGTGACTTGTGTCCATTTTTACACTTACAACCTTTGCAACATACCCAGACACTTGGGCCACTGACTCATATTTATGATGGTTGCAGTGTCCTGGGGTGACGTAATCCCCTTTTGTAACCTTCCGAGAAGCAAAGTCAATGGGGAAGCCAGATTTACTTAACAACCGGGTTACTTCTTCACACCTGCGGGGATTCACTTAATAACCACGGCAAGAAAAAGTGGATGGAAACTCACTTAACAAATGTCTCATTGAGCAACAAAAATTTGGGGCTCAAGTGTGGTCATAAGTCAAGGACTAGCTGTACAAGGTAATAAGATGCATAGCTTCTCTCTTTCAAGTTTCCATTGCATTTTCTTACATATTCTAAATCTGCCAATTCGACATTTGTGTTAGAATATTCATGACTGGGAAGACATGGTAACAAGGTCAGCCAATGAACAGGCATAGCAACTAAGTCAGCCAATTTGGAGCTGAGACAGACTGGAGCCAGGGCGTGACTTAGTCTGCAGCTTCTGATTCTGTGCAGAGAATTGAAACTGAAAGATGTCTGTGCATGCTGTCTGCTCTGCTGAAATGAAACTGTGAATCTGCTGTTGGTACTGTAAACTTACTTCATGTAATATTGTGTATATAAAGAAGTTAATGAATTCTGCTGCATCAGTTTATCTGTGTGTGCTTCTGGATTTGATCTTTGCAAGAAACTCTGACAATTTGTACATTCCTTGACAATCTGAAAATGGGCCTCTTTTGTTTCGGTTTAGGCTGTAATTGAAAGCTCTGCACAAGCCACACTCTTTGAGATATAGGAGAGACAAGACAAGTGCACCTGTTTTCCTATCAAATCTCTATTGACTTTCTAGCTGTCAAAGGAGATGAAGTCTACTTGGCATAAAATATCAAGAAATGGGGTCTTCGTATCTATACACAAAGAAGGAACACAAATGGTATTGCAGCATGTATTCTATATGGGATGGTGTAAATGTATCTATGGGTATACAGTAGAATCTTACTTTCAACTCTTAATATCCAAAGCAGGATGGCAAGGCATTAATTAAAAATATTTTTGCATAAGCATATGAGGAAGAAACTGAAGATTTTTATATGCCTAAATATAGTAATAGCACTTAGACTTATATACTGCTTCACAGTGCTTTACAACCCTCTCTAAGCAGAGTCAGCCTATTGCCCCCAATAATCTGGGTCCTCATTTTACCCACCTTGGAAGGATAGAAGGCTGAGTTAACCTTGAGCCAGTGAGACTTGAACTGCCAAACTGCCGGCAGCCAGCAGTCAGCAGAAGTAGCCTGCAGTACTGCACTCTAACGACTGTGCCACCTTGGTTCTTATGCATCATACCACCACTTTTTATAACCTTCTTTTGTTACAGTTAGACTTGACTTCCTACCATGAAACCCTGAAAGGTCTTAGTTATTCTCCTTCCTGTTCTTTCTTTCTACCTAATATTATTAACATCAAAAGTTTGAACAACCTTATAGAAGAATATACAATATAGCCAGGAGTGGGCTGCTGGGGGTTTGCAGGGGTTCGGGGGAACCTCTAGCTAAGATTCGGTGCAGTTCAGAGAACCCACAAATCCCATTTCTGGCTGGCCCCGCCCCACCCACCCCACCCTTCCCAGGAGTCCCCATGCAGTCCGTTTTGGAGCAGGTAAGTGTGCCAAGGCTTGGGGAGGGCAAAAAACAGGCATACCAGAAGTTCCGGAAGGCTGGAAACAGGCCTGTTTCTGGTCTCCAGCCTCCAGAGGGCCTCTGGAGCCTGGGGAGGCCATTTTCACCCTCCCAGAGGCTCAAGGAAAAATTCCAGAGCCCAGGGAGGGCAAAAACACCTCCCCCACCACGGTGCAGGAGACTGACTAGGCCACGCCCACTATGGCCATGCCCACCCAGCAACTGGGCAGAGAACCACTTGCTAAAATTTTTGAAGCCCACCCCTGAATATAGCTGAACTTTTAAAAAAAAATAGAGCTGAACCCAATCTGTTAAATCAAGTCTTCTTCTGGCTGAAAACAGATAATATTACCATGCTTAAAAAAGGTATGTTTTCATTGTAGACTCCAGTAAAGAAAAAAAAGTCATTCCAGTTAGTGAAGGATTTTTCCAATATACTAAGAACATTTCAGGTAGTTCAAGGAACAAACGGCTTGGCAAGAAACCAAAAAGCCAACAGCTTATTCAATACCATGAAAAGAGATGACTGCTTTTTAAAAGAAGATCGGGTTATGGAAATTGGTATAGGATTCTTTGCCAACATTCTGAATGGCAAAGAATCCTTTATCAATAGTGGTTAATTTGAAGAAAAATGCTGTCTACGTTTTCAGGGTAAAAAGCGATTTCTTATGCCAGATTATTTATAGAACATCTTCTTTGATGGAAAAAAGGCAGAAGATTTTAAAGACATGCTGAAGCTTGAATAATGCTTCAACGTTAATGCTCTATAATTGTTTCCCTTTCTTTCTATTAGTGATGGGCTTTAAAATATTGATCAAAGTCAATGACTAATCGCTCAGCTTAGGCTGTGACAAACTTTAAAAAAATCCATTATCCCCAAAAAACAAAAACATAGCAGGAGCTGGCATAGAGATTGCATTTTATTCTCTCTCCCCCAGTATGATTACCTGAAAGTCAGGATTAAAGGAATTTGACAGGCAATAACTTGGAATATCGGTGTCAAAAGATGTTGCATGGACAGTTGGCCTAGAAAGCTTCATGAATATTTTATATCATGCAGCATGTAAGTGTTAATGACTGCAAAGTAGTTGTTACCAAGTGGAGGACAGGAAGGTCTGGTTTTCAAGAAACATCTTGAAATTATTTTTTGTCCGTTGGCTAAGTCCTGTCTAACCTTCATTGTTTTATAATTTTAGCATTATAAGCCTCCCAGAATCATTTGGTTAAACTGGGCAACTATAGAAATTAAATTAATAAATAAAACAAAAGAATAACAATCATGTCAGAGACTTAGTGGTCAAAGAGCAAAGGTAAGGGCAAGCAGTTTCTAAAAGCTCCAACAGGAACATATGTGTTCTTCAACAGAGTAAGTATTAGATGTAATCATTACATCTGAATCCTTCAGTAAATTGATCTAGCTGGCTACCTACATTAGCAAACTGTATTATGGCATAGGAGCTAATTCCTTAAGACAGGGGTCTGCAACCTTAAACACTCAAAGAGCAATTTGGATCCGCTTCCCATAGAAAAAAATAAACACCTCAGTGGGCGTGGCCAACTTGATGTCACTCACTTTCACCAGTCACATGACCCCCCTAGCCATGCCTACCTAGCCGGTCATTAGGGCAGAGAACCGGTTGTTAAAAACCAATGGGAACCACAAAACCCTTTTGACATCTCTCTCTCTCTCTCTCTCTCCCTCCCTTCCCCTCCCTCTCTCTCCCCCCCCTCTCTCTCCCACTCTTTCTGTATCTCTCTGTCTCTGCCCCAGCTGCTTCTCATCCCCTGCCATCACTCTTACCTTCTCAGGCCAGGTGAGGAGTGACTGGGAGGGGAGGGTGAGGGTGGGGTCAGCCAGTGGTGGGATCATCCAATAGGGAGCCACAGTAGAGGGCCCAAAGAGCCTCATACAGAGCCGCAGGTTGCAGACACCCGCCTTAAGAGAATACCTACTTCCCATCCTTTCTGTCGCCCATGTGTAGGACTCAGCAGATGGGCATCCTTGAAAAAAATCTCACATAATGTGTCTTGGGAAATGTGCTTTCTCTGCCAATGACATTCCTGGTCACATGCTTTCCCTTACAAGCTTTAAACATTTAGCTCTTACCCAGCTCTTGGGATTAAATTTTGTTTTCATTTTTGTTTTAATTTTGGCTTTTATCCTTTTAATCTGTTAATCTTGTTTTTTTGCATTGCTTTTCCTTCCTTCCTTCCTTCCTTCCTTCCTTCCTTCCTTCCTTCCTTCCTTCCT
>WNWU01000003.1:51431435-51455327 GCA_012654045.1 Ptyas mucosa
AACAGAACAGAACAGAACAGAACAGAACAGAACAGAACAGAACAGAACAGAACAGAACAGAACAGAACAACAGAGTTGGAAGGGACCTTGGAGGTCTTTTAGTCCAACTCCCTGCTCAGGCAGGAAACTCTATACCTGTCAGTGTTCCGAGTAATGCACCCATTGAAAGCAGAACTCCAAGGAAGGTAAATTCCCCCAAGAACATGTTTATTGGATACAACATATCGGCACAGCCGGTGAAAATGAACTCTGAAAGTTCTCATGATTTTCAGCTAATTAAAAGAATAATACTTCCCCCCTCCCCAGTGTCATCAATTACATTGTCCAATGAATATAGCTGGCAGGCTCCTCTCATCCTTTATCAACCACCTATTAGGATGACCATGGTTCTCACAGGAAAACTTTTTATTTTGATTGTAATCTGGGCTATCTACTTCCCCGCTCCCCTTTTTTCTCAGGCTTCGTGGCAACTGGGAGGCAGGACAAGATGGCTTCAGCCAGGTTTGCTTGACAATAGTTGACAATACCATTTCAGACAAATGGTTGTCCAATCTCTTCTTTAAAAGTTCCAGTGTTGGAGCATTCACAACTTCTGGACACAAGCTGTTCCATTAATTAATTGTTCTAAAATGAAATATGTGCAAATATTCTATTTCTAGACTGTAGAAATCTAGATTTAAGGAAGGGCTTACAAATCCTGAAGCCAATTTTCTTCTGTGGACCAACCTGGTGAAATCTTTGATCTTCCGTCAACTTTGATTCCTATCAGATCACCAATATTAGACAGGTCCTGTGGTATATATTTTTCCTTTCTGGACATATTTCCAGGATGTGTCTTATCTCTTGGCCTTAGGGCCTCTCTCCACCAAGAAAAAAAAATCAGCATTGTAAACACTGACCAATTCAACTCAGGATTCCCAACCCAAAATACTCTTTATTAAAACCATAGATCTGTAATAGATATGTGGTTTTAATAAACAAAATAATAGAGCTGTCTAGTCCATTTTAGCTTTACTTCCTAATGTTCCTCTGGTAATTTAATACTTTATCACTAATAGCAATTTAATAATCTTTCCTTTTCCTGTGCAAATATTTCCCTATGATAAATTAAACAATACAACACTGCATTACCCTGCACTACATTACATTCCTAATATGAACATCTTTTGCCAGCAAACTTGCACAAAGTGTTAAGTGTGATTAGCTTGCATTCAATCACATCTCATCCTAGACAATCAGATTCCACTGTAAATTACACAGTAGTTTAGAATATTTTTTAAAAAAATTATTATTATGGTAGAGCTATCATAAAACACATACAGTTTTTGTTTGTTATTAAAATTTCTTCAGATAGAGATTTTATTTTATGTTTTCAAAGACAAAATGAGAAGCAATCATACTTTATTTGGTCAATGGGGAAAATATCCATAGCTCAGTAGTATCTTTATTAGGATTAACCCTAATGGCACCACAGAGTATAAAATGTTTTCAGTTCTTCAGAATTATTTATTGGCAAGATCTTGGGAGGGGGAAGAAACTATAGAAATGAAACTGTCTGAATATTAAGCAAATGTTTCAGCTATGAGATCTGCACTTCAAAGCCATTTGTGTATAATCTCTATCTCAGGTCTATTCTGCTGAAAAATACAATCCTTAAGGTTAGTTTTTATGGTTTTATCTAACTGTAGGCAATTTGCACAAGCAATAACAGTACAACATACACTGCTGCCACAGAATAATAAAAGGAGGAAACCAATTGAAAGGCCAAATCTGAAGCAAAGCAAAAAGTTGATACATCAACATTTTCTTCCTCACAGATTTTAGATGTGTCAGAAGTTAAGTAGTCCTAGATAATTTTTATGAGTATTTTTTTAAAAAAATTATCTTGATGAACACACAAATCCCCTCCAATCACCAGTCCTCAGGGACTCAGGGAGAAGGGCGGTATATAAATTGGAAATAAAAAAACAAAACAAAAACCCATCAATATCTGTCCTTGCTTTTCCCTCTAACTCTGATCATTCCTTATGTTCCTCACAGCATATGAGTTTTATATTAATCATGAAACTGTGTGTTCTGCTGTATTATATCATATTTCTTTAAATGGTATACTGATTGTCTTTGATTTGTTACAGTTCTTAACATTGGTTTTGCTAGATGGGGATTAAGTAAAGTAATTTTATTGAATAGGATTTTATAGCTATTTATTTTTTTAGATAATCAATGAAGGAGGGAGAGGAAGTTATTAATATGCATCAGGATTTTTCACATTCTTCTTTGTTCTAGTTTTGATCAACTGCTTTTTGACTTATGCAAGAACAATAATAATCCAATTTGGATAAACATCACTCGGCCTGGGATTCACAGCATATTTTATATGTCTCTGCATTTGTGTCAGGTGAAGGACTGCATAAAATGAAGAAATAGGTGAGCCTAGAACAAAAATGGGATTTATATTGTAGTTAAGATGCTGGACTTGTCAGCTGGAAAGCAGGCAGCCCAGATTCGAGATCTGATTGCCATGTATTGAGTGGGTTCTTGTCTTCATCCAGCTCCTGCCAACCTAGCAGTTCAAAAGCATGAAATGCAAGTAGATAAATAAGTATCACTTCGGTGGGAAAGTATCACCAGTCTGTGATGTCATGCTGGCCACGTGAGCATGGAAATATCTTTGGGCAGTGTGGCTCAATGGTCCCTGAAACAAAGATGAACACCCTAACTAGCAGAGTAAAACCCACACAGACTCCTTAATTTATACTAACTGTTGTGTGTGTGCCTTTCAGTTAATCTTGACTACTTGTGACTGCCAGGACAAGTCCCTACAGTTTTGTTGGCAAGGTTTTTCAGAAGTGGTTTGCCTTCTTCCTAGGACTGAAGGAGCCCAAAGACACCCAACTGGTTTTAGGCAGGATTAAAACACACACAGGCTTCTGATTTCTAGTGTCTCTTGAGTTTACCTTCAGTGTTATCTTCCACAGTCTCATTGAGTTCCTGAGGAAAGTTCTTAGTGTCCTGCAATGTTTGTATTGCTGGGTGAAATGCTCCCGGTTCGGACCGGATCAGTCGATCCGGTAGCGATTGTGGCAGGCAGTTCGGAGAACTGGTAGCAATGGTAGCACGAGGCTCCGCCTACCCGCCTGGGTGTCATTACTTCCTGGTGTTTTTTACCCTCTGTGCATGTGCGGCACGTGCACTTCCGAACCGGTAAGGAAGGTAAGTAGATT
Source organism: Ptyas mucosa (assembly GCA_012654045.1). Classification (NCBI taxonomy): domain Eukaryota; kingdom Metazoa; phylum Chordata; class Lepidosauria; order Squamata; family Colubridae; genus Ptyas; species Ptyas mucosa. The sequence goes on from WNWU01000003.1 coordinate 51,434,660, forward strand.
TCACCCTTGCTATAGTGCCATGTGTGTGGCATCAACTTTCCTGTAAGCCGGATTGTGCTCAAACTAATCTGTTTGGATACTAGCTCTATCAGCAACTGATAGATGGGCCTTTGTTGTTAGTTTCCCAATTCCCTTTTGAGCTGTGCTCATGTACATGTCAAGATAGTCTTATAACTTGGCAGCTATGATACCTGATAGGTAAGAACAACAAAGATGATTAGGGGACTGGGGGCTAAAACATATGAAGAACAGTTGCAGGAATTGGGTATGTCTAGTTTAATGAAAGGAAGGACTAGGGGCGATATGATAGCAGTGTTCCAATATCTAAAGGGGCTGAAATAAAGAAAAGGGGGTCAACCTATTCTCCAAAGCTCCTGAAGGTAGGGCAAGAAACAATGGATGGTAACTAAATCAAGGAAAGAACAAACCTAGAACTAAGGAGAAATTTCCTGACAACAAGAACGATTAATCATTGCCTCCAAAAGATGTGGGTGCTCTAACACTGGAGGTTTTTAAGAAGAGATTGGATTGGATGGCCATTTGTCTGACATGGTATAGGGTTTCCTGCTTGAGCAGGGGGTTGGATTAGAAGACCTCCAAAGTCCTTTCCAGTTCTGTTATTTTGATATACTTTCCATGTTATGGAAGGCAGCTAATTGGCTAGTAGCTGGACAATATTGTTTTCTTGTGAGGGTCTTGCATAACCAGCACTGTCTTTCTTTGTTAATCTGGGTGTGAGATACTAGCAGTTGGGGTGTTCATGTATAGCATCTCTCTGTGTGTATTCATATACACACCTACCCAAGGGGGGAGAGGGGGGAGGGAGGGAGGGGGACTGATTTCAATATTTCAGTATTTCAATATTTCTATATACCCATTTTTTTTCTTTTCTTTTTTTCTCTTCAAATTAAAAACTACTGGTTGACTACTTCCGGAGTCATTGCTAAAGACCAACTTAAAGCATTAGAGCAGACGTCTTCAAACTTGGCAGCTTTAAGATTTGTGGATTTCAAGTTCTGGAGTTGAAGTCCACAAGTCTTAAAGCTGCCAAGTTTGAAAACCTCTGCATTAGAGGTTGTTTTGTTCCTTTGGAATTCAGGTGGTGCATCTGTGATCTAGCCTATAAAGTTGTCTTAAATTCTGTGAAACAATCTGAAGGTGAACTGTGGAAAATTTTTAGTATAGTGCCGCAGTTTTGTAGTGCAAAAGTTTTGTATAAGAATGATAGTATTTGGTCATATCTTACAATGAAACCAGGACTTCGTTCATGGGCTTTATATTAGCAGACAGGAAGTATTGGATACTTTCTCATCTTCAAAATGTCATCTTAACTTAAATTACAAAGATTTTCTTTTTATTCCACACCACCATTTATTTTTAGTGTTTATTCATTTCAGTCCAATATTCCTGTGTCGTGTAAAGATCACCTGACTTTGGAGAAGCTTATTTCCTGATGAAAGAGAGAATTCAAAAATGCCTTTGGTCCACTTTGCTGACAATTACACAGAAGAAAGGACAAGATCAGGAAGGATTCAAGGAGATGTGATTCATCCTGGGAAGATAACAAAAGCGGATGTGTGTGCAACTTAAACAAAAAAAAATCAATAACACATGTTTTTCTCCTTAAAGTTCCATTTCCAGTTAAAGTTTTACTTGTACAAGATGGCAAGGAAAGGTACAGATGTTATCACCAAACAGACAACTATCCAAAACACAGCAAAAATTAATTGTTCCGAAAAGAATTACCCATTTTACTTAACTGTCGAGACCAATTGAACAGGCATCTCACCCAAGCAGTTGAGGATAAATAGTAAACTGATACTGTGTCAAAAGAACAATTCTTCTTTCGCCTTGAATTAGTGCAGCATGTGACAAAACTGAAATGAAAACCAAAGGATTTTCTTTTTTCTCTCTTTCCTTAGATAACCTTCCATTCAACTGAAACCTGATAGTGATCCTACAGTCTCATGCTGCAAATTTTCACACAGGATTAGCACAAGGAACCATTTTCTTTCTGTTTATTATCCTTAGGATCAAAATAGCCAGTGGCATGCATTTTAAACCAATGTAGGTGTATTTAAATGGGACGCGGTGGTTCAGTGGCTAAGATGCTGAGCTTGTCGATCAAAAGGTTGGCAGTTCAGCACTTCAAATCCCTAGTGCCGCGTAACAGGGTGAGCTCCTGTTACTTGTCCCAGCTTCTGCCAACCTAGCAATTCGAAAGCACGTAAAAAATGCAAGTAGAAAAATAGGGGCCACCTTTGGTGGGAAGGTAACAGCGTTCCGTGCACCTTTGCCGTTTAGTCATGCCGGCCACATGACCATGGAGACGTCTTCAGACAGCACTGGCTCTTCAGCTTTGAAATGGAGATGAGCACTGCCACCTAGAGTCAGGAATGACTAGCACATATGTGCAAGGGGAACCTTTACCGTTACCTTTTAAGTGTATTTACTGGATTCTGAAATTGCTATTAGGCCTCCTAGACATAAGCTAGAGCACACAACACAACTGGAACAGCCTTATTGCCATCTGTGCAGAACATTTGAGCATCAGTAACCTCTAAAATGAAGATTTGGCAAGTGCTCATGATTTCATGGCACCAATCAGTTGAAAAGACATATGGCTAGTAATGAGGAATAGAGGTTAGAAAATTAAACAACTGTGTAGAATTGGCATAAAAAGCAACAATGCTCTGATCCCTCTGGATTCTGAAGGTCATATTCATGATGTGCACATTTTTGCCAGGTCTGTCAGCTTTCTCCTTAACAGTTTGTTTATGTATTTAATCAATTAATTTACATAGCTGCCAATCTCACAGGCAAGTAACTCTGGGTGGCGTACAGCAAAACTAAAACAATAAATATCTAAAATAATTATTGTTAAGTGTTAAAAACATTCTTAAAAATTACAAAAACAGCTGCGAACTGTGAAGACTGTTTCCAGATTTTCCATGGTATCTGTTTCTGAGCAGCTGTCGTATTTGTCTCTTCTTGTCCACTTAGATTCATCCCATTTTCATCACTTTGTTGAGCAACAGTTGTCACACACACTTCATTCATTCAAATAGCACAATAGTGAAATGAGCTTGCTCTTGAGATCTGAAGAAAAAGTTACTTTACAACAATTGATGAAATTGATAAAAAGCTTCGCCAACAGATTCTCCCTCTCTAATGTTAGGAAGATGAAGGAGTCTTTTATCAGTTTACTATTGCTCTTTATCAATTTTCCCTAAATTTCTGAACTAGATAAAATTATGTATTATATAATTTCCACAACACAATCTGCCGATAGCTTTTCATGGTACAGGTGGAAGTAATTCATTTTGGAGAACCTGAAAGATGATTTGAGGTGTGTACAGCATTTTTCTTGTCAGATTTCCGAGGCCTCTCTTAGCAGTGGTGCTGATATATTCATCAGATTCAACTCTGTACTATAGAATATTTGACTTCTTCAGAAAGTTGCTGGTTATGTTTTCTACAAACGGGAAGACTAATTGACCTGGGAGAAAGACAAATAAAGTTTGAGATTAAAATTAGAAGGTTAAAACAATAACAACAACCCTGAATTCTAATTGAACTGGTGAGATTATTTCAAGCAGGCCACTAACCTGAGGTAATATCACAAAAATAGATCAATTATTGAAGATTCATAGCACTCAATAGAAATAGAAATAGCACTTAGACTTATATACTGCTTCACAGTGCTTTACAGCCCTCTCTAAGTGGTTTACAGAGTCAGCATATTGCCCCCAACAATCTGGGTCCTTATTTTATCTCAGAAGGATGGAAGGCTGAATCAATTTTGAGCCAGTGAGAATCAAAATGTAAGCAGTGAATCAGCCTCCAATACTGCAATTGTAACCACTGCGCCTCCATGACTCTCATTCAATACACTTTATTGTGTTCACAGTGACAATTCATAAAGTGGTCAACACTACGTATTATCATTAACTGTCATAGAGAGATTTCATAATGGAAGCTGCTCTGGATCATGGGATAAATTATTTCTAACCAGGGGCATCAGGGTTAGATTGTTGGAGAATAAAAGGCTAAGGCTGCAGCTGTGACAATGAAAGCAGAATCTTTTTAATACATTTGTTCCTTTTTGATATTTGTATATTATAGTTTCCTACTCTCCTCCTTGTCTGTGGTGGCCAGCTTGCACGTTCTGATTTATGCTTTTTTTTAAAGCTAAAGAACCACGACTTTACTTCATTGTCCAATTTTATGGGCACAATGAACTACATACTATGTGTGACATGACCAAAGTCTAAATTGGATTAATGGACTAGCTTTTGTTTAATCTCCATGGACTTGGACACATCTGTTATAATAATTTAGGGCTCTCTCATACAGTGCACTGAATTTAAATGCTGCAGAAATCCAGGGTCAGGCCATCTCTATCTCTATAAGAGAATAACAGAATAACAGAGTTGGAAGCAACCTTGGAGATCTTCTAGTTCAATCCCCTGCTCAGGCAGGAATCCCTATGCCATTTCAGACAAATGCTTGTCCAATCTCTTCTTAAGACCTCCAATGTTGGAGCATACACAACTTCTGGAAGCAAGTCATCAGGAAATTTCTCCTTAGTTCTAGGTTGCTTCTCTCCTTGATTAGTTTCCATCCATTACTTCTTGTCTGCCTTCAGGTGCTTTGGAGAATAGCTTGACTCCCTCTTCTTTGTGGCAGCCCCTGAGATATTGGTACACAACTATCATATTATCCTAGCCCTTCTTTTCATTAACCTAGACATACCCAATTCCAGCAACTATTCTTTATATGTTTTAGCTTCCAGTCCCCTAATCATATTTGTTCTTCTCTGTACTCTTTCTAGAGTCTCAACCTTATGTTGACCAAAACTAGATGCAGGGTTCCAGGTATGATCTTACCAAGTCATTAACACTTTACATGATCTTGATTCTGTTCCTCTGTTAATGCAGCCTAGGACTGTGTTGGCTTTTTTGGCAACTGCAGCACACAATCACTATGTGATTGTCTACTAGGACTCCAAGATCCCTCTCACAGTAACTACTACTAAAGGAGAACATTTGTAGCTCAGGGTTGACATGAGTCCTTGGTGCTCTCTGAGCTTGCTTGTTTTCTTGCAGACATTTCGTTACCCAAACTAGGTAATATCATCAGTGCTACTGGTAGTAAGGAATGCAGTTTGTTGTCAGTTTATATTCTAGTGGCTTGCCTGTCAGTGTTGATGGGAGTGGTCTTAGAGATTCTTTGCTGGCTTCTTTGGCAGTTTCTTGATTTATTGTTTATTTGATTGTTGATCTGATATTAATCTATGCTGATCTGGGTGCTGATTGCTGGCAGAGAGATGCTTGGGTCTTTTTGTTTCTTTTTGGCCCGGGTGATAGTCCCTTTTGCATAGTCTATAACAGTGGTGGGATTCAGCCGGTTCTGTCCGGTTTGGGAGAACCAGTAGTGGTGACGGCTCCGCCACCTGCCTGGACGTAATGCATGAGCAAAGAGTATGCACGGAAGGCCATGTGCATGCACAGAGGAGGCGCATGTGCGTGAAGTGAACGCGAACGTGTGTGCGCTCACATTTGCGAACCGATAGGGAAGGTAAGTGAATCCCACCTCTGGTCTATAAATGTTGTTAATGTCTATGTGTCTATGGATGACTGATTTGTCAGACTACCAGTCTTCTAGAAATTCTCTGGGGGTTTTGGACTTGGGTTTGGAATTACTACTATTGAGCCAGGTATCACCTATTCTATACTTGTGCCATTGGCTTTTCTTGCCTAAATGTAGAACCTATAATTTTAAATGCATTGCACCCCACCTTCCCTGCAGATGGTCCTGTTCATATAACTAAAATAAGTAAAGTTTAGTTTGGTTGTGATAATTACTAAAATGTGAGCGGAACCAACAATGTAGTGAAATTTGGGGATGGGAGGGGAAAGTTATTTAAATTTTCATAAGCACTCCTAGAAAATACTGTCCAAAATTTAAAGCACTATAATTGAGAAGCCCTTTTCCAGGTTAATATGCATTTCAGTTCAAATGATTTGGGTATCTGTAGTTCAACCAAAGGGCAGGAACCCAGGATAACAAATTCAGATCTATGACAACTCATCTGGATCACTTATTCAACAGAAGCAGATCTCCAAACTTTTTTTCCCCCAATTACATTTAAATTTAGAATTTAGGAGGATATTTCATATGTAAAACCCCTAGCAATTTGTGTTCATTACATTCCTATTCTGAGAGCCGGTGAATCAGCCTACCTTTTAAAAAAGGAAAGGAAAAGCAAATGAGTTATAAACAACTTTCAGTGCTATTACTTTCAAGCTTCAAATGAACAATTTAACAATTTTGGTGACAAGAATCTGGAGTTCGACATTCTATTTTATTTTGAAGAAATGTCTAGCTCGTTCATTGGTGCCTTGTCTCCCAAATAAGCCTGCTTCAAATATCTTGGACCATAGGTTACATCTTTTTTCAGCTGTATATTCAATGTATCTGAGGAACAGGCTGGAGAATATTTTTATTATTTTATGTTATTAATTTTGTTAGCCTATTTATATAGCATCCCATCTCACAAAGACGGACTCTGGATGGTGTACAACGCAACAACAGTTAAAAACTTAAGATCAGTTTTAAAATAAATAAAATAAGCAAAAGTAAACAGATAAAACAAACAAATAAAGCTAAGAATAGGTCTATCTCCCTGCAGCACAGCGAAGCATCAGAAAATCTCATGGTCACCAGGGTGTGATCTGACCATGACAGGAAAGACACCAATAACTCTCAAAACTCAAGATTAGATTGCCAGTCCTCCAACAAGAGTAGCAGATGAGGATATGACCACTGCCTCATTGTAAGGTCCTGGATGACTTGAGATGGATTCATGACTGTCATGGTAGTCAGGAACTTTTGAGCAACTTCAGCCAGAGAAAACAGATTAAAGTCACCAAGAATTATAAGCTTGGGGAACTCTAGTGCCAACCCAATATTAAGTCAAGGAGTGCAGACAAGGAGGCTTCTGCACAGTAGGGAGACCGTGTTGAAGTAACAATCCCAAGTGGTTTTAGAACCCCATTTAATGAAAAGGGTCTCACATCTGGCCACTTATGGAGTAGCGCATGTGAAAGCCATAAGATATTCACAGATTACAACTGCAGCACCCTACCCCTGCTGGGAAAATCCTGAAACAAGATGGGTGCATTTCTGAATGAGGAAACCCCATTTTATGGACTATTCATCCCTTGATACTGCATCTCATTTTGGCTTTCTAATCTGTAATTAAATCACAGATGATGGGGTTTTTATTATAGACCAACCTGGCATTTAACAGCAGCAGCAAAAGTCAGTTCTTCTGAAGGCCCGCTGAGGAGGAAATGGGGTTAAATCTGGGACCTGGCATGTAGAACTGATACAAGACACTGGGTTTGCCTTGCCTACAAGTGACCCACTTCCAGTGCCCTGTCATATCTTCTCAGACCTTTCAACATTGTCATGTTCCCACTTCAGTGGTGAGTTGCTCCCAGTTCGCACCAGTTCGCAAGAACCGGTAGTAAACATTTTTAGTAGTTTGGAGAACCGGTAATAACATCAGCTTGCCATGCCCCCGAACTGGTCCCCGGTCCGGTCGCCGCTCGCTTACCCCACCCACCTCATCAGAGGCTTTCTTAAAAAAACTTTTAAAAGCATTTTTTCTACAACCTCTTCGGCTGAAAAAATGCTTTTAAAAATTAAAAAAAAACCTCTGATGATCGTGCGGCTTAGCTGGGATCTCAGAGGCTTTAAAAGCATTTTTTCTGCAGCCTCTTCATCTGAAGAGGTTGTAGGGAAAAAAATGCCTTTGAAAGCCTCTGGTGACCCCAGCTGACTTGCCTGATCATCAGAAGCTTCTAAAAGCATTTTTTTCCTGCAACCTCTACAGCCGAAGAGGTTGTAGGAAAAAAAATGCTTTTAAAAGCCTCTGGGGATGTATATTGTACAGATTACAATATATCTTGGAGTCAATGATATAATTGGATGTCAAATCGAGCTACAAATAGAGGTATGGGATAAGCATGTCAATTGGTATATGTAACAGACTTTTGTAGGTTACCCTATATATGTAATGGGACAAGTTTATTTCCTTCTCGCGTTGTGATATAGACCGCTATAGATTTAATGTTTGTTGGATGTATAAGATAAAACAAATAAAAAAACAATAAAAGCATTTTTTTCTGCAACCTCTTAAGGTTGTAGAAAAAATGCTTAATTTTTTTTAAAAGTTGGCCACGCCCATCCAGTCACATTACCCCCACAAGCCACACCCACAAAATAAGCCACGCCCACAGAACCGGTAGTAAAAAAATTTAGAACCCACCCCTGTCCCACTTGACCCTTATCCTCCACCCTCTGCTCTCTGTCTCCTAAGAGAGAGGATGATCTCAACAAATCAACACATGCCCCAGAGGGACAAAGGAACTAAATCCCCTGGGTATTTTATTTTAAGATTATTTTAAGAGCCTCAGGGTAATTCTGAAACTCACCCTCCTGTACAATTCTCAGTGTCTCCCCCATACAAGCCACTCTCACCAGGCTAGCAAAGATAGCCTCCAATCACAATCACCATACCAACCACCCAAATTACCACCTTCCCCAAATATAGCTTTCTCCCAGGAGAAAAGCTTCCAGGTTTCAAAACCTATCATCAACAATCCATCCACCAGGTAGTATCTACGTAATAATCAACACCCACTCACCCCAAATGGTTGCCACACTGTCCTTTCCAGACTGTTACCATGGGGAAGGAGGCAAGGTGGCTTCCATAAGAAGAGAATCCACAGCAGCCTGAAGGTGTTGATGTAGGAAACGTGTGACCTTACAAGTGTTACTGATCTACAACTATCATCTTCTCTCATTGCTGACCCATGAATGCTGGATAGTTTTTGAATTTTCCTCCTTCTTGAGGAACTTTAAGAAACAAGGTGGGAGACTACATGTCCAGAGGGCTATGGACCAAGTAGGTTATCTGAGCTACTCTTAAGATTTAGATCTGGATGTAGCAATGAGACAGTATTGATCATGCTTGTGGATGGTCTCTAATAGGACCAGGGGCAGTTTAACTCATGACCCTGCTGATCTATAGCCAGTACTGAATACTTTTGATCATGATATGCTTCTGAACTATCTTTGACAGCTGGGAATAGCAGGCACTTCATTGCAGTGATTCTACTCCTTCCTCCAGGAATTGGGGGGGGGGGGAGGAAATGCAGGTGTGGGACAGAGAGAAAAATATATATTTAAGAGTATATATATCTCAGAGTATTAACATTTTTTAAAACTTTCTTAAAAATTCTCAGTTTTATTATTTAAATTTTAAACAACGAATTCAGCATAGACCAGAAGGGATCATATTGCCCTGTTGTTTCTCTTTTTGTTATAAAACTGATGAAAAGGTTGAGAGTTTACAAATTAAGTCAACGTTTAGGGTTTAGCACATAAGCTTTCTTCTGTGAGCTTTGTGACAGTGCAAACTAGATATATTCAAAATTATTCAGGGTTTGAAAGGATCCAGATTTGAGAGATATAACAAAACATTAGCAACTTTAATCCTTAACCACTTCCCCTTATATGTAATGGCAAATTACATTTTATGCATACCTCCCTGCAATCTTTAAATTGCAGGGACGCATGCATCAAGTATAAAAATCAAGTAGAACAGCTGTGACTGATTTCAGACTGTGCAGAAAATGGAGAAGAGGACTCTTAACTCTTTTGTTGCCAATAGCTTTTTTGTTGTTGTTCATGTTTATACCATCCTACTCCAACTATTTTCTTTCTGAAAGATCAAATTAAGTGAGCACAGGTGCAGAATGAGCGTGGGGAGCTCAATACTATGCATACTTACTCGTGCATAGACTAGCATTAGTACAAAATGAGATAACATCCAAGAGTATTGCAACCAGAGAAGGGGGGGATGTTTTTATTTGTTAATCTTGGGGTTTTTTGCTGTTTATTTTAATTTTGAATTTGTCTCCTTGGGATTTCCATTGCCATTTGGGATTTCCACTTGGAAGTAGAATCACGATCACGTGAAGTGTTAATCCCAATTTATAATGCTTTGGTAAGGCCACACTTGCAATACTGCATCCAGTTTTGGTCACCACAATGTAAATAAGATTTATTTATTTATTTATTTATTGGTTTGATTTATATGCCGCCCTTCTCTGGAGACTCAGGGCGGCTTACAATGCATTAAGCACTAGCCTTCATACTTTTGTATATACCTGCTTAGTAGGACTTTTGGCTCCCCCCTAAGTGGTGTTCTTTTTTATACAAAGTCAGTTTATTGCCCCCACAATCCGGGTCCTCATTTTACATACCTCGGAAGGATGGAAGGATGAGTCAACCTTGAGCCTGGTGAGATTTGAACTCGCAGTAATTGCAGGCAGCTGGCAGCTAAGTGTTACTTTAACAGCACCTTAGTCCTCTGCACCACCAAGGCTCCAAGATGTTGAGATTCTAGAAGAGGGGTGTCAGACTCACGTCGTCATGGTGGCATCATGTGATGTATCGGGACTTCCCCCCCCCCCACTTCGCTAAAGCAGGCGTGGGCATGGCCAACATGTGACACATCCAGCCCACTGTCTGGGAGTTTGACAGCCGTCCTCTAGAAAGAGTGCAGAGAAGAGCAACAAAGATGATTAGGGGACTGGAGGCTAAAGCATATAAAAGAATGGTTTCTGGAATTGGGTACGTATGTCTAATTTAATGAAAAGAAGGACTAGGGGTGATACGACAGCAGTGTTCCAATTTTCACACTTACAACCATCACTTTCCTTGCTTAGGAATGGAAATTCTGACCCCAATTGTGATCATATGTTGAGGACTACCTGTTATCTGGACTGTAAAAAACTGATTTTTACACAGCCGAAAAGAGTTATGGGTTTCTGTATCTCTTTTCTGCTTTGAGTTAGCCATCTGGATTTTTGTAACTCAGATATGACAGTCCTGCAATTTGTGCATATCCATCTGTCCTCACAATGGATTTGCGGTTGGTTTGTTTTTTATTTTGGTTTTACATGGTCTGTAGCTGAATTCTTTTTAATCCATAATTGCAAACTGATTATATATTGTACATTTAGGAAATATTTAAACATAGTTCTCTTTATATTTTAATCATCTGGAGGAAAAAAGGACTTGCCTCAGGGTGTTTTCATAAATAACTAATCCACAACAGCAGCCATGTTTGGTTATAATTGGAGGTGCCTCCATGATATCTTTGCTTGGCCTGTGATGATTTAATAGCATTAACTCATGCCATCAGCCTTTCTCTTCTGCTGCTCCAACAAAATGCCACCACATTCCCTGAAAGTTGCTGCTGTATCTAATTTGAAACATGATTAGTTTTGTTCAACTAGTACAGCTTATACGTCTTGGGGTTCTTTGAAATATTATTTCACCAATGAAACAAATTTGGAAATATCAACATTGCAATGATTTACAGGTTGCCAATTTTGTAAAAGAGCAATCTTTTCACTATTTGTGGTAAACAACAAGAAACGCCATGAAATTATTTATATGATTTGTGTGTGTGTGTGTGTGTGAGAGAGAGAGAGGGAGGGAGGGAGGGAAGGAGGGAGGGAGGGAGGGAGGGAGGGAGGGAGGGAGGGAGGAAAGGAAGGAGAGGGAGAAAGGGAAGGATGCTACAAAAAAGGTATTATGGATTTCCAAGGGGATCTATCTTAAATGAAGTTTTTAAGCAAAAGTTAAATATACCTCTGAATATAAATGAGGCAGGCAAGTCTATTTTTATACCTGATATTCATAGGAAGATAACTATTTAATACCTAATACCCAGATTCAAATGCACACACACCTAAATTAGATGTGTTAATTTTTCTAGGCAGTTATTATTCAAATTTATATAGATACCTACTCATACCCACAGACAGCTAGAGACATATTTGTAAAAGGGCAAAAACAATACAATAATTCAGACAAGGGAAAACTATTCAAAAGTTATTAAAACTATAATAAACTATGTAGAACGCACAGCTGAGGCAATCATATCCCTGAAAACTATCAGCTCTATCAGACTGCTAGGTCCCTATGCCCTTTGACAAAGCTATGGTTTCAATCCCTTGCAACAGGTCAATCTGATCTGGGGGATGATATTCCATAAGTGAGTATTCCACAGCAGAAAAGTTTTTTTTCTTGAATCCTATGAGGTCACTCGTTGGCTGATGGGATCTGCAGCATGCGCCTTTTGTTGGACCTGATAAGATGGGCAGATGTAATTGGGAAGAGGTGATTCCTCTAGAAACTTCCATAGATGTTTCTCAAAAGTCAACTGCATTTTCTTTCCTTTTTTTTTCTTGAAAACATTTCACTTCTCACCCAAGAAGCTTCTTCAGTTCAGGAAAATGATGATGATTGAGAATCTCCATAGACTTCAAGTAACTCACCCCCATGCCATATACAGAGCTTCATAGATCATCACCACCTCCACAAATTGAAGCTGAAATCAAACTGGCAACCAGTTTTGGCTGGCATCTTCATTTTTTTTTTAGTGAGTATCCTCCTGAAGTCATGATGTTGGACACACATAGAAGTTTACTGTGTACGATCTTAGCATCTTCTATGGTTGCAAAGGAAGAATGAGATAAAGAAAATAGATAACTATTTTTTTTAAAGAGAGAAACAAAAGAGAAACAGAGACAGACAGGCTTGGGAAAGAAAGAGATATGAGGAGTCTTTAGTATTCTCTGAGCTTGGATCTTAGACCCAAGAGATCTGAGAAACAGAAAGGAAAGGAAAGGAGGAGAAATGAAAGGAGAGAAAGAACATATGTGCCATTTGTGATATCCAGATAGCTGGATATGTAAAATAGAGTATGCTTGCAGCTCTAAATTCAGCTTCCCTGAAATCAATAGCACCTACTTCTAGATAGATAGATATAAGATTGTGTATATGGACTTGCTCTTCAAAATTTCTTTGTGCACATATACACTTACAGTAGCTTCTGTTGCAGTAGCATTCCATAAATTCCCCATCCTCTTGTCTTGTCCGTGTAATGGTTTGTTCTAGTATAGCCACTTATCATCAGATTGTCCTCATTCCTCAACATCTGAGACAGACTTATTAATCAGGACAGTGTCCAAGCTCGCATGACACTTCTAGTCTGTTCCACCCTTGTAAGAGAATGTCAATACTCCGATGTCTATGTTGTTAATGTATAGTTCTTTCATTTCATTCTTTACTATGTTGAGTTTCTCCATGTTCAGGCTTCTTAGTAAAGTACAGAGTAGTTTATCATTCCCTTCTCCCATAGATTATGTCACTCCCATAGTGACAATGGTCTTTGCCATTGTCACTAAATTAATCATCTGCCTCCAGCATCTTCCTGTATCACTGCTATCCAATATAGGTGCCAGCTTACTTTAGCTAGGCAGCTGGAATGATGACCTTCACACCTTGGATGACCCTGCTGGGGTATTGAGAGGTCTTGGTTGTTATCTTGCATTACCAATTGGGTATTGAAATGCCTGCAAGATAACAACAGAGTTCAGAGAGCATCAAGGACCCCTCATTTCAACACTGAGCTACAAATATTCTCAAAGAGTATCACTATACACTCTTGACATGTACTTATGACATTCTTCATTCATCCTGCCCCTCCCCATCTGTCAGAAGGCATTAGAGGGAACATATATTACTCAAAGTGCATACTATTTATTTATTTATTTGTTGGTTTCTTTGTTTATTATGACAATGTCTGCATTTGCTCTTTCCCAAACGTCTGGTCATATGTAACAATATAGAACAATTAAACAAACATCTCATTGCCTTAGTAAATAGAATTGAAACCCATCTTTCAAATTATCTGATACTTTGCCATATAGCTTAGGCACAAAAGGACTGTCTGAAAAGAAAAGTGTTCAGCATCTTATTGAATTCTAAGGAATGAAATATAAGAGGACTGCTACATAGTTTGGGTGCTACCCATAGTTTGGGTACTATAAATCCTATTATTTGGTCCGTATTGTCTCATTCCTGCAAAGACAAGACATTAAGGAGTATTCATAACTTTATGAATAACCCCTTCTTTTCTGGGCAAAAGAATTGAAATTCAATTCATCAGCTGGAAGCAAGTAAAATGGACTTGCTAAGCCCAACCAACAAACTCAATCTTGATCTGGTTGATATGCCAGATAATGCATTAGGGAAGTTCCAGATGGGGGCTTCCACAATCAAGGTGTAAGCATATAAAATTCCTTCCTTGTAGTTGGCAAAAACTTGAGGTTTTAAGTTCTTTGAACCTGGATTCAGCTGTTGGGTAATCTCAAGAGGTTGTAAAAATCAAAGCAGGCCAAGGATGCATTGTTGCCTGAGAAAGAGCATCAGCGTCTTCTCTTGAAGCCCATTATGTCTGCACAAATCTTCTTTGGGGGGGATTCCGTTTGAAGATGATTCACTCCATCAAAGCCAATCTACATTACAAACAGGGATGGGCTTCAAAAAATTTAGCAAGGGGTTCTCTGCCCAGTTGCTGTGTGTGTGTGGCCATGGTGGGCGTGGCCTAGTTAGCTTCCTGCACCATGGGGGGGCATTTTTGCCCTCCCTGGGCTCCGGAGGCTTTCCTTAATCCTCTGGGAGGGCGAAAATAGCCTCCCCAGGCTCCAGAGGCCCTCTGGAAGCCAGAAATGGGCCCATTTCCAGCCTTCCTGAACTTCTAGTAGGCCTGTTTTTTGCCCTTCTCAACCCTCCTCATGCACCCTGCACTTACCTGCATCCAAAATGGGCCACGTGGGGACTCCTGGGATGGAATGGATAGGGTGGGGTGGGATTCGGGGCCAGGAAGGAGTGGGATTTGTGGGTTCTCCGAACTGCACAGAATCTTAGCTAGAGGTTCTCCCGAACCCCCAGCAGCCCACCCCTGGCTACAAATCAGGGCAGCACTTTTCCATATCAGACTGCATGTTTGCACTGATTTATAGTAAATCAGCTGCATTTCTAACTGTTCTGTGGTCTTCTTTGTAAGCACAGAGTTCATGTGCAGAAGGTACTTGCCTCAAAGTGAAATGTTCAGTTGAAGTGGATCAATTTTACCTCAAGACCTGGCAAACCACCTGCTTACCAACTTTGAAAATGCTTACTGGTTTGGTAGCGATGCAGTCCAACAACATCTAGTTGGAAAAAAATATATATTTCCATTTGAGCAGAAATGAAACTACCTGCCCAGAAAGAAAGAAAAAATCACTTGATCTGGCAATGTGCTTTCTGAATCTAACCTTGAATATAATCAAGTCTGGTATCTTAAGTGGGTCTACTTAAGTTGTAAGACTGCTTTTTCTTTAATTTATACATGTCCACAGGGTGTTCAATGTAGTCATCTGAACTATTGGATAGCTCAAATTTATTTATTTATTTATTATTCGTATTTCTATGCTGCCCACTCTCCGAGGACTCTGGGCGGCTTACACCAAAAGACAGTATACTAAATAGCATATTGGCCCCAACAATCTGGGTCCTCATTTTAGCCACCTCGGAAGGATGGAAGGCTGAGTCAACTTTGAGCCGGTGAGATTTGATCTGTTGATCTGCTGAACTAGCAGTCAGCTGAAGTAGCTGCAGTACTGCACTCTAACCACTGCATCACCTCGGCTCTTTCTCCCTAATATCTCTTTTTCAATAAATATTGGGCCATGGGATACTTAGTGGATATCTGACCAGTATATTTCCCTTCTTTAGCCTACCAGTTGGTTTAATATAAATGGGAAAGAATACATTTCAAAGTGATTTCAAAGACTTTCAGTTTCGTCATTTTGTGGCATTACTTGCTCTGAGTGCATTTATATGCTTTTATCCACTTTTGCTTGCTTCCCTTTCAAGGCAGCCAGTGAATGGTACTTTTCAAAGCCTTGCTGGCTTCCAAGAACACTTCAAGCTTATTTTTCACAGCTTCCTTTTTCTTCTCAAACTTTTTTCCTGAAAGAAAAATGAGAAGGTTGCATTACCAACCAACACAGCATTGTTGGCATCCCTACTTTGTGAGAGAACAAGGAAGGAATGGAAGTCACAAGAGATAACATGTGGAATTTCCTACATTCTCCATGGATGCAACGTGATTCTGTAAATGGATAAAAATTTAAACTGTCAATTGATATAGCACCACTGGTTATAATACAATCAGATGTTACCTATTTCTGGCAGGCCAACATGGTACATAGGAATCACCTTGTTTCAGGCAAGCTATTCAGACAAGTTGCTACAGAAAATATCTTTCTGATATTTTCTGAAGCAGGCCACCATGCTTCAATGCCTGTATAGATAATGATCAACTTGAATTGCATTCATAAACCCACTGGTAAACCATTGCAGCCCTTTCAGGTATAATGTGGCGATTTCATGACTGATCACTCTGCCAGACCTGGAAGCCATCTTTTACAGTTGGGCCTTCAGGCCTGCCCATTTTTCTACTGTGGGAGAATGGGAATGGGGGGGATTGTATAGAACCGTGATGGTGAACCTATGTCACACATGCCACAGGTGGCACACGGATCCATATCGGTGGGCACACAAGTGTTGCCCTAGCTCAGCTCCTGTGTGCATGCGTGTGCCAGCCAGCTAATTTTGGGCCTTCCAGGCCCACCAGAAGTCGGGAAACAGGCTGTTTCTAGCCTCTGAAGGGCCTCCTTAGGGGCAGGGAAGGCCCATTTTTTGCTAAGCCCCACGATCCAGACACTTTCTAGGAGCCTAGGGAGGGAGAAAACAGCCTTCCCCCCCCCCCGTCCCATTTCCCGACTTTCGGTCCCACCAGAAGTCAGCAAACAGTTTTTTTCTGGCCTCCAGAGGGCCTCTGGGGAGGTGGGGAAGGCCATTTTCACCCTCCGCAGACTCCTAGGAGGGGCCTGGGGAGGGTGAAAAATGGGCCTACCAGGCCATCACATGCCAAAAGTGGGGAGATGCGGGGGAGGGGTCACATGGGCATGCACCCACGTGACCCCACCGCACCCCTCCCCACTTTTGACATGTGACAGCAAAAGGTTAGTCATCACTGGTATAGAGCATGGGTGATATATAGTCAAAGTAACATTCTTTTCTCAGAGAGACAAGGCCACGGTGCCCTGCAGCTGCCACGAGGGCACTGGGAGGTATCTTTAATTTTGGATGGTGCCTGATTGGATCATGTGATGGACATGTGGGTGCTGGGCAAGGTCTTGAGCTTCCTTTTGGGTGGGAAAAACCTGGAAGCTTTCAGATTTGGGTTTTCCCAGATGTGCCAAAATGACATCTTCAATAAAATGGAACTTTGAGGAAATTCAAACCTTGGAGTCTTCTTTCGTTGAGGGTGTTACTTGGAATGCTGACACACTGGGCATGGATGTCCCTGTATTTGGACCAGTGGGAATTCTGTAGGATAATTAGAATACAAAGATAGGAGGGGAAAAAAATAACCTGGATTGGAGTTTATCAGATTAAGAAAATAAAACATGGACTTTGTTAAGCAAAATTTAAAGAGAAAAGGACGTTCATTGAGACACAATAAATACGTGCTTGCAGTTCCACGCCTTGTTTTCTTAAAAGCCAGGAAATGATCCTGTAGAAGCTGAGTAAATGTGCACCTAATCATGGTGTTCCAAATTTTATAATTCCTTTGTTGCTTAGAAGGTCACTTGGAAGTCTATTCATTATGTACAACTTTCCTGCTGTACACAGCTGGTTAAGTTAGCCCTTTTTGCAGAAATTCAGGATCATTAAGTATAAAATGATGAAGCAGCATCAGTTAGAAATTAGTTTTTTAATGGATACTATCATTGAAAGTTTATATGTGATTAAATATCTGTTTTCCCGGTGGACGAAAAAAAAATACTGAAAATCTTTAATCCAAAGATATAGCAATTATATCGTAAATGGAATTAACATCTGTCAACTTTGTAATAACTTTTTTCCCCTTCTAACAGTGAAGCAAAATAACCTGATTCTATCCTCTTCTGTATATATTCATTAGGCTTTTCTTCTTCCATTAATTTTTTGCATAGACAAAGACAATTTTCACAGAAGCAAACTGTTTCCAGCATGGCCTATATGCCTTCTGGACATGGACATATACAAAGTAAAAAAAAAAAGCCACCCCTGTAGTCATTGTTAGCATCATGATATCACTGTGTAAATGGCATGAATTCCTTATGACATAATTGAGGATTATACCAGCACCTATAGCAGAGGTGGGTGTTGTGGTCCGCCAGCAGCCTGCGGAGCTGGCTGCTGAGTCGGGCAGTGATGAGGCTGAAGAAGAACATGGGCCAGTCCTGAAGGCTGGGGAAGGCCCAGATGAGGGCTTTGCGTCGGAGGCAGAGATGGGGCCAGGGCCATCGGGGAGTGATGTGCAGACTTTGGAGCCTACAGAGGCTGACAGTAGAGAGGCAGAGGAACAGGAGGAGCCTGTTCCTAGTGCACTTATGAGAAGAGCTGCCAGAAGGCAGGAGCAGCTAAAGCAGAGAGGACGAGAGTAGAGCCAAGAGATGATTGGCCCCTCCATAAGGCTTAAAAGACCAGCAATGGCTCTTGGCCTCTTTGCCGGAAAACAACCGTTGAGAGAATTGCTTCTTGTTTGGCTGTAGTTATTTCTTCTGTTCCTGAACTGTTCCCAAGAAAAGTCTTTGGCAGTTTGCCTAATTATCCCAAGGTCAGAGATAAACTAAAGACTGGTGTTTTATGGACTTTGCTTTCATTTCATTTAGAATACGCTTAGAATGAGTTAATTCTCAGCTGTTTTAATAAAATCTGTTTGTTTTTTGGAACTGTTTGCATTTAATATCAACTACGTGGCCTAGGTCACAACAGTGGGTTTCAGCAGGTTCTGATCAGTTCTGGAGAACCAGTAGCAGAAATTTTGAGTAGTTCAGAGAACCGGTAGTAAAAATTCTGACTGGCCCCGGCCCCATCTATTCTCTGCCTCCCAAGTCCCAACTGATGGGGAGGAAATGGGGATTTTGCAGAATCCTTCTCCCAGAGTGGGGTGGGAATGGAGATTTTACAGTATCCTTCCCCTGCCACACCCATCAAGCCACGCCCACCAAGCCATGCCATGCCCACCAAGCCACACCCACAGAACCGGTAGTAAAAAAATGTGAAAGCCACCTATAGTACCTGCTGTTTGGTTTCCGACATTCTTCTTTTCCATCACATATGGAGGAATGGAAAGTTCCTGCCTGCATTTGAAATGAAATTGCAGCTAGTACACTGCTATTGCACCAAAGTTGCTAATTTGGTAAAATGTCTTTCCTAGTTGCTTTGCCATTTGTCCTACTTGCATTCTACAGTTCTGAATGCTAAATCACCACCTGATAATCCCCAGAGAAATCAGGAGATTCAGGCAGTTCCAATGAGTATAAAGATTTATTGCAAGCTTAAACTCTCTACAAAAATCTGAGCTACTAATGGTCAAGGGAAATGAGTGGGACTAAGAAGGCATTCAAGGTGGGCTGGACTTAAACCTCTTGCAGGCATGCAGGGACTCATGACTTATGATGCATTTGACTCCTCCCTCAGGCTCAGCCTGGTCATCTTTTATACCACCTCTTGTCTGCACATTTAAAAAAAAAGCAGAATTGGAAGCAAAATTCTAGATTATCTAATCCAAGTTCTGCTTACCCACATCAATGCACATACTGTATCTATAGGATATCAAACTATTTCTGGTTCCCTCTCTTCCATGGCATCTGTAAGTATAAAACTGCAAATAATTTTCAATGGCATTTCCCCACTCTAACATGGTAAATTCTATATCCATTTAATTCAGGATGGATGAAATATTTATGATCTTGTTAAAAGCAACTGATTTGTTCTTTGCAAGAATGTATGATTTTTATATAAATGGCCAAGCTTCTAATATTTTGAATTTAGTCTCATTAAGAACATTAAGGCTTGCAAATGAGCAACCGATTTTGAAATGAATCCATACTTGTTTGAAATTATCATCATTGTGAAATTTTAAAAAATATGTTTGACCACATGTTTTGAATCTTTATAGTTGTTCTATATTTAATTAAGGAAAGTAGATTGCTGTGAACAATCTCAACAGCAGAATTTTCCTTAAAAATTTCATCACATCTTGTGCTAAGCACACTGGTCCACAAGCATACTCCACACAATTCTTGATCCGCAACTACAGTCTCCACTTTGGGAAATCAACAGTTAAATCATGAGTATGTGAAAAATCAATTATAAGACAATACAAAAAGAAATATGGTAATTCCTTTCTGACAGCATCAGCTGACAATAACAAACACACTCACTTTTCAATTTGGCAAATCAATCAACAGTGTTCAGTTAAAATCGACTCTATGATTAATGCTCAGATTCATTTTTCATACTCAGAACTTATTGTGCAGATGTTAGGACTGTCAGCTGAAAGTCTGTATATTAATAAGCCAAGAAAATGTAAAGACCTCTGGTTAATGAGTAATTACTGTTAACTTTATCCCAGTGGTGAAATTCAATTTTTTTTACTATCGGTTCTGTGGGCATGGCTTGGTGGGCATGGTGTGGCTTGGTGGGCGAAGCTTGGTGGGCATGGCAGGGGAAGGATACTGCAAAATCTCCATTCCCTCCCCACTCCTGGGAGAAGGATATTGCAAAATCTCCACTTCCTCCCCACTCCTGGGAGAAGGATATTGCAAAATCTCCATTCCCACCCCACTCC
>WNWU01000003.1:51455337-51491801 GCA_012654045.1 Ptyas mucosa
GAAGGATATTGCAAAATCTCCATTCCCACCCCACTCTGGGGCCAGCCAGAGGTGATATTTGCCAGTTCTCTGAACTACTCAACATTTCCACTACCGGTTCTCCAGAACCTGTCAGAACCTGCTGGATTTCACCCCTGCTTTACCCTCAATGGTATTTTTGCTCTGTCATATCTGTACATTTCACAATTTGTGCCTGGAACCATAATCTTAGGAATGTGTGTAGCAAAACCACTTGAAGGGCATGCTACATTTCAGCCCCTGCTGAGTTATGCTTTACAGGAGTTGGTTTTAATGCAGAGTTAGCAGACAGACTGATGAGACTGCCTACAGAGTGGGACAGTGTGAACTTAAGATGCCATGGGATAGCCAGGACCAGCAAGAGAAAGATAATACAGCCGGCTGATAAAAGCTTTCTTGCTCTGCTAATGCTTTAGCATACTTAGTCAGAGTTAGAATAGATCCATTAGAAACCGGTAGCACAAGGATGCTCTAATATGGGTTCAGTTAGTCTAATCAAGCTTCAGTTAGCCTGTTGCCTCCAAGCTTTGGACACTAGGAACAAATCACATGAGCTGTAAAAACACCCTAACATTTATTTATTGACTTTGATAAAGGGGAGTAATAGCAAAGTGATGGAGTTAGGTAAATATTCCTTTCATAAGGCCCTGTGCTTTCCAGAGCACAATTGTTTTGCACTTATTAAAGCTCACAGAAATTCGCACACACGGATCTTTCTAGGGAGCAAGGTGATGGTGGAGGGGGAAGGGAGGAGAAGCAAATGGGGTGTGTTATGTGTCATTGCATAAATCGGGTGGGGAACTAAAGCCCCTTTATGATTTGTGGACTTCAACTCCCAGAATTCTTGAACCATGCTGACTCAAGAATTCTGGGAGTTGAAGTCCACAGGTCATAAAATGCCACAGTTCCCCACCTGTGGCAAAAATAATGCAAAGTCAGGTCATTTGTGGCATGATTGCCTGATGGGACTGGAGCAGGGGTGGGTTCTAATTTTTTTTACTACCAGTTCTGTGGGAGTGGCTTATTTTGTGGGCGTGGCTTGATGGTCATGTGACAATTCTTTAGGATTTAGCAGAGGTACTGGTCTACCAGGCTTTTAACTGCTTGCAGAGCTGTAACCGATCTACCCATTTGTTTTTTGGTGTCATATCATCACTGCTACTGGCTCGGGAGAACCGGGCCGAACCGGGAAGACCCACCACTGGACTGGAGCAAATGGCATATTTATTTGCCTAGTTATATCAGGACATGTGTGATGGTGTTATGAACTGCTGGACACATGTGCAGCATCCATGGGATGTTAAATTTAAGTTTACCAACAAAGAAATAAAGGAAGACTAATATAGCTATTTCAAGTCTCCCTTTATTTCTTTGTCGGTAAATTTAAATTTAACACAAAATAGTTTGTCGCGGAAGTGACTGCCTGCGAAGGCTCCTGGATTGGGGCTGAAAGGCGAAAGTGGAATCAGTATGCTCCGTCTCATATTTGGGTAGATCAGGTTGCCCTGATAGACTGGTCTCACTGGAAAAAAATACTTATACCCATGTGAAGTTCTTCTGAAGAATTGACTCAATTCTTGTTCAGAAAACAACACTGAGGAAGAGACAGGAAAGATTTATTGTAGCATCCACTCCTACGGTTATTGTTCTGAATTCAAGGTTACATATCATTATTGCTATGATAGCAAGGCACATAGTCATTTACAAAGTACAAAGAGCTTGCGATTTAATTTGACATGGCAGCAAAGGAAGCAGGAAGATGACAGGAGCGTTAAATGGGGAAAATGCAGTTAGATATGCTGAACTAAAAGGTGAGCCAGGGAAAGATTCAGCATCCCGTAATCCGTTTGTTCACCAAAAAACCCAGTGACTTCTCTGTCTTCTCTTTGTCTTAAACAAAGAAATACTTCTAAGATAGTTTCATGGGCAGTTCGTCTTCCTGCCACACCTCCCTGGAAAATGCATGCTCTACCCCTTTGGCAACTGTAAATGTTGTCTGGTCTTCCAAAATTTTGACAAGGATCGTGAAGGTTTGAAATCAACTACTTAATAGCAATAGTAATAGCACTTAGACTTATATACCGCTTTACAGTGCTTTACAGCCCTCTCTAAGCGGTTTACAGAGTCAGCCTATCGCAGTGATGGCTAACCTTTTTGCCATCGCGTGCCAAAAGTGGGGGGAATGTGTGGGGGAGTCATGCGCGTGCGTGCCCACACCCATAATTCAATGCATCCCGCCCCCCTGTGCATGCCCACATGACCCTACCAAGCTCCCCCCGCTTTTGGCACAAAATGGCCCCGTGGGCCTGGTAGGCCCATTTTTCACCCTCCCCAGGCTCCAGAGGCTTTCTTGGAGCCTAGGGAGGGCAAAAACGGCCTTCCCCACCCTCCCTGGATGCCCTCTGGAGGCCGGAAACAGTCTGTTTGCTGATTTCCATTTGGACCTAGAAAGCCTGGGGAGCCTGGGGAGAGCAAAAAACAGGCCTTTCCTCCCCCAGAGACCCTCCAGAGGCTGGAAACATCCTGTTTCTCAATTTCCGATGGGCCCGGAAGGACTGAAAATCATCTGGTTGGTGTGCGCATGCGCACCGCAGCTGAGCTAGAGCAACGCTCGCATGCCCACCAATATGGCTCCCCGTGCCACCTGTGGCACGTGTGCCATAGGTTCGCCATCATGGGCCTATCGCCTGCAACAATCTGGGTCCTCATTTTAGTGACCTTGGAAGGATGGAAGGTCAACCTTGAGCCTGGTGAGATTTGATCTGCCCAACTGCTGGCAATCAGCAGAAGTAGTTTGCAGTACTGCCCTCTAACCTCTGCTCCATCACGGCTCTTAAGCCCTAATTTTAATTTAAAAATAAACAAAGTGGTATCTAAAAAGGATGCTGAGGAAGTTACCCCACTGGGACAATTATACGCTTAGTCTGATTTTTTGAAACCACAGCTCACTTTATTAATTTACTCTATGGTAGAAAAAAAAATTGCTCATCCATTACATGCCGGAGATTGATAATTTTTTTCCCTGAATGACAGACAGGGTCAGAAGAGAAGGCAACAGCGTTGCTTTCTAAATGGGCAATTTCTGCAAGGTCATGTTAGACATATTTGTGGGATGACGAAAGGGGAAATAACTCTACATAATAGCCTCCTTCAAGCTGGCCTCTCCTAGATGTATTTGACTGCTACTTTCAGAGAGTTGCAGTCCCTGCATGCATGGAAGGCATCACTTGGGAGAAGTTATGACAAACACTAAACACATCAGGAGTTGAGCATAAACATAGATCTACTTTCTCAATCAGAGCCAGCTATTAATTGGGAGGGGGGGAGTAGCTATGTTTCAACATATCTCATTGATACAGGAAGGCAGGTACTTGTGCAAATATGATTTAATCAATAAAATAAAAGCCCAAGCAATGAATACTAACTCCTATATCTTTGCATGCATGAATAAACTTATATAGAACACAACTGAGAGAGGCATATCCATAGTCCATCAAAATGTTCCACAATTACTCAAACGGTGGAGGATATTTTTAAAAAAATATGATTTTCTGTTCAGAACCAGTCATTGCCTTTTTTGCTTATGGAACTGTGTGGAACAAATTTCCATTGGTTGATAGGTATGCTTATCAAAATATCTAGCTTTTTATTTTGCTCATTTAATATCATGAACATTACGTAAAATAACTCCTCCTCCTCTTCCTCCTCCTCCTCCTCCTCCTCCTCCTCCTCCTCCTCCTCCTCCTTCTCTTCTCCTCCTCCTCCTCCTCCTCCTCCTCCTCCTCCTCCCCCCCTTTTTAGGGGGGGTACAAGCTATTTTTCTTGAGTTGTGTAGCGTCCTCATGCATAAGTGCACAATGAAAAAGGCCCTCACCTATCTGCAAATAGAATGCTTTTTTATCCACTTCTACCTGATGGAATACATCCCAGAAAGACTTGCCAGGCCAAAAGCTCAATTTATGATGAGTTTATTTCTGACGGTCATCAGATGCATCAATTTGATTCTAGACTTACGTCTTCATATAAGGGCTATGCATATTCTGAGTGTAAGAATAAACCAGTATGAATTATGTAGTACAGGGATTTTCCCTCTCACCTTCAACAGCAAAAGTGAATTTGTAATTTATAATTTTATAATTTATGATATCAATTTGGAGTTTTTGAAGTGATATATTTTCAGATTTATCCATACTAGAGTTTATTCCTCAGTTTTTTGTAACATTGGCTGGATTCATATAAAGAATAGGACTAGATAATAAAAGTTTGGTGTTTTTCTAAGAAAAAAAATGATAGCAACAGAACATGTTTGAATAGTAGCTAGTGGGAAGGCTCCTAAGATCTATGAAATGCACCATATTTTCTTTTCTTTTCTTTTCTTTTTTTTGGGGGGGGGTGGGATGGGATAGAATTCTCTTCTGAAGACCAGATTCCAGGGGAAAAAAAAACTGGTAATAGAAACAGGAGAATGACTTGCAGAATTTCTAGTTTGACCATATGTAAGGCTTCTATCCCCCTCTGGGATGTTTATATCTCAGCTTTCTCATATCTTAGATTTTATTCAGGTTGTTGTTGTTTTTTTAAAAAAGGAATCTCTTATTTTTTAAATAAGAAATGACTGCATAGAATCTAATTATCAAGAAATAACTGTCTTGGGATTTTCTTCGGTAATGGTGGCTCATTGTATCGACCTTCCTGATAAAAGAAAGTTGGTGGCACAATGTCCTACCCTCAATTTCCAATTCACTTTTCCTTTTGCCTCTTCAAAAACCTTTTATAAATACCTACTGAAAACATTCTGCTAACCTAGCTGATGCTGGTGATAAACAGCAAACTCTAATGCGCTGAGGTAATTCTCTGGAGGACAGTTCAGCATGTCTATAGCAAATAATGGAGCACCAAAAGAATAATCAAAATAGTAGGTTCTCTTAGCAAATCCTATCCAAGCCTATGTGCCCTTGATTTAAAACAGTGACTCAATAATCACGTTCACTTGTCCAGTTACTTGCCTGCTTTGATGCCAGAAATTTATAAGGCTTTAAAGGGGGGATTAAATACTTACTAGCACACAGGGGCAGAGACAGATTGATAGTTTTACATCTGATCATTTGCTGTGAGGCACTGCAAGCTTCCCAGTAAATAAATTTGTCTCCTGAATTTTTACAGTCAATACGTGAGTCTCCAAAGAAATATCATTTTCTTTCAGTTAGTGCAGCTGGGCACCATTGGCATCACCCAAAAGGGTTACAAAGAAAAGTGGGTTTGGCAGAAAATCAAATAAAATCCTTTTCTGTCTGCAAGAGGCTGGACTGATTGTCTGAATGAAGCAGGCACCAACCCTGATATCATGTCCTTGGTTTTGAGATCTTGGACAGCTTATCTCACGCCCCCTCATATATTTGACCACCAGAATAATGATATAAAATGAGTCGCTCTGATGTTATCGTAATGACAGTTTGGACAAAAATCTGATACATATGGGTATTGGGGAGGGTGAGTAAAAAATGAGAAGGTGCGGAGTTTAGAGTACAATGTCTCAGTCTAAATGTAGAGCAATAAACTTTTCTGGATATGGAAAAACAAAGTTAAAACAAACTAATTGAAGTTTTGTTTTAACTAACAAAAGTTAGTTAAAAAACTAACTTTTTAGAAAACATATTCAAACAAAATAGGTATACTTGTGGGAGGAGAAAGATAGTTGGTTATTGGAATCTTGCTAGCAAAGATAGATTTAAAAAGCAACTGCAAATTTATGTCTATATCAATTGAAAATGATTTTGCATTTAATTTCAGCATTGAAACTGATGTCCTTAATTCATATAAATCTCCTCTCTCTCTCTCTCTCTCTCTCTCTCTCTCTCTCTCTCTCTCTCTCTCTCTCTCTCTCTCTCTGTGTGTGTGTGTGTGTGAATTAATATCTTCAGGATAGAGATAATAATAAATCTTGTTTTCATCCTTTAATGCAGGTATGGCCAACTCACGGCCCCTGGGCCTAACACTGCCCTAGACGTCTAGTAAAGAGGTATCATAACATCATAAACTTTTAACTTTATTATGTGATTTACATACATTATTATATGTATTTAAATATTTTATGTGCAACTCAATGTGGACTAGACAAGCTAAATGTTTAGACACTCATGCTTTAATGGGACGTCCTACAGTCATGACTATTCAGTCAGGAAATGCTGACTTTTATGTAGCAATTGCAAATTCTCATTTCAATTCTTTATTATTAGTTTTTCTTGCTATCTGGCACCCGTGATTCAGCAGATTTGGCAGTCCAATCCTCATATGTGTACTCTCAGGATACTTCAAGTTGGAGGACTACTTCTGTTAGCATTCAAGACTTTGCTTAAATGAAAATATTGCCATAAATAAATAAAACAAGATGTATTTAATTTGGCTGAGTCCAAGTATGAGTCCACCCTTGACTTTTGCAAAGCATTTATTTAGTTATTTATTTCTTTGCGTGTCTAATAAATTTAGCTACCACCCATCTTATGGTTTGAATATGTTCAGACTTGCAAATCTATGTTTTGCAAAAATATAAACAGTCTGGAACATTATTGAAATATTGTTACCTCTTCGCCTTTATTATGTCCATCAACAGCTGTTTGGTGCCCTTTTTAGGATAACCCATTCCCTGCAGAATTTTAAAAAAATGCATCTTGAAATACGCTATAGTCAATTTTGGGGGAAATTTAATTAAATTTGGTCCTTCATCTCTTCCTCTGAAGATGTGTGTAGTTTTATACAGAGGAGTTCTTTTCCTTTGCTAAAATGCTTGCTAAAGCATCTATTCTCCATTCATCGATGTACATATATAAAGATGCAAACTTTGACGGCAGTCACCCAAGTGAACATGTGGATGGCTGATTTCATGGCTTAACTCAGTGCTTGCAAAAAAAATGTAAACAGTCTGTGGCATTAGTCACAGGGATATTCATAGCCGTAACTGCTTGGCTAATCATAAACCCAAACCTTCTACCTGAGTGGTAGAAAGCCAATAATTCTATAACAATGTTTCGAATAAAACCCAGAGTTGGAATTCTAGCAAACAAGAAGACTCAGTCATGGTAGAAGAGCTTGTAATGTAATGTACTGCTTCAGAACTGGATCCTCAGAATGGACAATATGAAGGTCAGGATATGAAGCAGCAAGAACATTATAAGGCATCTGTCAGACTTAGCAGGTAGGAAACTGTTGTGGTCCGCTGCCGGCCTGCGGAGCTGGCAGCAGAGTTGGACAGTGAAAAGTTTGGGGAAGAACATGGGCCAGTCCTGGAGTCTGGGGAAGGCTGGGATGAGGGCTCTGCATCTGAGGCAGAGAGAGGGCCAGGGCCATCTGGGAATTATGTGCTGACTCCAGAGCCTCCAGAGTTGGACATCAGCGAGACAGAGGAACAGGGGGAGCCTGTTCCTAGTGTGTGCATGAATAGAGCTGCAGAAGGTAAGAACTGTTAAAACAAAACGGATGACTCAGGAGGCCTGGAGATTATTGGCTCCTCCCGTAAGACATAAAGGAGGAGCAAAGGCATGTGAGCCTTTGCAGGAAGCAACTTTGTTCGTTCTGGTTGGTTTAAATTCTGAAGCTCCGTTTTGACTCTGTGCTTTGTGTGGCCTTGCAAAGCTAATTCTCAATTAGGACTTTGGCAGCGTGTCAAGGGAGATAAAGGTGGGTGCTTATCAGCCTTATCCCGAAGGATTGTGGCAGACTTCTGTTGGACTCTTTACCATCTCTTTGTGATTCATTATGGGCTGTGAATGAACAGAATTCATAGCCGTTGAAATAAAAAAGGATTTTGGGGACTAATCGTGTGCTTTTTACTGTCTCAGGAAGCCTAGGTCAGAACAGGAAACAAGACTAGATGAGCTAATTCTACTTAATTTTAAGATGGTATTAACAGAAACTTGCAAGTCTGAAGGTACTTCTGTCTTCTCCACATGTCCTTTACAGTCCAAAGAACAAAAGGGGAATCTCTTCTGAGCCTTTTTCTTTTTGTGGGCTAAGCTGCCTTTTATCTGATCCTCCTTTGGCTCTGTCTCCTTGCCTTATTTCCAAAGGTCGTCCCTGCATGCCATTATATCTTCAATGTATGGACTAATACAGAAGGTCCACCAGCAGTTCAACTCCCAATGACCCTGACCTGATGTAATCTCCTTATCACAAGACCCATCACAAGACTCACTGATAACTCACAGAGGATCCATCACAACACTTGAGACACCCACACCTGAAACCCTTATAAAGAGAAGAACAGTGACACTGACATCCCCTAAACTCTGCTGAAGATATTACCTAGCCTGGTAATGAAATTTCAGAAACCAAGCCACAAGCTTGGATAATGAACCTTTACCCTCATCCTAGACCCAAGCTACAGATATTCACCTCTATGGGCCTTGGTGGCACAGTGGCTAGAGTTCAGTACTGCAGGCTACTTCTGCTGCCTGCCAACTGCCTGCAATTTGGCAGTTCAAATCCCACCAGGCTCAAGGTTGACTCAGCCTTCCATCCTTCCGAGGTGGGTAAAATGAGGGCCCAGATTGTTGGAGGCAATAGGCTGACTCTGTAAACCACTTAGAGAGGGCTGTAAAGCACTGTAAAGTGGTATATGTCAAAGTGCTATTGCTATTGCTACTGCAAAGGTCGTTTTATCCTAAATCCTAGTTCAAAAAAGCAATATCCAAGGTTCCTTTATTCCTTTCCAGATGTACCACTGGAAGCTGAAAATGTTCTGACCTAGGCTTCCTGATATAGTAAAAAGCACACAATTAGTCCCCAAACCCGTTTTATTTTAACGGCTGTGAATTCCTTTCATTCACAGCATGTGCTGAATCACCAAGAGTTTATAAGACAGAAGTCTGCCACAGTCCTTTTGGATAAGGCTCGTAAACACCCACCTTTATCTTCTTTGACATGCTGCCAAATACCTAATTGGCAATTATCTTGGCAAGGCCACATGGAAACACAGAGTCAAAAACGGAGCTTCAGAGTACAAACCGACACCAACCACAACGTTGCTTCCTGCAAAGGCCCATGTGCCTTTGTTCTTCCTTTATGTCTTATGGGAGGGGCCAATCATCTCCAAGCCTTACTCCCAAGTCATCCCTTTTGTTTTAACTGTTCTTGCCTTTTGGCAGCTCTGCACATGCGTGCACTAGAAACAGGCTCCCCCTGTTCCTCTGCCTTGTTGATGTCCAACTCTGGAGGCTCCAGAGTCCGTGCATCACTCCCAGATGGTCCTGGCCCCATCTCTGCCTCCGACGCAGAGCCCTTGTCTGAGCCTTCCCCAGATTCCAGGACTGGCTCATGTTCCTCCTGAGTCTCCTCACTGACTCTGCTGCCAGCTCCACAGGCTGCTGGAGGACCACAAAATAAAAAGTCTATTTATTGAAGTCAAACTCTTCAAAACCTTGGCTTCGGTCAGAAGCAAGCAACCACTTGCAAACTGCCATTTCTTTGTCTTGTAATTTCTTTATTTATTTTTGGCTTTCCACTTGCTGACAATGATGTTCCCAAGGGCTAGGTAGCCTTGACTATAGTTTGAGGTCTGAATCTGGCAGGTCCAACAGGACTTGAGATGGCAAGACCTAAATCTGTTTCCCCATTGGTACTTGAGCCTGGCTCCTCTGCTTCTGAGCTGACAGGTTGTTCAGTTTGCAGATCTTTAGATGAAGATGATATGTCCCGATGGGCCATGACAGCTGTCTATTTTTCACTCAAGGTCACTTAGGCACAGAACCTTATACGACTTAGAAATGGATATGAGTAAATGGTTCAGAATGTGCATGGCCCTAGATGAATTGAGGTGACAAAAACAGATCAAATCCATGCATATTACTGAGGTTGAAGGAATTAGAGCAGTCAGGACTGAAGCCTGAGCACCAGCTTACTTAATATTAAATTTAAGTGTAGAAATATATCTATTACACACCTTGATTAAACAGGAATATAAATATGACACAAAGCTGGAAACAGGAAATAAATGATCAGAAAAAAAAACCAATAAATTCAGTGTCCATAAAGTGCTGTTTTTCATAATATTCAATAGTACAGTATGAGAATAAAGCATTATTCACAAACTTCACTGATCTCTTAACTGTAGCTAAACCACTTCTTATTATGACGATATATTTTCTTGAATATTTTAAATATAAAAAGAAAAAATAGAACTAAGATTAAAATACCTCACAAAGTGTCCTCAATACTTTATGGCCATTTCATATATGGTAAGTTTCATCATCTTCACCAACCATTCCTCCAACTGTTGGTAATGCTGAATCTTTTAATCTTTATGCACACAATCATTATGCTGCAGTTATCATATACAAAAGCAAATTTACATTACTTTTTTCCAACTGTTTCTCCATCAATCCCAAAAGAAAACCTCTGATCTCTATTGTATATTAATCTTTAAAACCCTCTGAATCAAAGTGTGCAATTGAATGCAAAATTTTCTTGCATTGTTATATGATTAAAAACTTTCTTCTTTTGTTGTTCACATTTTGAACATGCATTTGAGTGCCTTTGTATATATGCGACAATTTCTCCAGTGACACATACCAACGCTGCATCATTTTATGTAAATTTCAAATATTATAACCACAAATTTTCTCAATGTATTTTATAACCATATTTAGCCAACTTTAACCTACCTTCTTTCAGTTCTATTTCTCTTTCAAATTTTAGTAGACGTGTATACATTTAATCACATGCTGATCATTTGTACATAATTCCATTTTAAACTTAGTCTTACAATGTTCAAAACCACAAACTTTTTTGTCTACTTCAAATCCTTCTAATAATAGCAGTAGAACTAGTAAATTCTAACCCCCTGTTCTTATTAAGACCTTTGCCAAAAGTTTTAAAATCTTTTAAACTTTTTCTTTTTTTCTCTCTTTTTAGCCCAGAAAGAATGTTGACTTGACAAGTGGATTGTCTTATCCTGCTGCTCAGAAAATCTCTCTCTAGCTGTAAATTACTTACATTCAAAAATGTTTAAGGAAGTGAGCCTTGTGTGAACCTTGTATCCATTTGGCTGCATCGTGGCTAATGAACATGATTAAAAGTCAACCCCAAAAACCTCAGTTCCTGGTGTCTCCTAATGAGAAGCAGCTATCCAGTGTACAAGTAGACAATCTCTGCTCTATTGGGAAAGAGAATGCCACTCAGAATTTGCTATCAATCTCTGCTGTAATGCCATCCCTGCTCTTTAGGGGTGTCTTGTCTGCCTTAGATTCTCACCCAGAAGCCATGTCTGATACTTTTTAGAATGCAATATTAATTGTAGTAATTAGTTCATTGGTAAAATAGGAATATTCCACTTGTTAGTGCCAAAATTCTTGCAGTATTCCATCTGATGCTCTTAATTAAATGCATTATATAACTGAGCTGTGGAATTATGCTACACCGAGACATTTTCTGGTACCCCAAATATGTTATCAGTTTCAAAGATTATCAATATGTCACATCCAAACTAAGAGAAAACCAAATGTTTTAATTGGGCAAGTTCATTAAGCATTTTAGGCCAGTGAAGTTCTTGTTATAATGAGTCAAAATATTTAAAGAATCTTTAATGATCATTTAAAGGATTAATCACTTTTTCTGCTTAATAATTTTTACCAACAATATGTTTTTCATTGGGGAGGACACCAGTAGCATCATAAAGCAGTGATTCCTAAAGCAGGAAAAGTAATTTTATGTTCACTTAAAAGTGAGCTTGCCAAGTTTTCAAAGGAACATATAATTGATAGTGATGATAATTAGCCACATATAAAGCCCCAAATATAACCTTTCTATATCTTTCAGACAAAAACTGGGGAATTATCCATTCAATAGAAATATTCTCAATAGTTTTGTTGGAAGAAATATCCTTCTGGGTTCAGTTCCAAGTGGGGGAAAAAGACACTGGAAACATGGAGACTGCTTGGAAAGATGGTTTAATGGTGGACAGGAATCACGTGGCTTGAGTTCCTGAGCAGAAAAGGGGGAGAGATGCTAAGACTCCCTGGGTTTTATACCCTCTCTGGCTTTGAACTTCCTGGGGCACAGGAAGAGTATCCTGATTGGTTGCTGTCAGAGGTCATAGCTAGCCTTGCTGGCTGATGTAATCCTCCCAGGTGCCATGTGGGGAGTTTCTGTTGCTAGATGGGTCCTATTGTGTTGCAGATGGGATGCTAAGGCTTTAATGGCCCATTGACAAAGGTGTCAGCGACCTAGGTTGCATTTTTTCATCGCTGCCATAATCAAAGAGAAAAGGAAAAAAAACCCGGAGCGAGCAGTACAGTTTGAAATTTAGTGCTTGGCATTTGAGATATTGTCTTTCTCCCCCTCCCTTAATAGATAGGGTTACCCAGGTGATGAAGAGAGGGGGACATTCCTGTGATCTGAAGTAGTGGGCAGAAGAGACTGACTTGGAAGATGGCCAATGGGCATTGAGATATTGTGAGGCAGAAGGGGAGGGGTTTGGTTTCAGAGAATCAGTTTTGGCTGCATATGAGTTTAGGTCGGATCGTAAATTCTTTAATAAATGAGAGATTCATCAAAGACTTTGTGTTTGAGAATGAAATTTATTTGAGATTACGCTGAAACCTGACAGACAGCCAAAACTCCTTTCCAAGCCAGGCTGGCTGACTTCAAAGCTCCCACCTCCGTCCCAGATATTTGGGGTGAGTGGAGGAATAGTCCAGATGCCATGGCTGGAAGCCGTTTATCCGAGGAAAGTTTACTTCAAGCAACTGGAGGAGAGCCAGTCCTGACTCCAGCCAGCTTGGCTACCTCAGGATCTCATCTCCCCGCTCCCCCAACGAAGCTGCAGGATAGCCCAGTTCGGACCGGGACGCGAGCCAAGGAGAAGAAAGATAAGTACACGGGCCCCTTGCCAAAAGCTGCGGAGGTCGAATTTCCTTTCCCGAATGTCCAGGGAAAGGGGAAACCTTTAAGCGAGTTGGGGAGGGTGGATTGGCTACTGGATTGGCAGCAAGCCAGGCACAAAGAAGTTTCAGGGAAGCCACTCCTGGGCCCCATAGATGAATTGAAGGAGAAGTTTGACCATGCCATCCTTCTGGAGGAGGAGAAGCCATCATGCAGGCCAAAAGAGAGGGGGGGGGACCAGTCGAGCCTGCTCAATCGAAATACCCTAGGCGGAGGCGCAGCCTTTCCCCTCCCCATGGTGGAAGGAGGGGAAGCCCAAAGCCTCATCCATGGGTCCCTCCCTTGCAAAGCAAGCAAAGCCGCCTGGACCGAATACCACCCCACTACCCTAAACTGAGAGGGGAAGAAGAAGAGTATTGGCACCAAGAGCAGGCTTACAGAGCCCCGCACTGGGAAGATAGAGCAGTGAGAGAGGGCCCACCACCCCTCTTTAGAGGGAAGTTCGATGGCGACCCAGACCAACTGGCACAATTCCTTGACACAGCTGAAATCTACATAGAAAGTTATGGGCACCTCTACCCATCTCCCAGAGCCCTGGTCATTGGGGGCCAAACTCACTATGAGGTACAGCAAATTCTTGATTCAAGGTGGCACAGGGGGCGCCTCCAATACTTAATTAAATGGAAAGGTTACCCTCTATCAGAGGCTTCCTGGGTGAGGAGCACAAACATCCAAGCTGACCGCTTTATAGCCAAATTCCATGCAGATCATCCAGGAAAACCGGGAGAGGGGGGGTACACCCTCGGATGGGATAATGATGTTTAACTTGTTGTTTTCCCTCCCGGCAGGCTGCTTCTGAGAAATGACGGGAGAGGGGCCGGATGTCAGCGACCTAGGTTGCATTTTTTCATCGCTGCCATAATCAAAGAGAAAAGGAAAAAAAATCCGGAGCGAGCAGTACAGTTTGAAATTTAGTGCTTGGCATTTGAGATATTGTCTTTCTCCCCCTCCCTTAATAGATAGGGTTACCCAGGTGATGAAGGGAGGGGGACATTCCTGTGATCTGAAGTAGTGGGCAGAAGAGACTGACTTGGAAGATGGCCAATGGGCATTGAGATATTGTGAGGCAGAAGGGGAGGGGTTTGGTTTCAGAGAATCAGTTTTGGCTGCATATGAGTTTAGGTCGGATCGTAAATTCTTTAATAAATGAGAGATTCATCAAAGACTTTGTGTTTGAGAATGAAATTTATTTGAGATTACGCCGAAACCTGACAAAAGGTGGGGGGAATGAGTTTCTGCTTCTCTGAGTTTCTACTTCTCCTTTAGGGGAAATATTCTGCCTTTTTAGTATATCCTAAAATATTTCATTTTTCTAGGAGAGGGGTGAGTTTTAGCTGCCAACAGTTTATCAATTGTAAAGCAAGTACCATAGAAATGCCAAAATTGATCAATAAATAATACTTTTGACCACATGTATTTTCCCTCAGAAATCCATTGGCGCTTTCAATCAACTATTTATATTAGTTTCCAATTTTTACTTTGGCCAACAAATATAATCTTCCTGCAAATTCTTATATAAAGGTGTTTGGAATGTTCCAATTTGAACAATAAAACAAATTGAACGATGTAATTGAATAAGGTAATGGTTTACCATATTGTGGTATCACATCCATAAATTGAAAGAGAAAATCAATAACAGGCAGAATATAATCTGCACACAATAACAATTTGTGTTTTAGTCCAGCCATCTTGATACCCAACATTTCTTTTGATAGTCTAATTGCACAGCCCAATAGTTTCAATACCAAATTAAATATAGGAAGAGATAAAGGACAACCTTGATGAGTTCCACAAAGCATCTTAATAGGTGAAGAAATGACACCACTTGTAATAACACTAGCCAGCAATATAGTTCAGTGCTAATCCCTCTGATCCTAATCAAAAGAAATGGCACCCCAGAGGGCCATTGCTTATTTCCCCTTGCTTAGTTTTCTTTCTTTCTAACCTTGTGCAGCTTTAAACTCGAACAGAGGAAAAACCTGGTATCTTCTCTGATGATAATGAAATCTTTGCACTGAGGCTTGAAATGGAAATCAAAAGCTCTTTTTTCCTTCCCCTCCCGGTTCAATATAACCCTTGCTTATGATAGAATCCCTCCAAGCTGTTATGAAAGAGCAAAGGGTTTGGTAAGTTGCCACATGATTCCTGCATTAGAGGAAGAACTGATTTCATAGCTTCCTTTGCAAAGGCCAGAGGCTACATATTAGAGAGAAACAAACTGGTCTAGTTCTATGAAAAGCACTCCACTTAAGTGATCAATATGTGGCATAAGCAGGAAATCAATGTAACTACAAGTGAAATATGTTGGGATCGTAAGCAAACAAAATTTGGCCCTCACATTTACTCTAAAGCAGGGGTGTCAAACTCGATTTCATTGAGGACCGCATCAGGGTTGTGTTTCACCTCAGGGGGAGTCGGGTGGGTGTGACCAGGATGGGCATGGCTACCTTGACGTCACTCATGTCGGAGGCACCTGTGGTGGCTGAGCGCTCTGCCAGGAAAAACCAAGGTCTGTTTTCACTGGCAGAGAGTTGCAGGAGGCCGTCGCAGCTGAAAACGGAGTTTGGGAGGGGCGCGCACAGCCCCCCTCCTTGAGGTCCACTTTTGCTGGCAGAGGCACCATGGGCCAATCCTTTGCTGTTTCCAGGGAGGCCCCACAGGGCAGATCTAAGCACCCTGGGCCTTGAGTTTGACACCCCTGCTCTAAAGGGATTGAAGTTGGTGCTGAATAAGCAAAAGAAGATAGAATATAGAACAGTATTTCTCAATCTTATCAACTTTAAGACCTGTGGACTTCAACTCCCAGAATTCCTCAATGAGCATGGATGATTGGGCAATTCTGGGAGTTGAAGTCCACACATCTTAAAGTTGTCAAGGTTGAGAAACACTGACATAGAACATACAATATCAGAGTTTGAAGGGATCTTGGAGGTTTCCTGCTGAAGCAGGAGACTCTATACCATTTCAGCCAAGTAGCTGTCCAGTGTCTTCTTAAGAAGAGTTGAGACAGATTTTGGAACTGTGGTGAATATCAAAGCAACTGCCAACTCAATTTGTAAATGCAGGGAAAAATAATTTAGGGACGAGATTATAAGAATTATAAGATTCAAATTGCTCCGATCACAATGCCTTCATGCATGTTTGCAGCACACTCATGCTCTGTATTATGTGCTATGTTTCTGCTGCTGCACTTTAGAAGTTGTAAAAAAAAGCAGTTGTAATTATCGAGGCAATTATAAAGTTTAGACATTTTAGTATTTAAAAAAGTTGAGTGGAAAAGTGTGTGACTTAGTAACCATTTTCTTCTCCCCCAATATGCATAATTTGATGGATCTGTATTGTATCCTCATTGATTCTTTCTTTTTTAAGCAAAAACCCCCTCACACATAAAAAAAGAAACTGAGAAACTAAGGCAATTTAAAGTTAAAAAGGTGTTGGAAATAAAGTCCTGTGAGAAACAATTAAAGGAACATGTTTAGATTGTAGAAGAGATGACTGAGGGGATAGCAGTCTTCAAATACCTAAAAGCCTGTCATTTAAGGGGAAATGTAGACTTGTTCTCTGTCATTCTGGAGGGAGGGACCATAATCGATTGGTTGAAAAACTGTCAACCAGTGGAAGAGGTTGTCTCATGAAATAATATGTTCCTTCTCATTGGCAGTCTACTGACAGTAACTAAATAAAAATCTGTAGGAGGTTATCCACCATGTAGAAGTTGAATTACAGGACCTCTGAGATCCCTTACAAGTTTATGATTTTAGGATATAAAAATTACTTTAGCTTTTGTTTTGACTCCCTTTTTCTTTATTTCTTCCAGTTCTATACTATCTATTTTGAGATTTAATGGACAGAATACATAATTTTCTCCAATAGGTTTGAAATATGCCATTTCAGTTCTTTTCCTAATGATCCCCTACAACAGGGGTGAAATTTACTTACCATCCCTACCGGTTCGCCAATGTGTACGCACCGCACACTCACTCGCTCAACTTGTGCGCACCATCATCTGCACATGTCACAAAAAAGTGACATCATGACATCCGCACAGCTGGGCGGAGCCTCCCACAGCTGCCACTACTGGCTCACCCGAACCAGATGGATTTCACCCCTACCCTAACAACCACCCAATGTTTTCATTGTGCAATTCATCAGCATCCCCAAAACAGCAGTGAATAGAACAAGCATCATCTTCCTGCTTCTTAAGAGTAGTCTGTGAAAATTTATTCGCTGTAAAATAGATTCTAAGTCAAGTTTTCCCTCTAGAGTAATATAAATCCTCAAGAATTAAGCTTGCAGAATTACTGATGGACTTTGTAACCATTGTACAAGCTGTACTAAAGATACAAACCTGGGTAAGACATGCACATTGCTGAAAAAGTCCAAGATAATTTGCAACACTCCAGGATTTCTATGGATATCTTCCCTGATGGGATTGAATTTATAGGAATGAACGGTCATGTTGCATACATTCCTAGGAAATAAATACATCCCTAGGTAATTCATGCTCATGTACAACATAGAAGCAAGCAAAAATAATAATAATTAGGTAGGGAGAAAAATCCTTTCCCTTGCTTGTGGGATGTAAAAATTCACTGTGCTTTTAAATCAACGTTTCATTTTTCTTTCAATTTTTCCTCCAATGTACCATCAACCCCAGTACTAAACATCTGAACATGGATGACCTGATGTACTTTTTAATGTTTTTATTTTTCTCATCTTCTTAATTCCATTATTTTTTTTTCTTATATAAAAGGATTTTGACCCTGCTTCAAATCCTAAGAAATTCTTTCTTTCCTACAAACAAATATGAAGAGTTTTGCTGGAGCACACAATGGATTTTTTACTCTTTTTTACTCTTATGAATAGAAAAGCCATCCCTTAATTAGCTGCTAAATATAGACTTTTTTTTAAAAAAATCATGCATAAATTAATTCAATTAATATCTCATCCATGCATATTTCACCTGAATCTACTATTATAATCAATACACATATAGTGTATGCTTATGTTCATTCAACCCTACAAAGTTTGGCCAGTAGGAATTTATCCTACTCGGGATGGTAGGAACTGAAGCTTAAACAACACATCTGAGAATTTTTCTACTTTGCAAAGGAACTCTTTCATCCTTCCGATCAGAATTAGTAAAAGTCCCAAATGTCCTCTGGTGGGATCTCAGCTGCTTTGAAGTCAGGAACTATGCCTTCAATATTGTATAGCCAACTGCATAGTTAGTGGTTGATGCTAATTACTTGCTCTAGTAGCATGGTCTACTGATCCATCTAGCTCAAGGATTAGCTGGAATGAACCTTAATCCCAGAATGTGGAACATACAGTAGTTGTTCATTTTGGAATGCAGGCAAAGTGAACAAAGTGAGGCCACTGTGCTGGCACCATAACAGCTGAGAATTAAATGGCTAACGGTATATACAATAATCTGCAGGTGAAACAATTGTTCAGAGGAACAGCTGACCTATGTGTAATATGTGAATAGGTGGAAACCTGATTTTACATCCTGTTAATGATAACAGTAACTGAAGCAAGTGGGCATTTAGAACTTGCACTGATGTCTTTTGCTCATGGGCTTTCCTTTGTGGTCCAAGGCAGTAAACATTTATGCTGCCAAAGACTTACATGTTAGAATAACATTTTTGAAAGGCTTTAGAACTGCACAATAACCACTGATTCTCTCATGTAACAAAATAACAGACTTGTCAGATTTTAGCAACCATAAATAAAGTTGATCCTGGATGACCTGTATTCACCCTGGCTGTTGCAGTTGAGTCCATCTATTTTACTGTTAGTTGTTTTCTTATTCTCTTTCCTTCC
The DNA here is from genome assembly GCA_012654045.1 of Ptyas mucosa. NCBI lineage: Eukaryota > Metazoa > Chordata > Lepidosauria > Squamata > Colubridae > Ptyas > Ptyas mucosa. The sequence continues at coordinate 51,474,115 of WNWU01000003.1, forward strand.
ATCTTTTCCAGAAGTTTATGTCTCCTCAGAAAACTAGGTCTTTTCATAAGTGTCCAAAATATGATACTTGGGGCTGAGTTATTTGTGCCTCAAGTAAGAACTCTGGATTTATTTGTTTTCTTGCTATCCAGGGTATGTTCAGTTGTCTTCTCTGACACCAAAGTTTAAAAGCATTAATAGTCTTTATACGGCTTCTTTAAAGTCTAACTTTCTCAACCATGAAATGATTGTTAGGGAATGGCTATTTGGCAATATATATAAACCATCAATGCATGTTTGCAGTCAAAATGCAATGTATAGCTTTAAGACTGTAATGCTGTATTGCATCATACTTTATTCTGATTGGCTAGCTCTATAGCCAACGTCCTTAAAAGGAAGCTTGAATCATGGCTTATTTTTTCTTATTACATTATTATTGCTATCTCTGCTCCTCTCTGCCTCTTCTCTCTGCATGATCACTGTTTGATCATTGCTACTTGTTGTTTTCTACTGTTTTACTGATTGTTTTACTGCTGTACTTGTTCCTGTTTGCAACTCTAAAAAGAACTGTTTTATTGCATATGACTACAACAACTGGTAAGAAGACTTTGTTCTTGGAATATCCCTGCATTGACAATTTAACTATCTTTATCTGTGTATGACCTGGATTGTTTATTGGACTTTGCTTTACTTTTTCCTAAAAGTAAAAGAATATCACAATTCAGTGTGTCTGTGTATTGACAGTGCTTAGTCACAATCACTCTCAGCCGTCTCTCATGTGCACAAGTTTGCTACTCAAGGGTTACTCTGCGCATATTTCTTAACTGATATAGGGAAAACCACTGTCTTTATGATTATAATCTTTGTAGGCATTTTTAACCTGCTCTCCTACCAAGTTCTCATCTGCATCTTAATTCTTGACTATTGGCTTCTTTACTTGTTCATAGTCAATTCTAAAAACTTCCTTAGAGACTAGTAACTGAGCAAATGGGTTGCTAAAGTTATTTATTCCTTTTGTATTGGGTTTTAACAATCAGTATCATGCAGCTGGTTCTCTCCTTCAGATTCCTTCAGTTAGGCATTATAAATGGATCTTCCTTTTCAACCTAGTTACATTTATCAATGCTTTCTGTTAGAGTTTTCAATTATGAAAAGTGTTCTATAAATGTTCATCTTAAATGGACCTATCATTTTACCTCTATTTATGAGAAAAAATAACATTACCCTGTCCCAAACAATTACTTAGATAAAAAGCTTGAATTATATATGTTAAGATAAAGTCACCTTCAACTCAAACTGAACTCTTGGTGACTTCATAGATAGATCCATGTACTTTTCTTGGCAACAATATGGAAATAGTATGGCCTTCTCTTCTTCCATGTTGCTACTTTAGCTGCACAAGTGCTGATTAGTTCCAAAGATTATGGATAATCTCACATTCAAGCATTTACGTGGGTCAAATTAAGAAAAAGGGTGTAAAACTCCATCTTAGTAGATATTAGTACATATAATGAGACATTAAACAACCTGATTGGAAGCCTAATGCAAGCGGTATTTCTGTTGTCCCAGTGATGGATAATGAATGTTAGCATAATTCATATGTAAAGATGCATAAATGCTAAGGAAAGGGAAGTTTATATTTAAGTGTGAACATTATTGTACAGAGTTGAAATGAGGAGATATTGTTCTAAGGATGCAGATGGAAATTTCATCTAATAATGTTATCTTGGAAAGAACTTGTAAGCATCATCTGTATCTCTCTTTTGGGATATATTTATATTTTGCCTGAGTTTTATTTTGTTATACTTCCTTGGGGTTTTGTAAATTTGTGTAGAGGAGAGGCAGATCCTATGAAGCTGAATTCAATAACTCAATAATTTGGAATAGTGCTGGGATCGCATTGTGGTAGAACCAGTGGAATTAACTCTAAAAAGAGAAAATGATGCCATCTTATTCTTTTCCTTTGGTGACAAAATGTCACATGGTTACCCTGCACTTTCATGCTTCTTCAATTATATATGTGCCAAACCCTCTTTTGGAATATTATTCTCCCTTCCTCTTGGCACTTTGTGGCACCTTGCTAAATTACACTTTCTTCATTATTTTCATGGGATAACAGTGCAATTTGAATTTTCTTATGAACAGTAATAATTCACTTCTAAACAAATAGATGAATCTATTGACTCATGGGGGGAAGAAAGCACAAGCAGATTGTGAAAGGAAAGTCTTAGTCTTGAAAGAATCAATGCATCTAAAGACTATCAGAACTAAATTAGATTAGAAATGGATCATATTTTCTTCACTTGCAAAAGACTTTTTAAAAATAGATCCTACAGTTAATCTATATAATGATGAAGAAATAAGCAAAGTTGGAGGAGCCTTCTCTGCTAAGAAGCTCTACAGTTTGTTTATAGTTTGTCTGTAGGATATTAGAGGTGTAGAAATAGACTGCGGTCTAATCAAAATTTATTATTTTTACATATTAATCACATAGGACCATCATCTCATCAGATCATTACGCTCAACTGGATCATTGATTCAGTTCAATTTAATGATTCAGATTGATTTGGAAAAGTGATTTGATTATTCAAATCAAATTGCCTTCAAACTAAATCTTCACATGAAATGGACAACATATTTTATGTCTGACAATAAAGTAATGCCATCTTACCTAAACTTTCTCATTTCCTGGCAAATAGATGGGGAAGAAATGGAGGTAGTGAGAGATTTTATTTTCCTGGGCTCCAAGATCACCAGAGATGGGGACTACAGCCAAGAAAATAAAAGACACTTGCTCCTGGGGAGGAAAGCTATGGCACATCTAGACAGCATATTAAAAAGCAGAGACATCACCCTGCCAACAAAAGTGCACGTAGTCTAGGTTATGGTTTTCCCAGTTGCAATTTATGGCTGTGAAAGTTGGACCATAAGAAAGGCTGAGTGCCAAAGAATTGAGACATTTGAACTATGGTGCTGGAGAAGACTCCTGCGAGTCCCTTGGACTGCAAGGTGATCAAACTGGTCAGTCCTGGAGGAGATCAACCCTGACTGCTCTTTAGAAGGCCAGATCCTGAAGATGAAACTCAAAGATTTTGGCCACCTAATGAGAAAGAAGGACTCACTAGAGAAGAGCCTAATGCTGGGAAAGATTGAAAGCCAAAGAAGAAAGGGACGACAGAAAATGAGGTGGTTAGATGGAGTCACTGAAGCAGTAGGCATAAGCTTAAATGAACTCCAGAGGATGGTAGAGAACTGGAAGGCCTGGAGGAACATTGTCCATGGGGTCACGATGGGTCAGACATGACTTAACAACTAACAACAGCAACCTAAACTTTCTTAAGAAAAGAAAGATTTTAACTGCTTCCGCAGAAGTTATCTGCATGGAATTGTAAGGGGTTGGTTTTTAATTGTTACATGCCCACCTCAAAAGTTTAATGTAAACTACGTCTTTTAATGTGTTAATTAGGTTTCCACCCCCTCTCCTTTCATGATGGATCCTTTCGCTGATGTGTATGTGTGTGTGTGTGAGAGAGAAAAGATAATTTGTAACTTTCAGTAACAAAGATATTGTACAAGGCAAAGAAGATGAGGTGAATTATCTACCTAGAGATCAAACTACTGTGAAGTAAACAAGATGCCTTCCTGCTTGCCCAATTAGAGAACCTGAAGTGCCTATCTTTCACTGCTGGAGCATTGTGTGAATCATATATACTTTGTGAAAGCTTTCCAGTTAACATATCCCGGAGTTGTAGCTTCCTCTGAATAAGACATTAAGTCATTCTATCAATGGATTTCCTTCAAAGACTAAGAAGAGCAAGGCATGTTTTACTCAGAACTTTGCTTTACTGGATGGAAAGTACCTTTCATTTTCAGAGATCCTTAAAGGGATGACTGAAACATGAAAGTCTAATGTTGTCAGTATAAATAAATAGCATAAATAGAAGTATGACAAGGTAAACTGTATGTTAAGTACACACAGAAGCAACAAAGGGCCTTTATTTGAGTTGAAAGGAGCTGTTCATTGTGCAGCTAAAATGTATGCAGACAGAATTGCCCTGTAAAAATCTATAACATCAACTGGTGCATGTGTACATAGAAATAACTGTAATGTCTTCAAGAACATTTTAGCTCCTAATCAGTGTGTTTAGGATTCACAATGTTATTATTGAAGCATGATATTAAGATAATACTATCACTATTGTGATATGACATACCATGGTATGACATGGTATTATAGGCAGGGGTTCGGGAGAACCTCTAGCTAAGATTCTGTGCGGTTTAGAATAGAATAGAATAGAATTCTTTATTGGCCAAGTGTGATTGGACACACAAGGAATTTGTCTTGGTGCATACACTCTCGGAGTACATGAAAGAAAAGATACACTCATCAAGAATCATAAGGTATAACATTTAATGATAGTCATAGGGAAACAGTTAATATAAATCTTAAGGATACTAGCAACAAGGCTAGAGTAAGACAGTCATAAGTGGGAGGAGATGGGTGATAGGAACGATGAGAAGATTAATAGTAATGCAGACTTAGTAACTAGTTTGACAGTGTTGATGGAATTATTTGTTTAGTAGAGTAATGGCATTCGGGGAAAAACTGTTCAGAGAACTCCCAAATCCCACTCCTGGCTGACCCTGCCCACCCCACCCCAACCCTCCCAGGAGTCCCCATCTGGCCCATTTTGGATCCAGGTAAGTGCAGGGTGTGCGTGGAGGCTCAGGGAGGGCAAAAACCAGACCTACCAAAAGTTTGGGAAGGCTGGAAATGGGCCCATTTCCAGCCTGCAGAGGGCCTCTGGAGCCTGGGAAGGCCATTTTTGCCCTCCTGGAGGCTCGAGGAAAGCCTCCGGAATCTGGGGAGGGCAAAAACACCCCCCCCCCCATGGTGCAGGATGCTGACTAGGTCACACCCACCATGGCCACACCCACCTAGCAACTGGGCAGAGAACCCCTTGCTAAAATTTTTGAAGCCCATCCTGATTATAGGTCTGCTCTTCCTTAGTGCCCTTCCTCAAGGGTAGCACTGAGCTGAACACTGACCAATTCCTAGTCAATTTTATTTGGTATTTCAAAATGGCGCTCAACTGTTTCTTTTTTTGCTTCACATTTTTTATCTTTACCCTCAGGCTTTATAGCCCTGGACACTTTTTTTCTCATTTCTTGGACCTTTTTACCCTATTTACACTGTGAAGTTATATTTAGCTCTCAAATGTGTGTGCTGGCTCACAGAGTGTGGGATTACCATTATTTGCTTTTTTTAAAAAAAATTCTGAAGTCTTTTCGGTGCTGGTGCCAAATTTGGCACTCCTAGAACAGTGCCTACTTAGACTTTAGTGTTGACCTGGTCCCAATTACTTTCCTTAATTTCATTTATTGGTTGATTTGTTCCCTTCCTCTTTGCATATGTCTCCCAAGAGATCTTGACAGTGAAAATAATATTTTAAAGAGAGTCAACTTTTAACATACAAAAATGTTGAACAGTTATGGAAAGATGGAGGTAAAAATATTATGGAAGAAACTATTTGGAGACACCTAGCATTTCATTTTAAAGCTTACTCATACAGGAAATATCCCTGCAAATGCAAAGCATATATATTTAGCATATTCCAGTATTAATGTATTCATTCTTTCCACTCTTTCAGCAGAATAAAAGGCTGAATTGTCACGTCTCAGAAAAGAATCTAAGATTCAAAATCAGTTCAAGTAAATCTGGAGATTCACTCAAGATTGAGAAAACACAAGGCTCACTGCAAAGGCTTGGAGCAACTATAAACCTTTACAAGACTATAACCCTTTATCCATGGGTTCCTAATGAACTTATTTCCATTATTCTAGGCCCGTGATGGAGAACCTACGGCACGCATGCCAGACGTGGCATGCAGAGCCCTCTCTGTGGGCACGCATGCTGTCACTCCAGCTCAGCCAGCTGGTTGTCGGGTTTCTGACATGCTCATGTGCCTGGCCAGCTGGTTGTTGGGTTTCCAATGTGCCCATGCATGCCAGCCAGCTGCTTGTCAGGTTTCCAAAGTGCGCATGCATGCTGACCAGCTAATTATTGGGTTTCTGAGGCATGCATGAACACTGGCCAGCTGGTCGTCAGGTTTCTGTTGCTCTGGCAGGCATGCGCGCATGCGTGCCTTCCAGTTTGGGCACTCTGGGCTTAAAAGGTTCACCATCACTGTCCTAGGCCTTAGAAAACTGTTTTTTCTGGGTTTTTTCTTACATACTTGATAACTTCATACAATTCATATTCCTGTATGAATTTAACCTGTATCAATGGTTAAAATCTTAGATGAATAATAGGCAGGAACTGGGATTATATATGGTAGAAAATGCAATTTGCCAATTTGCATATTAAGTCAAATTCAGTTGCCACCAAGAATCAAGAGGCTTACCAATTCAGGGACTAAGTAACTTTTGTGACAAAACCGGAAACAGATTTTGAGTTGATTTAAGACATACCATTTTCTGTATTTACCTGTAACAATTCAATTTCTAGCTTTACATTTCTTACTCCTTGCCTATGGAAGGCATTGAAACTCAGTCTTCTCCATGTTCCTTAGCATAGATGTAAACGAAGTACAAAGCACTTGATCTCTGTTTCGACCTGAGAAAAATCATTTCCAGTGCCCTGGGAAAGAATTTCCTTCATGCCAAGAACAAACTCACGAGTTAAAACATGCAAAGGAGATATGGGAAGATTGAGATCTTCAAAATCTTACAGTCTCTTCAACTCAATGATAATTTTATTTCATTTATGGCTATTCATAAATTTGGCGTAGTGTTTAAAGGTCTGTGAGTTAACCAGGAAGTCAGTCACACTATCTCAGACCTAGAAAGAAGGCAATTACAAAGCACTTCCAAAAAAGTATTGCAGAGAAAATCGCATAGGAATATTTTGGCTGTTTGCCACGAGTCAAGACTACCTCAAAGGGTCATCCTGCTCATCCTTCTCATCATCATTATCATCTTTCCAGAAAATTTGGAACTATTTTAAAAGACAGTAGATTATTCCTTCCCCCCCCCCCTCATTGAACAGATAATAGAATATAAGCTAATAGTCAGAAGCAGCAGTGGGTTTCCCATTTTGTTACCACTGGTTTGCCTCATGCGCACATGCTCGCTTTGTATGTGTGCACACCTTCCATGCATGCACCCAGCCTTCCATGCATGTGCTTTGCTCATCTGCGCGTCTTTGGCACATGCGCCCAACCTCAAAGCCATGCCTAAATAGGACAGCATAGAGCCAGGGTGGGTGGGTGGGTAGGTGGGCGGGTAGGTGGACCCACCCACCTACCTGCGATCTCCGCTACTGTTTCGCCCGAACTGGTATGAACCAGCTGAATACCACCTCTGGTCAGAAGCACAAAAAAGGGAAAATTGAAGATAAATAAAACCCAAAAGGGTGGGGGAAAAGAGTTAACATAGATTTTCAAGGGCTAAGGATAGGAGCATATGAAAGGTTGGAGCTGAATGATGGTCAGACAGAAATAGAAATGAAAGCCATGTTATTTGACCAGCAGTTTCTTCAAGGCAGAACAAATAAAGTTGCCCAGGATTACCTGTATAAAGACTAATGAAATAACATGTGTCTCAAGGACTCCACTGAGTTTCTTACAAGGATATGTTCTTTGAGAATATTGGAGTAGGCTTCATATCTTAATACAGAAAATCCTTAAAGTGAATATAAAGAGACTTTTCTTTTGGGTATAATGAAAAAAGACTTGGAAAAAAATGTGGAACTTTGATGTTCTACATGTCAATGGCAGCAAGACTATTCTACGCACAGAAATGGAAGGTCACCTCGATCCCCATAATAGACGAATGGCTGGAAAAATTGATGGAGTTTGCAGAGCCAGCTAAATTGACTGCTTTGATCAAAGGAAAAAAAAATACAAATACCGTATATACTTGAGTATAAGCCGACCCAAATATAAGCCGACCCCCCCAATTTCACCCCCAAAACTGGGAAAACTCATTGACTCGAATGTAAGCCGGGGGTGGGAAATGCAATGGCTACTGGTAAATTTCAAAATAAAAAAAGACTGGTCAAAAGTGCAAGGACCTGTCAGAAATCACTTTTTTCAGCCCTCTGGGTAGTCCTTTTGTGCATATGGACTACTCAGAGGGCTGAAAAAGTAATTTTTGACTGGTCCTCGCACTTGTGACCAGTCCTCAAACTTACGACTGTCCTCACATTTTACGTTTTTTCCCTATCTTGTCACCATGGTGAAGAGAAGCAGTTGTGAAATGAGTGACATCGTTTTAAGAATGCTGCATGGGCATAAATGTGAGGATGGTCATAAGTGTGAGGACCAGTCAGAAGTGTGAGGACCTGTCAGAAATGACTTTTTTCAGCCCTCTGAATAGTCCCTAGACGCATATATCACATGACCAGCTAGCCACGCCCACCCAGTCACTGGCTTGATCTAATTTCAGGCAAGTTGAAACCTCTGTTAAGAGATACCAGGGCTGGGCAAATGTGGCCCTTTTACAACCTGTGGACTTCAACTCCCAGAATTCCTGAAACAGCCAAACTGGGAGAAACCACTAGCTAGCAGCCAATAACAAGAAGGCTAGCTAGCAGCCAATTACAATCAGCTCACAACTCAAGCTCAGTGCCCATGGAATCTCCGGTGAGGATTTCTTTATTTCTTTCTCCCTTTAAGCCCCCCCCCAGCCCATTTTTGCTTCCAGGGGGCTGCAGAGAGTCTTGCTAGGCACCCCTAGCAAGACCCCTTGCTAGGCATTCTTTTTCGTGACCCAAATATAAGCCGAGGGGGCATTTTTCAGCCTGAAAAACAGGCTGAAAAACTCGGCTTATATTTGAGTATATACGGTACTTTTATTTTCTACTTGGAAACCGCTTCTGGACTTTGTGTTTGAAGTGTGGAAAAAATGAAATATTGATTTTAATGTTATGTTCGGCAGAAGAACACATGTCACCAAGAAAGAAGCCGATTGGCCCTGCCGCAGGGAGCTTTCCAGCGGGAGATTGAAGCCTTACGATTGGCTGAGCCACTGACAGCTCGAGTATAAAAGAGTATAAACGCCCAAAATAGAACATTTAGGTTTTACCAATTAGATAGATTTGTTGTTATAGAAATGGCTAGTGTAAACTATTATGTAAAAGTAAAAAGTTGAGGTCTGATGTTGCCTTATTCTACTGCACCAAAGGGAGTTCAAAAGTCAATGTCTTTTCTTTCTTTTTTCCCTTTTCTTTTCCTCCCTTTTCTCTTTCCTTTTCCTTTCCCTGTTTTTCCTATTATTTACTTTTGTATTTTCTTTGTATGCTACATTATAAACTAATTAAAAAAACCTGATAAATGTGAAAGATTTGTTCTTTGAGGTAGGAGAGTATATCTAAAAAGTCTAAACAAGAAGGTAGATTATGGACCTATCATGGAATAGCAGCAAAAATCCATGTAGCCACTACATCAGAGATGGGTTTCAGCAGGTTCTGACCAGTTCTGGCGAACTGGTAGTGGAAAATTAGTTCAGAGAACTGGTAAATACCACCTCTGGCTGGCCCTGCCCCCATCTATTCTCTGCCTCCTGAGTCCCAGCTGATCGGGAGGAAATGGGGATTTTGCAGTAACCTTCCCCTGGACTGGGGAGGGAATGGACATTTTATAGTATCCTTCCTCTGCCATGCCCATCAAGCCATGCCCACCAAGCCATGCCACGCCCACCAAGCCATGCCCACAGAACCGGTAGTAAAAAAAATTGAATCCCACCAGGGCACTACATGGTAGAAAAGTGATGTTGAACAGCTTATCTCCTGACTACAATCTAGTGGTCAGCAGCAGCTTATGATATCCCTATTGCTGTAACTTCCTGTCCACTGGACTTTCTGTAGAGGCTTCCTCTCCTTACTTGTCAAAGTTGCTAGCATGTTAGTGTTTGTGTGTGTGTCATTCTTGTTGTGAAAGAGGTCACTGATGATAGAAGTCAAGATTTAAAGTACTGTCGGAAAAATATTGATTTATGGGTAGATATTTTCCTTAGGGATCAGTCACACAGAAGAAAAGATGAAATATCCCATAATGTTTTTAAAACCACCATATTGAAATGTACAGGAAGTACCAACCCTGATTTATACCCCAATCCTATAAAACTCTGTTAACTCCAACAGTATAAAGAATGCCTTACATCTCTTCAAGGTAATGCTATACATGATTCTGTCAGTTTATGTGCCTATGCATTTTCCTTTCTGTAAATAAAGTCTAAAAGTCCTTCAAGGGATGGATGAGTAAGATAGACTATTCAATCTTTATGCCATATACTTTTGTTCATCATGTCAATTCCTGGGATACATTTGAACGTTTAGGAAATCAGATTCCATCTGTTAATTATTGAAGGACACTTATTTTCTCTAATTAATCTTATGTTCATCTGATCATATTTTAGATAAATAATAGTTCAAAATACATTAAGCTTTGCTTAACTCAGGTACAGAAATAATAATAAATAAGATACTTATTTTATTTATTTATGATATTTCTATGCTGCCCATATCCCCTACAAGGTTTATAAATTAGAGAAACAAGTAGAAAATAGTTAAAAGATTAAAACAAACCAATATTATAATATTATTAAAAACTGCATTTAAAAACCACACCCACAAGAGACAAATGGGATGAGATCTTCTTATCCCATTAATCACCTCTAGTGGTGAGTGCCCCCTTCAGGACCCCAATATGACATATAAATAATGGATTTTTCAAAAAGATCAAGGAGCCAATTCTCTACCACTTCCTACTTGTAACCCCAAGGGAAGATTTGTCTGTTAAAATAAGATGTTTGCCTGTATTTTTCTTCATTCTCTCTATTTTTCCTCACAACTGTTGTTGAATTTTCTGAAAACCAATTTGAAAATATCTGCAAGAACTTTAGATGTATGATTCTGAGTTCAGAGCTACATTAGAGTATAGCCAAATGAATAGTTATATAGATTGCTACAAGCAGCTTAGTGGTGAAGACACTCATCTCCCATTCAGAAGGTTGTGAGTTCAATCCTAAATAACAGCAGAAGTTTCTCTCCTAGGGCACAAAGAAAAAAAAATCTGCTGCAAACTCCACATAGTGTCAGGAAGGGCATCCAGCCAGTAAATGCTCAGCTCCACCAGTTGACCTGACTCTTCCCTTAAATTAAGGGATTTCCAGGAGTTATATAGATTGCTACACAAAACAGACCCCTGAACTACATGTATTTATGTAATACTACTGCAAACTAAGAGCAACAATGGATAACTCTTTTGGCAGCATGAACCAATCTCCAGGAAATTTTGGAGGTGCCTTTCAGAATTTAGAAACTAATATTTCTAAATGTGTCACTTTGTTAGTATTATTTCTTATTATGGTTCATCGGATAGTCACCCAGATATTCAGATTGAATTCGGCATTTTTGTTCACCTATTGAGTCCTTCCCAAGGACCTGGGATAGGGAGCTGTTGATTTTTGATGGTATTCAAAGTATCATTGCAGAATGTAAGCAGTTGTGAGTAAAGCTGCCTTTCGCAATTGACTTATGGTGATTTTATTAATGCTGATGATGTCCAAGTGCTGCTCCAATTGTTATGAGATTGCACACAAGGGAAGGAAAGAAAAAGGAAAGAAAGAAAGGTTAGAAATATGTAATTGACTTCCAACCTTCTTTTCAAGAGGTAATTACAATCTCATTGTTATATATAAATCCCTTCAGCCCCTCATTCATTCTACATCTTTATATAGCTTCAAATCTAAAAATCATCATTTCATTTCTTATATCAGCAAAAATGTCCATATACAGTTTCCAGTCTTTCAAAAAAAAAAGTTGTTTTTCCCCCCTCAGACCAACAGGTTAATTTTTGCCATTTCTGCAAAAGCTGACATTTTCACAATCTATTCCTCCAACTGTGCTAGTCTTTTCTATTTAAAAATGAAGTCAAATAGAGCCTTGTTGAAGTCAAACAGATAGTATCATGATGAAATGCAGGTGTTAGAACATTAAAATGAGCAAAGGCAAAAGTTTCAAAAGATGGGTCAATCACATATGGTGATGACATATCCATGTGCTTCAGTTCAGATTTAATAATGAACTCTTCTTTGTGTAAGCAGAGATGGAGATATACAAGTTCCTTTACAAAATAATTTGAGAGTCTATTTATTTATCACATTTAGATCTGCCACACACAAAAAAAGTATCATTTGGTTACTACAATTTCTAAAAAGAAAGAAAAAGAAAAACCAAAACCTAGATTTGTGTGAGAAAGAAAGAGAGAAAGAGGAAAGAAAGAAAGAAAGAAAGAAAGAGAGAGAGAGAGAGAGAGAGAAGGAGAAAGACAGAGAGAAAGAAAGAGAGAAGGAAGGAAGGAAGGAAGGAAGGAAGGAAGGAAGGAAGGAAGGAAGGAAGGAAGGAAGGAAGGAAGGAAGAAGAAAATTTGGAAGAAGCCATCCATTTATCATGCTTTATTACAATATTATTTGAAAAAAAGTGGACTAAGAAATGAGACTATAGTACTGCTAAGAACATTGTACAATAAAAAGCATGCCTAATCTTCTTTACATTATTTTCATTTCACTGTCAAATTGCTGAATAGCAATCCTTCTGCATTACTCTGAACTTTGAAATGACATTTTCGGCAATACTTAGACCCACATCTATGTGGTTCAATCAAATCAGATTGCCTTGGAATTTGAATGCTTGTTGGAATAACCCGACAATTTAACAGGTTGCCAGATGCCGGACATCTGAACCATTCTGAAAATAATGAGAGTGTTTTCACTAAATACAGGGCCTACTATTGGCTCTGTAATAACAATTGTTTCCATGTCAAATAGCAAAGTTATTTTGAAATATTTATTCATCTTTAGGTTTGGAAGGGAGGAAATTATTGGCTTCCAAAAGATGAAATTACTGTGCAATGCAAATATGAAATTATTCCACCTATAGTACATATTATTATTCGGAAAGCAAGCATATAGCAGATATTCAGATTTTCAATGAAAGGACAAAGATTAAAAATATAGCTGCTGTATCTGTGTCCTTTAACATGTATTATGGAATTAATGCTATGTTGTTGTTGTTAGTTGCGAAGTCGTGTCTGACTCATCGTGATTCATGGGTCTTACATTCCAGGTCCCTATGGAGTATAACTCTTTACAGCATCGGACTTTCTTTCACCACCAGATACATCCACAGCTGAGTGTCCTTTCAGCTTTGGCCCAGTTGCTTCACTCTTTCTGGTGCTACTAGCACTAGCCATCTGCTCTTCCCCAGTAGATATTGGACACCTTCCAACCTGAGGGGCTCATCTTCCGGCATCATATCTTTTTGCCTTTTGGTACTGTCCATGGGGTTTTCATGGCAAAGATCCTGGAGTGGGTTGCCATTTCCTTCTCCAGTGGATCACGTTTTGTCAGAACTCTCTGCTATGACCTGTCCATCTTGGGTGGCCCTGCACAACATAGCTCATAGCTTCATTGGGCTGTGCAAGCCCCTTTGCCACGACAAAGGAATTAATGCTATATATACAATCATACTGCATATTCAGATCATACACTATTAATTGGAGATTAATAGATTAGAGATACCAATTTTCTGTGGGAATTTACATAAACCTGCTAGCTAGAAATAAGTTTTTTATTTGTTTAGATATAAAATTTCATAGAACATAGAATAATAGAGTTGGAAGGGACCTTGGAGGTCTTATAATCCAAACACCTGCTTGAGTAGGTGATCCTATACCTTTTCATACAAATGGTTGTTAAAGATGGAGTTTAGAAAAGCAGTTCCTCCAAATAAGAACCTTGGTGGCGCAGTGGACTAAACTACTGCTGTTAAAATAGTACTTAGCTGCCAGCTGCCTGCAATTACTGTGAGTTCAATTCTCACCAGGCTCAAGGTTGACTCAGCCTTCCATCCTTTCGAGGTAGGTAAAATGAGGACCTGGTTTGTGGGGGCAATAAGCTGACTTTGTATAAAATAGAACACCGCTCGGGCGGGGGGGGGAGCAAAAAGCCCTACTAAGCAGGTATATACAAAAGTATGAATGTTATTGCTTAATGCATTGTAGTCCTGAGTCTCCGGAGAATGGCAGCATATATAAACCGAACTAATAAATAAATAAATAAATAAATAATTACTTTTCACAATGTTATTTGAGTTTTTCCAGGCTTTCTATGTTTTAAAACATCCTTTAGGTATTTCTTTTGCATCTGAGTCTTTAATCTTTAATCTCTCTCTTTAGTTTTTAGTCTTTAATCCTTCTCCATAAATCCAACTGCTGCTTTCTTAATGTTTGGAGATTGTTTTTGGAATTTTTTCCTTGGGTTGAGTCTCTAAGGTAAAAGTTGGAAGTTATCTCACCTAGTTTCACTGCTCTGTCCATGAACTGCTCCAGCACAAGATCTTAGTGTCCCAGTTGTTCCAGCTTGTGACAGACCAAAATGGGCTTTGTCCCTTTTTTCGGATCAATGAGGAAATTGCTGTTTCCTCGTGATCGACAAAGCCCATCTCCTTTCTTCACCACCCCTCCAGGATGGCTTGATCCCGTTGGGTCTCCCGGCAAGCAGTTGCCAGCTGCATTTCACAGATCCCAGTGGCTATTTTTCAGCTGTTTCCACCGTAATGTCAACCGGAAGCCTGTCCAGTATCTTTTTGAAAGGAGGAGAACCCATCACTGTATTTATAATTAATTTATTGCTACTTATTTCCATTGTAGAATTTATGTCATTTTCTCTGTGTTATTTGGGTCCCATATACTCAAGATACTTTTACAAAGCCAACCCCATCACTTTCCAAACACTTCCCAAATCTTACATATCAGTTTTCTCCCATGCATCTGTTAAGAGCTTTTCATGAGTCATCCAATGGTCACCCCAGAAGACCAATGAAAGAAATACAAAAACTGGCACTGAGCCAGGTATGTGCTCCTATTTCACTATATTTCTTTTAACAGAATCAAAAGCAGTTACTGTCAAGGAGAATACAGCAATGGATACATCTGATACACTTAGGAAATCTGGTGGTAGGACACCATATTACTACAGCAGCATAAATGGTGAAAGACAGGAGACAGTCAAGGATCTGGGAGACAAGGTGCAGCAGAAAACTAACTGTTTTCAAAGTTCTAGGGGGATCCAGCAATTTTTTGCAATTTAAAATGCAGCTTTTACCATTTTTTCTTCTGAGCCACCTCTAAACAAAAATAAATTGACTCAATTGATCGATAGGAGAGAGAGGCTCACAGGAACAGTGTGCCCCATGTGTACAATAAATATGTTGCTTTTTTAAAAAAATATGATTTTCTGAAACTGATTAAAATAAATACTTACCTGGATGTACCCTGAAAGTAATGCTATGGGATATGAACCCATTTTTTTCCTGCATGCACACTTTCAGTGATCACATAAATCTGCCTTCTAGAGTATGCCTACGCCAAGGGTTCAATAACTGATGCTAGGAACTATCCAAATGAACTTCATAAAAGAAAAAGCAGGAAACGTAGTCTTTAATGTCTTTTTCCCCTGTTAATTATACATACACACACACACACACACACACACACACACACACACACATGGAACCCTGAAACCCAACAAGACAGACACAGACTTCAGAGGATAATTAGAACTGCAGAAAAAACAATTACTACCAACCTGCCTTCCATTGAGGACCTGTATACTGCACGAGTCAAAAACAGGGCTGTGAAAATATTTACAGACCCTTCGCATCCTGGACATAAATTATTTTAATTCCTACCCTCAAAACGACGCTATAGAGCACTGAACACCAGAACAACTAGACACAAGGACAGTTTTTTCCCGAACGCCATCACTCTGTTAAACAAATAATTCCTTCAACACTGTCAAACTATTCACGTTAGGCTTCATTACTATTGCTATTGGTCTTCTCATCATTCCTGTCGCCCATCGCCTCCCACTTGTGACTGCATGACTGTAACTTTGTTGCTGGTATCCTTGCGATTTATATTGATATTGATTGTTTCCTAGTATGATTTAATTGCTTATTGTGCCATATGACTGTCACTGGGTGTTGTGCCTTGTGATTCTTAACGAGTGTATCTTGTATTTTTATGTACACTGAGAGCATATGCACCAAAGACAAATTCCTTGTGTATCCAATCACACTTAGCCAATAAAGAATTCAATTCAATTCAATTCTATTCTATTCTATTCTATTCTATTCTATTCTATTCTATTCTATTCTATTCTATTCTATTCTATTCTATTCCATTCCATTCCATTCCATTCCATTCCATTCCATTCCATTCCATTACATACATACATACATACATACATATATATATATATATATATATATATATATGTCCTAAAAATGCGAGTTCCAGGTATAGTTATGGAAGGGGCAATAGACATCACGATCTCCGGAATGTTTAAAAGTTTTTAAAAATTTTATTTTAAAACTTATGCTAAGCTTTCGTCGGCCCCTACTGACTTCGTCGGAGTATGGAATCCCCATTGAGGAGCTGCTTGCTTTTATATAATGCTGAACAATTTAGTCGTTGCGCACGTAACAGGACCACACCCTTGCGTTCTCCCTACAAATTCCCTCCTTTAGGCAGGGATATGGTCCAATGAAGGTGGGATAAACCCTGATAGAGGGCAAGAGAGTAGGTTAGGGAAACAGCAGAATGAGGAAGACAAGGGGGACAAGGAAGAACAACGCAGACCCATTACAAGATCAAGGACAAAACAAATGGGTTTAGAGGGGGCAACGTGTGTGCCTAAACGGGAAAGGCATAACAATGAGGGAGGGAGAGCCGGGAGAAATACCTTTAAAGCAATGCCGGATAACACGGCGTTACCCCCCAGGGAGGGAAAGAGGCAATACACAATGGGGAAGGAGGCAGGGGGAAGTACATCGCCATCTGTTAGCATGACTAAGGCAGAAAAAAAGCTCATTGTAGGGAGAACGCAAGGGTGTGGTCCTGTTACGCGCACAACGACTAAATTGTTCAGCATTACATAAAAGCAAGCAGCTCCTCAATGGGGATTCCATAGTCTGACAAAGTCGGTAGGAGCCGACGAAAGCTTAGCATAAGTTTTAAAATAATTTTTTTAAAAACTTTTAAACATTCCGGAGATTGTGATGTCTATCGCCTCTTCCATATATACATACATACATACATACATACATACATACATACATACATACAGTTTGCCAAGAATATCCTCTTCATGCCTGAGACCAGAAACAAATAAATAGGTTCATTCAAACTGGAAGCAGTCTAGCAAATGAACATCCACCCAAGTCCATTATGTGAGACACAAGGTGTCTGTTTGCTTATAGAATGTTCAGTTTGTGTGACTAATGGACTGTCCTCTGGAGAAAAGCAATTTAAGCTGGAGACTTAACTATGCCAACTGAAAAGGAACCGAGCATTTTGGAAGAGAAATAAACATTATTGACTTTAAATGGACTAAGTACTGCAGCAAGTGATGTGTGTCAAAAGGAATGCTACTTTCCAGTTGCTGATTTATTTGTTTAAAATTATCTTTAGATATGCAAATGCAGAACCACAAATATTTAATACTGCATGTGTTCTGATAGAGATAGTAGGATGGAAGGAAGGAAGGAAGGATGGATTGATGGATGGATGGACGGATGGAGATAGAGGATAGGGGATAGAGGATAGAGGATAGAGGATAGAGGATAGAGGATAGAGGATAGA
>WNWU01000003.1:51499493-51531715 GCA_012654045.1 Ptyas mucosa
GGAAGGAAGGAAGGAAGGAAGGAAGGAAGGAAGGAAGGAAGGAAGGAGATTATAATGAGAGTGAGGGAAGGTATCAGGGAAGTCCTGCCTTAGCACTTGGTCACCACATGTGCCCCTGACACGAGTGATGTCAAGCTGGCCATGCTCACCCTGGCCACGCCCACCCCAGCCCTCCAAGGTCAAAACCAACCCTGATGCGGCCCTCAATGAAATTGAGTTTAATCCGCCTGCCCTAGATATTTCAAGACTGCTATCATATTACTGCCATCCTTCTCTTACTTAGATTAGACATACCTAATTCTTCCAACCATTCTTCATATGTTTTAGTCTCCAGTCCCTTAATCATCTTTGTTGCTTTTCTCTGCACTCTTTCCAGAGTCTCAACATCTTTTTGTATCATGGTGACCAAAACTGTATACAATTTTCCAAGTATGGTCTTACCAAGGCATTATAAAGCAGTACTAAAACTCCACATGATCTTGATTGTATCCCTCTGTTAATGCAGGCTAGGATTGCATTAGTTTATTTGGCAGCTGTAGCACACTGCTGGCACATAAAGTGGTGTTCCCTAGGACTCCCAGAATCCTCCTACAGCTGCTGCTATTGAGACAGGTAGCAACTATTCTATACCTCTGCATTTGTTTTGTTTGGTTTTTTGTTTGGTTTTTGTATCCTTCTTTCTTCCCTCCCTCCCTCCCTCCCTCCCTCGTGTTTTGTATTGCACTTTATTTAGAATGCATAACCAAATTAATTCTGTATTGTAGTAATTACATATAGTTACAGCAGTAATTGAAACTCTTATTTTAACTGTGCTTTAGGGCACATGATGCCATCAAGTCTGAACAATTTTAGGTAAGAAGCTGGAGAGGGGGAATCCAAACAGTTCAGAAATATATTTCAGTCTAGAATGCCATAGCTCTTCATTTTTCAATATGACAGTAGTCATGTTAAAAAATTACTTTTTTTGAATATGTGATAAAAGACACATGCACTTTCGCTTGAAGGATTTTACTGTGTGTGTATTAAAATCTAGGCATAAAATATACATTGCCTCATACTACAGTCAGGTTCGTTTCCTTATTTGTGCAGCAGACCGATATGATACAAGTGTAAAACAGTCTAAAAATCTTAGATCTTTTTATACTAGATAATTGGAAAGGCAGATAGGCATCTGGAAGGATAGAGGGAAGCATTTGTTTCACTTTTAAATCTGGTTTGAGACCTCCGATAGCAGGGAATATGCAGCTGTATGTTTTTACTTTTGGCACAGTTCCTTGAAATCTGCAGGAAAATATGATGTGGTTTAGAATAAGGAAGCCAGGAGCACCAATTACAATTGCCATCATAAAGGCCTTCTCAAAAGTACATATTACACCCACACGTATTCAGAGAGAGAAGGAAAAAGTTTAATAAGTAAATAGAATAGCTTATACAGCTTGCAGCCTCGAGTTTAGTGCAGTGTTAGGGACAGAGAGAGAAACCGCTGAGTCCTAACAGCTTTCTATAAAAGAAAACAAAGAAATAAAGTGATAAAGCACCACTATAAAACCAACAGAAACCACTTCAAACAGAGTAAGAAATTAAATCCTTCAGTACAGAAATTTAATCCTTGTACGTGAATGTCAAAATAATTTTGTCTTGCTCAGAATTCTTTTTTTCCCCAGGTTTTATTTGTTTTATTATATAACATTCAATTTTCATCAAACAGTGTGTGTTCTGGGTACAATTGTGTTTAGATAGCCATATTACACATCTTTGTTGTGATAATTCATCTCCATCTTGTTAATAATATAATAACATAATAATATAATAACATTAATACTTAACGCTTAATATCATCTTCTTTACCAACTCTCCACTTTACCATTTCACCTTTTTATATCTCCTCCTTTCTAACATCTGTTCCTATCTATCTAGCCATTGATAGAATAGGTCCCATATCAAAATATATTCAGTTTCTCCTTTATCCTTAATAGTAAGTGTTAATCTGTCCATTTCTGCACATTCTAATATTTTCTTAATTACAATCTCATCATTTTCCATTGTTGCGCAAATGAAATTCTAGTTGCAGTTAGTATATGCAGGATTAAGTATGTAGTCTTTCTTACTGTCATTTTTTACAGTCACGTGTATATTTTCGTCCAGTATTCTTTTGCTTTTTGGCATGTCCACCACATAGGGTAATATGAACCAGATGATTGATTACACTTCCAACATCTGCCTTTATACATTTTTGCTAATCTTGCCATTTTGTTCAAAATTCTTAAATGACTGATGGGATAGAAAAGGAATAAAAAAAAATTGAGGAAAAAAAATAATCTCCATCCCCCCCGATTGATTTTTCACAGATGTTTGAAAGAACTGGTCACAGATCACATGGGAATAAATGCTTTCCTCCAACGCATCCACATGAGGGAAAGGTTGGAAGGAACAAATCTGGTTAGCATTAATCTTTTCCTAGGGGAAAACAAATCCACTATGAAAACAGCAATAAGCTTCTGGTAGATACAAGACATCTTGACTGGGACCAGTGGTGGGTTCTCCTGGTTCTGCCCACTTCCGCCGAGCCGGTAGCGGTGACGATATGACGTCACCAGACTGGTTCTGCCCCCCCGCCCCTCTCCCCGGGTTAGTTTTACCTTTTATTTGGCCCCACCCCCAATCTATTGCTGCCTCCCGAGTCCCAGCTGATCGGCTAGAAGGAAAAAACCTGTTTAAACTCTTGCCGCGGGGCTTCAAAGGGCTGCCCTACAGCTGATTAGTGTTAAAAGGCAGTGTGGTGGTAGACCTGTGCCTCCAAAAACAAATGAGTAGACCGGTGCCTGCAAAAATAAATGGATAGACCAGTGCCTCCAAAAACAAATGAGTAGACCGGTGCCTCCAAAAACAAATGAGTAGACCAGTACAGCTCTGCAAGCAGTTAAAAGCCTGATAGACCAGTATCTCTGCTAAATCCTAAAGAATTGTCACATGACCATCAAGCCACGCCCACAAAATAAGCCATGCCCACAGAACCAGTAATAAAAAAAATTAGAACCCAGCCCTGACTGGGACCTTTAGAAAAAAAAAATGATGGCTACTCAATTACAGAGTAGCCCCTGTAGCCCCTATTTATATAGTTAGACAATTTGATCCAGTAGTTAAGACATCAGATTAGAAACCAAGAAGATTGTGAGTCCCAGATCTGCCTTATGAAAGCCAACTGGTTGATTATGGCCCAGTCATTCTCTCTCAACCCAACCCACCTCACAAGATTGTTATTATAGGGAAAATAGGGTGAACAAGGAGTATTAGGTATGTTCAGCACCTTGAGCTATTTCTAAAAATAATAAAGGTGAAAGGAAAAACAAATAAACAAACATATAAATAAACAAATAAATAATTCACTGTGTTGGATGCCAATTTGAAAAGAAGGTTAGATAATTCAGAGCAAGGGTCAGTATATAAGTCTAAGTGCTATTGCTATGTGCCCTGTTTTCCCCAAAATAAGACATCCCCTCATAATAAGCCCAATCGGGATTTTGAGCGCATGGCAATAAGGCCAAGCACTTATTTCAGGGTTCAAAAAAATATAAGACAGGGTCTTATTTTCCGGAAAACGTGGTATCAGTTTCTCAATCTTAGGCACTGAAAGCTTTGTGGACTTCAACCTTCCCAGTTCGCCAGCCAGCAATAGACTTACATACTCCTCCACAGTGCCTTACAGCACTTTTTGAGTAGTTTACAATGTCAACATATTGCCCCAATAATCTGGGTCCTCATTTTACCAAACTCAGAAGGATGTAAGGCTGTCAACCTTGAGCAGATCAGGATTGAACTCCTGGCAGTGGGCAGGAGTTAGCCTGCAAGATTACACTCTGCACTACTGAGCCTCCACGGCTCATATACTCCTAATTTTTACCTCTAAGCTAGCAAGTAAACTCAAAGACAGTCAGATTTGTCAATATCTCTCACAGATCTTCCTATATCTTGAAAAGTAGATAAATGATTTTTATCGCTCCTTGTGGAAAGGTATAGATATATCAAGCCCATCTGTGCAGTTTCTATATTTATTGAAAATTAATTATGTCAGTGATAGTAACATCCTCAGTATGGTTATCAATTTCAAAATATATGATAAATGGTGAGCTACATGAAATAAATAAATTTGGTGTCAACTTGTCTTAACAAAAATAATTTAAACTTGACCTAATATTAAGTTTAAGTAGAATGGGATTTAAAACTGCTGAAGACTTCAGAGGACGAAGCTACTATTAATTTCAGTGAAGATGTATACATTTTTTTAATTTGGCGATACATGAGGTTCCTACTTATAATTATAGTTTCATATATATATATATTTTGCAGAATGTTGCAGTTTATCTTCCTAACATTTCTGAATGTAAAATTTTCTGCTTGAAATTCAAATATTATTTGCCTTGATCACCTTGTGTCTCATCCACAGAATACGATACGAAAGCAAATTAAAATCTCTTTGGGAAATTGCATTGAATAAATCTTAATAACTAAGCTATAACAAAGATTCATGAACTGCCGCCAGACTTTAATTTTTTTAAAGCAAACCAAGGTTAAGCTCATTGTACGAATTAATTACTGATAACCATATTTTACAAATTATTACAATCATTATAGAAAAATGTAGTATAATTTCCTAAGCCATTATCTTCATTGAGTAAATGGAAGACAATGAAACACCAATCTGTAATTCCTTATGTCTCAATTAATTTTATCGTTCCTAATATACGTTAGTTTTCTGTGAAATATTTATATTACATATAAAACATATTAATATTTGTATTTTAGAAACGAATTCTCTGCTTTTGCAGGGATGTGAAATTTTTGTGTGAATTCATATTTTTTTAAAAAAATCTAATCAAAATATTTTTATTTCCTCTACAGTGTATCCATTTTTCCCAAAATAATTAATAGTGTCTCAGTTAGAGATCCTGCCTTGTGTACAATGGCACCAACATGCAAGAAATAAAACTAGGCTTGGTTGTGGATACCAGTCAATTTGAACATGAAAGTCTCATTTGAGATTGATATTTATGAATCTTTCTGGTTCTAACCAAGGCATATGGAAGATTGCAGCATGGAAGGAAAGATGAATAAATGATACAGAGGGAGGGAAGAAGGGAGGGAGGGAGGAAGGAAGGAAGGAAGGAAGGAAGGAAGGAAGGAAGGAAGGAAGGAAGATTTGTGTCTGTAGGACTAAGAGAAAAGAGAACGGATGTACAACTTAAAATTGAAGCCAACATTTCTGTTGCTAAGTGAGACATTTGTTAAGTGAGTTTTGCCCCATTTTATGACCTTTCTTGCCACAGTTGTTAAGTGAATCACTGCAGTTGTTAAGTTAGTATCATGGCTGTTAAATGAATTGGGTTTCCCCATTGACTTTGCTCATCAGAAGATGGCAAAATGTGATCCCATGACCTTGGGATACTCCAACCGTCGTAAGTCTGAGTCAGTTGCCAAGCATCTGAATTTTGATCACCTGACCAAGGGGATGCCACAATGGCAGTAACTGTGAAAAATGGTCATAATAAGTCACTTTTTTCAGTGCTGTTGTGACTTTGCATGTTGTAAATCAAGGATTACCTGTAATAGATCTCCATAAGGATGTTGTCTTTCTTAAGGAATAAAGTTGATGAATGCTAACATGGAACTAAAAATGTAGATTGAATAATGAATGAAGGGCTACGATGTATCCCACAAACTATGGACTGGTTGTAGACTTAAATTGTATGGGGGCTGATAATGGAAAAGCCATGTACTGCATTACTTTGGGGGGGGGGGGAATATGCAACATTGTGAATAAGTGGAATCTAAATGAAAAATTATTCTCTTATATGGTACAATGGATGGGTGAAACAAACAATATGAGAGAGTAAGGAATGTCTTTAGAGACAAAAAAAGAAATTATATATAGCAATAACACTTAGATTTACTGTATATACTGCTTTACAGCATTCTCTGAGTGGTTTACAATATCAATATATTGCCCCAACAATCTGGGTATTCATTTTACCGACCTCAGAGGGATGGAAAGCTGAGTCAACCTTGAGCAGGTCAGGATCAAACTCCTGGCAGTGGGCAGAGTTAGCCTGTAATACTTGCATTCTAACCACTGCACCTCCATGGGTCATATACTCCCAAATTTTACCTCTAAGCTGGCAAGTAAACTCAAAGAAAAGTCAGATTTGTCAATATCTCTCACAGTTCTTTTCTCTTATCTTGAAAAGTAGATAAACTACCGGTAGACTTTTTATTGCTCTTTGTGGAAAGGTATAGATATATCAAGACCACCTGGGCTTGTAACTGTTTATTGCAATGCCATATTTTTTTTTCTTTTATTTTCCCACTTATTTTTAAGCACTTGAGATATATTTTTCTACTATGTATGGTGTGTATTTCTGTCTTGTCTTGTTTTTCTTTCTCTGTCATTATTTTAAATGCAATTAAAACTATTAAAAGAGAGGGGGGGAAAGAAAGGAAAAGGTTGAATAGTGAGAATCTGCTTCGAAAAAGTGCCGCAATTTTAAATTATTTGGTACAAACATAAATATTAATATGCATATACAGGAAAGGAAAGAATGTAAACCTCAATGCATGATTGACTCAGTTGTTTATTATGAAGGAGAGAAAGAATAATTGTAGGAGGGAAGGGTGATGTGAACTTCTAAATGTGGGAAAGAATGTTATTGTATCATTTTAAGAGCAGATTAAGGGAGAAAATTAACATTTTTAAAAAAGGAAAATGACTGCAGAAACAGAAATAATAAAAAAAATACTAGATGATAGATGAATTTCTGAACAGAAGGAATAGAAAATGCATGTAAGGAAAAAGCTATGGGAGTTATTTAGAACAGAGTTCTTAAATTGGAACAATTTATATTAAACGAGCGAATAAATAAATATTCTTGTACATATTTATATTACAAAATGCTACAGAATGTAGTTACACCAGTGAAGGAAGGAGGAACTTCTGGCCTAAGCTGGCTCAGTTACGCTAGTGGGAAATAAGAAAGTGATGTTTGACGCAAAGGTGAGGGGTGAGAGGTTGCAGAAGATAGGAGAGTGATTTTGGTGGAAATAAAAATAATATTTTGGAAAAGAGATTAACAAAGAGACTCCACTAAGGCAAATGGAACTGAGAAAAGGAAGAGGAAAGAAGAGAGGAAAAAGAGGAGAGGAATCTGGCAAGATCTTTCACGACTAATAAATTTTATTTAAAGTTTTCATCAATTGACATTTATTTCATCAGTTGCATATAGTGTCCAAAGGTGCTTTTTCAAAAGGCAGCTGAACTTTCTTTGTTTTTCCTTGAAGACATTTCACTTCTCATCCAAGAAGCTTCTTCCATTCTGACTGAATGTTGAAGAATGGAAGGATTTAGATTCTTTGCAGTATCTGTGTTTAACCTGTGTTCGCCGCCCTGAGTCTTTAGGGAGAAGGGCGGCATATAAATTTGTATATAAATAATAAATAAATAAAATAAATAAATCTGGCCATTAGCATTCTTTCTGAGAGTTGTTGAGGCCACTCAGGGGTGGGTTCTACTTACCTTTACTACCGGTTTGCAACGGGATCGTGCGTGCATGCGAGTGAAGCAAGCACGTGCCCCTTGCTTCTGTGCATGTGCAGGTTGCCAATGACAACATCCAGGGCAGTGGGTGGGGCCTCCTGCCGGTTTTACTACCGGTTCTTGCGGACCGGTCCGAACCGGGGGCAACGCACCACCGAGGCCACTTGGAGTTTATCTGTGCACTCAGGGTCACCTGAATAGTACAAATGAGTGTGGAACATTCTTGGAACTGCTGAAAGTTATTAACTGGTAAACAGACTAGATGACTGCAAGGAATATAAATCCTTCCATTCTCCACCATTCAATAAGAACTGAAGAAGCCTCTTGGATGAGAAGTGAAATGTCTTCAAGGAAAAACAAAGAAAGTCCAGTTATCTTTTGAAAAAGCACTTTGGGGACAACTATGACCTGGATGACTAAGAATCTGTATAGACAATGCCCAAAGAGGTGTGTACTACACTTAAAACTGACTGTAATCTTAATTCCACAGGCTAGCGATAACACAGATTGCCAAAGATGGATTTTGTACATCATGTTTTTAATCTGGTTATTGAATTAACCTTCACTCACGACCACAACCGAGCCCAAAATTTCTGTTCCTAAGTGAGATTATTTGTTAAATGAGTTTTGCCCCATTTAAGACCTTTTTGCTACAGTTGTTAAGTGAATCACTGCACTTGTTAAATTAGTAATATGGTTGTTAAATTAATCTAGCTACCTAATTTACATTGCTTGTCAGAAGGTCACAAAATGTGATAATATGACCCCTGAGATATGGCACCTGCCATAAATATGAGTCAGTTACCAATCATCTGACTTTTGACCATGGACCATGAGGCTGCTGCAACGGTCCTAAGTATGAAAAACAGTCATAAGTCACTTTTTTCAGGGCTGTTGTAACTTTGAATGGTCACTAAATGAACTGTTGTAAGTCAAGGACTACCTGAATTTGGGAAAACAGGGATCACATTAACAAGGTGACCAACTTTTTTACAATGAGAAGGAGGACACAAATAATTTGAAGAAAAAAAATCGTAAATAAAAGAAATATTGTATTCATTGCAACAATAATATAGAATAGTAAACAAAGCCACTTGCGCGCGGTGCACTCTCTCTCAAAACAATTTTCCTGTGTGGAGCGCATGTGTCTCATAATCATGTCTCGCCGCACTGTTCCGAGCCTTGACAAATCATCATGTCAAATACAAATACGTCACATCACACGCAACGGATCGGATCGCCATCGATCGAATACAGAGATTTACAGATTAGTCTTCTGTAAAGGCTATAGATTAATAGACTAGTTTATTGAAAAGGAGGACATGTAGGAGGAC
Source organism: Ptyas mucosa (assembly GCA_012654045.1). Classification (NCBI taxonomy): domain Eukaryota; kingdom Metazoa; phylum Chordata; class Lepidosauria; order Squamata; family Colubridae; genus Ptyas; species Ptyas mucosa. The sequence continues at coordinate 51,508,413 of WNWU01000003.1, forward strand.
ACTTTTCGAGAGAGGACAGAACTTACGAAAGAAGGGCTGTCCTTCCCAAAGGAGGACCATTGGTCACCTTAACATTAATAATTTTGATTTCAGAAATGGCAGGCACAGACACACTCCTCGCCTCGGTGTATTAATGATTCACCTATGGAGATGGTTAGCAGCATCACACTTCTGGATGTGCCGCTAATGAGTAGGATGCTTTGGTCATTCAACAGTGAGACACTAGCAGAGGTGAGTGGCACATGAATTAACAAACCGGTTCACCCAGCATCGGAAATGTCCGCACATGCATGTGGCCTTCCATGCATGCGCTTTGCTCACTCATGCGGATTGCATGCCTGTGCACGGCTTTAAAAAACGTGGCTAAATAGGACGGCATAGCGCCAGGACGAGTGGGCCTGAACTGGTCCGAACTGGCGGCAGCACACCACAGGACACTGTGAAGCAGGCACATCAGTGCTTGGACTTTCTGTGTTGCATGACAAGAACACATCTTCCTCCCCCTGTCCTTACCATTTTCTATAGAGGGACAATCGAGAGCATCCTTGTCTTACTACTTCACTGTCTGGTTTGGAAACATTATTGCTTCAGGCAGGAAGGTGATGCAGAGAGTGGTGAAGATGGCAGAAAAAATTATTGGTAGTTCACTCCCTTCCATCAGTGGTGGGTTACTCACGGTTCTGTCCGGTTCTATAGAACCGGTAGTAAAACCGGCGGGAGGCTCCGCCCACCTGCCACAATGTCATCAAACCGGTAGTAAAGGTAAGTAGAACCCACCCCTGCCTTCCATCCAGGACATAGCACATAAGCAATACTTGAGCAGAGTCCGCGGGATTGTCTGGGATGCCATACATCTTCTTTACCACCTATTTATCCTTGTTATCTTCTGGGAGGAAGCTTCATGGTATCCGAAGCAGAACATCCAGATTCAACCATGGTTTTGTTCCATATAGTATCAATTTCATGAACATTCAAACTTCCTCTTTCCACTATGTATTCAAGATGGACTGTGATTAATATTTATATGTATTGATATTTTAGGGTGGAGGCATATGCATATGTGTGTATGTAGCATATCTATATGTGTGTTATGTATGTGTACACTTTTGAGAGCAGGCAACAGAATTTCATTTTTAATGTGTCCAGTGTGCCCACAGAAAAAAAAAATATGACAAGAAAGGTTATTTTACTGTTAATCAGAATATCAAATTAACTACATATTGGTATGTTTTGTATGTGCATCACTGTCCCACACAAAACAGAAATCAGAATAACAGAGTTGGAAGGGACCTTGGAGGTCTTCTAGTGCAACCCGCTGCTTAGGCAGGAAACCCTACACCACTTCAGACAAAAGGTTATCCAATATCTTCTTAAAAACTTCTAGTGTTGGAGCATACACAACTTCTGGAGGCAAGTTGTTCCATTGATTAATTGTTCTAACTGTCAGGAAATTGCTCCTTAGTTCTAGGTTGCTTCTCTCCTTGATTAGTTTCCATCCCTTGCTTCTTGTTTTCTACATTGTGGGTTCATGTGTTATGGGAAAGATATAAACAGTGTGATATAATAGTAGTCTTAACAAAATCAAATTTCTTAAATATCCATCTATCCACCTATCCACCCACCCATCCATCCATCCATCATCTATCTATCATCTATATCCTGGTCCCATTCATATTTTTGATACAGGTCCATCATTCTGCAATATTGCTCTGGAATTGCCATCCTATATCTTCCATTCAAACTTATATGTGCTTCCTCCCCCATTAAAACAAACAAAAAAAGAAACCTCTTCAGGCTCAATCAGAATTATTCAGAATAAATCAGCTTTCTGAGTAATAAGCCTCCCGTAATATTTATTCTGATCCATCCTAAATATTTAAATTGCCAGAAAATTACACTTGTAGCTCAACAACGTATAATATGGGGTTTTTTTTTCTTTTGATTTATTTGCTTTCCTCAAAGACTTTAGAGATTGAAAATGCAAACATCTCATTAAAGATGCAAGATTATTTGCTTGAATTTTTTTTACCTGCTTTCCTCTGGTGTAATACTTTGAGTATCTAAAAATAATAGGATTTAATTGCTAAAACCATACGAGAAGGAGCACACATAGTATGCTAATATTATATATATATATATATATATATATATATAGAGAGAGAGAGAGAGAGAGAGAGAGAGAGAGAGAGAGAGAGAGAGAGTGAGTGAGTGAGTGGGGGGGAGGGATTCTCTTCAGTAATATTATATATCTATTGCAAAGAAAATCTCCAGCTAAGATTTCCATGCATAACATAACTAACTCACATGGCATGTTAGTCTACAGGAGACGGTATATGCTGAAAATAAAGGCAGCTATTTAAGCTCTGATTAATTCCCAACAGGGAGCCAATTCCATCTCTCAACTGATCTTCTTTGGTGCCAAGACAAAGTAAATGTTATTTGAAAAAAATATATATCAGACCTGTAAGCTGAAAGCAAAGTGGTAGACAGGGGTGTACCCGACACATCCCTTTATTCTTACATGATGTTCGTATTAGTTCACTGTTTTTTTTTTAAAAGAAGCAATATTTCATTTTTCAGTGCAAATGTTTTACCCAATGTGTTAACCTCTAGGGAATTAAGTATCTGACGGCTTTTAAAAGAGGATCAACCAAATTCATGGAGGGTTAGGCTATCAATGGTTACTTGTCATGAGGGCTGAATCTTGTGTGTTGGAAATCATGCCTTTGAATACCCATCATTGGGGAATAATACTGAAAGTCCTCCTATTGTCTTTGAAGCATTTCATTTGCAATGGTTCACTATTGAAGGAAACAAGGCCTTGCAATAAACAGGCCTCTGTGTATTACATTGTACTCTTATGGCTACATTCTCCGCCTGCAATTTCATAGTTTTTCCCAACGGAAAGCAGCACAAACAAATCAATAGGCAGCACTTGTGCAGCTATTTTTATGGGTCAAATACATAATTTCATATTTTATTTATTTATTTGTCATAGTTGTATACCTGCCTATCTTCCATGAGGGCAGTATACGGCATATAATTTTTTAAAAAAAGCAAAGAATCACACTTTAAAATTAACTATAAAAAGACACCCAAAAGAGGAGAGGGTGATGTCAACCACAATAAGGGAGCCATCAGAAAATCTCCTTGATCCCCTGGGATCCCCAGGGCTGGCAACATAGTCAGATCTTGAAGGAAGGCGCTAATTCAGTTCTAGGGAGAGAAGTTGTAAAAGCCTGGCAATCAGTCGTTAATAGACACATGGACATTAACATCTTTGCAAAAGGACAATCAACCAGCCCAAAAGAATAAAAAGACTCCAGGACCTCTCCACCAGTAATCAGACAAATGGTTATCCAATCTCTTCTTAAAAACTTCCAGTGTTGGAGCATTTACAACTTCTGGAGGCAAGTTGTTCCATTGATTAATTGTTCTGTCAGGAAATTTCTCTTAGGTTCTAGGTTGCTTCTCTCCTTGATTAGTTTCCATCCCTTGCTTCTTGTCTTGCCCTCAGGTGCTTTGGAGAATAGCTTGACTCCCTCTTCTTTGTGGCAACTCCTGAGATATTGGAACACTGCTATCATGTCACCCCTATCCTTCTTTTTATTAAACTAAACATACTCAATTCCAGTAATTGTTCTTTATATGTTTTAGCCTCAGGACCCCTCATCATCTTTGTTGCTCTTCTCTGCACTCTTTCTTAGAGTCTCGACATCTTTTTTTACATCATGGCAACCAAAACTGGATGTAATATTCCAACTGTGGTCTTACCAAGGCATTATAAAGTGGGATTAATACTTCACGTGATCTTGATTCTATTCCTCTGTTTATGCAGCCTAGAACTGTGTTGGCTTTTTTTGAAGCTGCAGCAGACTGCTGGCTCATATTTAAGTGATTGTCCACTAGAACTCCATGATCCTTCTTGTAGTTACTACTATTGAGTGAAGTTACCACATATACTGTACCTGTGTATTTTGTTTTTCTTGCCTAAATGTAGAACCTTACATTTTTCACCATTGAATTTCATTTTGTTAGATAGCGCCCAATGTTCAAGTCTGTTAAAATCCATTGACTTTTGTATTTGTTTTTGTACCCAAATTTGGCTAAAAATTACTATCGACTCTGATTTGCATCTCAATTTAGTAGCTCTGCCCAAGAGAGTCTGTTGGTTGCAATGGTCACAAAAGACCTATGGCTTATGGAAGGCTCACTGTGGTACCCAATTTGGATACAGATGTGAGTAACTTGCTATAAAGCAGTTTCAGCTGATTCATATGTATTACAGAGTTTCTGCAAAGATGGCATTGACTAAGTACATCAAGTTTGATTTTTTTTTTTTAAAAAAAGAAGTATTTTGTAATTATACACTGGTGTCTATTTCTGTTCTGCAATGTTTGGCTTCTTTCCTAGAGAATAAGTCTTAGGTGACAACTGCAGCTGTTGGAACACCTGGACGTGTATGATAGATTTCATTCATCTATGTATGAGCCAAAAATGAGCAAAGGTGCACTTGAACACATTTTAGCAGGAACCAGGCCAATCTTAACTAGATTTTCGACAAAACAAGCTGATGAAATCGAGACACAAGATAATATCAAAATGATGGTTAATATTTATTAGTTTTTAGACAGATTGGTACATAATTCATGGGATTGTGTTTTGTTTTGTTCTGTTTTTTTAGAAAGGAATCCATTGCACATTTCTAAGATGCTACTAGAAGGATGTTATATGAATGTGCATTAGCAATTGTTAATACTCTTTTGAGTTATACACCGTTAAGCCATTAAGAAAACGCATTAAATCAAGAAGGACATTTACAGTTTCTTAACATCTCAAGTAATAGAACAAATTCTAAAGGCTGCAAAGGGACTCTGCATATTATGGAAAATAATATGTAGGAATGAAATGAATTTTCTTTTTATCTTCTGTCATTAGTACCTATAAATAAATGATATATATGTATATGTATTATGTAGATGAAAACAATATTTCCAGGTCTGTTTCTTAGTTAGATAAAAAATACTCAGTCCTTCCTGGGATAGTTTCCAGCTTATCATTTGTAAGGATCAACATGAACTGGTATGGTTCAGCATTCTGACTTGTGATACGCAGCATTATGAATTCCTCCTCAGAATATTCAGCAATATCATGGATTTATGCTGCGGAAGGTATTCTAAAGGACAAGAGACAGGGTTTTTTTAAACATTTCTTTTGCCTACTAGTTTTCATTCTGATATCAACTGTGCTGGATGTATCCAACACCTTTTATGACAGAAAGAAATTGCTTGTGACATTATTTCAAAGGAGAAAAGAACTTTGGTGAAACTCTCATGAACTGAGAATGAAATTTTGGCATTTATTTAGTGACAACGCAGCCCATGGGCTATATCCAAAAAGTATGTCTTCTATGTCTATGGGGATTCTCAATCATCCAGGTCATGGTTATCCCAAAGCAGGGGTGAAATCCAGCAGGTTCTGACAGGTTCTGGAGAACCGGTAGCGGAAACTTTGAGCAGTTCGGAGAACCAGTAGCGGAAATTTTGAGTAGTTCAGAGAACTGGCAAATACCACCTTTGGCTGGCCCCAGAGTGGGATGGGAATGGAGATTTTGCAATATCCTTCCCCGAGGAGTGGGGAGGGAATGGGGATTTTGCAGTATCCTTCCCTGCCACACCCACCAAGCCACACCACGCCCACCAAGCCACAGAACTGGTAGTAAAAAAAAATTTGGATTTCACCACTGTCCCAAAGCTGCTTTTTTTCAAGAGGCATCTGGACTCTGAACTGAAGAAGGTTCTTCGATGAGATGCGAAATGTCTTCAACACAAAACCAGAAAGTGCAGTTGCCTCTTGAAAAAAAAAAAACATGTTTGGGCCTGTCCTCCATGGTACAACCATTTGTACAATGTTTTGCTTCCTTTTCAGTTGAGCCTCAAGATCCTGCCCTTGAGAAATCATTTGAAAATGCCTCCTTTCCTAGAGCAATTAAGGAATCTTCCACCCATTTACTCTGTCTAGACATTCAGCTGGAATAATTTTGAAAGGCTTCTTGTACCAGATTCTAGCACTAAAGCAATTAGGTTGGCATGTATGATGTTATCTAATTTCTTCCCCAATCTATCCCACATTAGATCTGAAGGAAGAGGATTAGCAAAAAAAAAAAAAAAAAAAAGTGGCTATGAAGATGTACTAGTGCAATTCTTTATCAACCAGAGAGGGTGCTGCCATGTAGCATCCCACTACTATGTTTCTGCATTCAAGTATTCAAGCCATTAATTCTAGGCTGCAGAACTCTGGTTGGCAACTGGATGGCAACCAAAGGCTGGCATTTTGGGTATCTTTTTGCCACCTAGTGGTTGTCTGCATCTTTGCACCCCAGACTTCATCACTCCTGATTTAGCATCAATGCAGAAAGTTGCCACCACAGTTATGATTGCTAAGTAGCATTCTGATCCTAGTAACAATATTTCAATTTGGGGAAAAAAATCTTATTCATTGGGCACTTGACTCCACTTACTTTAATATTAAATTATAACACAGACAGAAACACACACAGAGACACACAGACACAAATCCAATATAATTTGTAATGAAATGTAAGAATGTTCCTCTTTGGCCTTTGAGAAAGCATACTATGTCTTCTAATATTCTATTCATGTATTTCTCCTCACTTTTTTCATGTATTTATTTAGTTTATGGTTATGTTACCTTAGCCCGGAAACTAATAAAGATTAGTACTTTGGCTGCCTAAGACTGCTAGCCCAGTTAGTGCTTGTTTGCTTTCCAAGGTACACCACAGGGGCTGAGCTAGCTCCATGCCAGAAAGAAAGATGAATGGCATCCTGCATCATCATCTGGGGACCTCTCTCTCCACTGAAGCCACCTTGCCAATAGGCATCACAACTGAGAAGGTTCAGTGCCAACAGGATACTGACTGTCCATACAAAGCACCAGCTTGTCTTCCCACCAAAGTGGTACCTATTTATCTACTTGTGTATCACATGCTTTTCAATTGCTAGGTGGGCAGAAGCCAAGGCAAATGATGGGAGCTCACCCTGCTGCACAGTGCCAGGACTCAAACCAGTGGAGCAAAAATCATCTCCAGCGTCGTTAAACCACTGAGATATATTGTCCCCTCTTACTTTTTCCATGGCATTTGCTTATTCTCACTGGACATTTTTAATCCCCCTGCTTGTACTTGAGAAAAATACAGGACTCCTCCAAATCTATTGGCATTTCTCATTGACATGAATGATGCCATTTTAGATTCAGGAAGATAGAAAGCTTTGCATATGGAGATTAGTTCATTAATCAGCAGTTTAACAGTAGTCATGTATGGATGAAGTTCTATCAGTCACCAAGTGCCTTCATAATTATATGGGTTTTATTATTCTGTACCAAGCTCTATTTATCAGGATTATTTAATTATCAGTTCTTTCATTAAGTGAATACTCTATTAATTAGGACAACCACTGAAAAACGTCTAGCGGTAGCCAAAATGGACCTAGAATTATATTTGAAGAGTTAACCACAAAATCTCATTTATTTCCACTAAGAAATTGATATTGGCAGAGAAAACAACACAAATGAGTACAAGAAGGTCACACTATGTTCTTCCTTCTGTCAGCTTATCTTGTTTTCTCAAAGTAGAACACAACATCTTCTTAAACCTTTCTTGTCAGGTTTATGTCAAACTGCTTAGGAACAAGACGGATGCATGACTCCCTTAAACTTGAATATGACTCATGCTTAACTATATGAAAGCCACAGTGAAGAATTACTTATCACTGTGCATTGAAATACCGTATGATTGATTTTTGATAGTGATTGATTTTCAGCTCATAATTGAAGAATGACATGAATTTTAACAGTTGTATAATTGGATAATCAGTTTTCTTTGTAAGTGAAAATGTTAATGGGCAATGGCATTAGTGAATGGCACAATCTCTTTTGCTTTAGCAATAGCAAAAAAAAAAACCCAACAACAACCTTAGACTTATATAGCCCTTACTAAGTGGTTTACAGAGTCAGCATATTGCCCCCAACAGTCTGAGTCATCATTTTTTTATTGTCCTCGGAAGGATGGAAATCTGAGTCAACCTTGAGCCATTGAGAATCGAACTGCTGGCAGTCAGCAGAATTAGCCTGCATTCTAACCACAGCTCTTCTTTCTAATGGAGGGGAAATCAAGGATGTATGAATCAAATTAGTATAGATATCAAGATTCTTGCTTGATCTCTCTGTTTATTGCATATGAATTAAAAATTCATCCTTAACTGAACCACTTGATGTTAGGGCACAGTCCTAAGTAATTTATGCCAAATGGCCTAAAGAAATGAAATAGTTTTTAATTATTAGAAGAAGATAATCCTGATTTATTTATGTCTGGGTTTAGTCCACACTACACAAGACCCCATGACTGATAGTTAGCCCTCTCCTTTCCCATATATTTTCACTGAGACAAAATTTTGTATGAAATATATTCTAATCTGCCTACTGAGCAATTCACTTTTGCTCAATGAACATAATGGCTTCTCTCCAGGTACAAACAGCTAATTGATAACCATTTTCCAGTCTATGAAACTTTTTTTGTGAGCAACCAACAGACAGTATGCCAGAAACATATGAGCATACTGAGATCTTAGTAAGGAGCTGTCATTTTCCCCTTCCCAAATTATCCATGCTGAACTGACTTTAATCACTTATAAATAAAAGGCACAACACAAGCTCTACCTGTCAAGGCAAATTTCTCCTTCACAACGCACACGTTGACACTATATTTTAACTGGCAGAGTAATAAAACAATCCTAGTTGAAGGGAGAGGGGAAAAATCTGAGGGTACTTCCAAATTGTACCAAACAGAGTATCCGCCAGAGGTGATATTCAGCAGGTTCTGACCAGTTCTGGAGAACCGGTAGCATAAATTTTGAGTAGTTTGGAGAAAAGGTAAATACCACCTCTGACTGGCACCACCCCATCTAGTCTCTGCCTCCTGGGTCCCAGCTGATCAGCAGGAAATGGGGATTTTGCAGTAACCTTCCCCTGGAGTGGGGAAGGAATGGAGATTTTACAGTATCCTTCCCCTGCCACGCCCACCAAGCCACACTCATCAAGCCATGCCATGCCCACCAAGCCATGCCCACAGAACTGGTAGTAAAATTTTTGAATCCCACCATTGGTATCCGCAGGATATGATTTTTTTAAAAAAAACCAAAAAACAAAAGTCCTCAAGATGGAGTCTGCTGTAGTTGGGCCTTGATGTGACTTTCATGTGTAATTTTATTTTATTTTTATTTTATTTGTTAAATTTATTTGCCACCTCTTACACTATGGCATTACTCTAGGCAGCTTACAATAATGTTGTATAATGTTACAATCCAATATAACAATACTATCATGTATTGTATATGTTAAAAGAAGAGATCAGATTTGCAGAAATACCCTTTCCGCTTGGGAAAAGAAAAACTGCTGCCATTGGTAAAAGATGATAAAGTATATTGATCAGTACGTCCACCTTGTTCATTATTGTATGTTCTTTTTGATTTGTTTTAATTGGATGAATGTATAAGAGTGCCTTGCTGTGCATTTTCAGCCAACTGCTACTTCAAAAACAACAAAAAGCATCCCATAAACACACACACACACACACACCCCTCTGTATCCTCTTCTTAAAATTATTTCTATAATTGGAAAACCTGGTGAAACCTACTTAGGGATATGGTAGTGCAGCTGAATGTATGGCATTTTATTTTGAGCTATAGTATGTTGGGTTAGGAATCTAGCACCTACGGGAAGGGTAGTGATATATGATTGGTAGAAGCCTAATAAATCAAATTGGAGTGGTCTTGAACAAGGTAAAAGGCTTATTGGACCAGGACTGGTACAAGTCAGAATTATTTGAGGTTGACATTTTGGGTCATGGTGTTTGGGAGTGTGGAATTTACCAGGGAAGTGGAGAGATATTGTTGATGATTTACTGTGAGGAAAGGGGATGAGTGGTAATCCAAAAGGTGCTTTTTCAAAAGGCAACTGGACTTTTTTTTCCCCCCAAGTCCAGTTGTCTTTTCAAAAAACGCCTTTGGGACAACCATGAGTGGATGACTGAGAATCTCCATAGACATTCTAGTGGCAATGTATTTTGGGGATATGTAGGAACATCAGAACCATTTGTATCTGATTCTGGCCTGAATAAATCATTCATGGATCCAAGACCTCTTCCTGAACTTTGTTGGATTAGTTTTAAAGTTGTCTCAACTGGTATAGCCAAGAAATGTCAACATTCATATTTTGGAAGTGCGTTCTAAAAAGGTTCAGGTATTAGCAATAGCAATAGTAATAGCACTTAGACTTACATACAGCTTCACGGTGCCTTATAGCCCTGTCTAAGCGATTACAGAGTCAGCATATTGCCACCAACAATCTGGGTCATCAGTTTATTGACCTCAGAAGGATGGAAGGCTGATTCAATCTTGAGCCAGTCATTAATTGCTTTCACAACAACATGAGGCTTTTCTAGATATTATCTGCCCTTCCTCTCCCCAATACATGCAGGTGAAAATACACTTAACTTCATCTTGGAGGTAGCTGAAATGTGATCTAGATTTGGAAGACATTAGAAGTCCTGGGTTGTGGTCAGGTTACTCTTTGGTGTTAATGAGATTTCTCACTATCCGGTAGTCTTGCTGTTGGATGGACCAATGAAGATGCCAACGCATCTCGATGGATTCCAAAGGTTTCTGGGGAAGGTTTCTAACAAGCTGACAATAAGATTCAGATAAGAAAGGCTGAGCACCAAAGAATTGAGGCCTTTGAACTATGGTGCTGGAGAAGACTCCTGTGAGTCCCTTGGAGTGCAAGGCGATCAAACCAGTCAGTCCTAGAGGAGATCAATCCTGACTACTCTTTAGAAGGCCAGATCCTGAAGATGAAACTCAAATACTTTGGCCACCTACTGAGAAGGAAGGACTCACTAGAGAAGAGCCTAATGCTGTGAAAAATTGAGGGCAAAAGAAGAAAGGGACGACAGAGAACCAGGTGGCTGGATGGAATCACTGAAGCAGTAGGCATGAGCTTAAATGGACTCCAGAGTATGGTAGAGGACAGGAAGGCCTGAGGTATGCTGTCCACGGAGTCACAATGGGTCAGACACAACTTCGCAACTAACAACAACAACAACCATCTGGTAGATTTCTGAGACTTGAAGGCAATCTGGATGCTTGATGCTATTGCTCCCAATGGCCAATTTCTGTCATATGATTAGAAATACTCTTTGTCAGCTCTGAATGGGTGTCCCTTCCTTCAAGGAGCAGGTCAATGACCAAGTCCTCCTTGATTCATTCAAGGAGGCTACAACCAGGACAGTTAGTTCTATATGGAACAGGAGGCCCTGGCAACGGTGACATGCTCTTACCACCACCAGTTTAGATTATTGAAATGCATTTTACACCAGGCAACTTTGGAAAAGCACTCAGACACTAAAAATAGTATAAAATCATGTGTGTCATTTGTTGGCAAATAAAAAATGCTGTAGATGTGTCTTGTTTGTATTGTGGGTATTACATTGATTGCAGGTTTCTGGCTGCAGTTCAGAGAGTTTATTTTAATGTATAAAACCCCATATGGGTAAAAAAAGAGAGAGGGAGAGGGAGAGAGACTCATCCAGTATGAGTTCCCTGACAAAATCAATTAGTTGTCCCATGCATTGAAAGTGACAAGTGACGACATATAATGTTTTCCCATTAGAACCCCTATGTTATGGAACAGCTTCCTTCTTCAGGCTAGGTTAGTGTCTTCCTTGAAGACAGTGTCTTCAGGAAGCTAGTAAAAACAGAATAGTTCCAAGGGCATTTTAGCATTAATGAGTGACTGTCATCCGTATCTTTCTCTTATTGTATTATGTGTTCATAATAATGTTTTGGTTAAATCTTATTTTTTATGAATGTAATTCTCCAGGAATCTATGCAGAAGTGTATAAACAAGTGAAATAGATTAGGCAAAAATAAATGAATAAATAACCACTTCTGGCCAGTCTCCGAATAACTTAAGTAATTCTTCTGGCAGTTCCAAAATGTTATTTTATTTTATTTTATTTTATTTTATTTTATTTTATTTTATTTTATTATTTTATTTTATTTTATTTTATTTTATTTTTTTATATCCCACTTTTATTATTTTTACAAAAGCTCAAGACAGCAAATGTATCTAACACACTTTCTTCCTCCTATTATTCCTCCACTAGTCTAGTGAAGAAAAGGACCAGGGGAGACATGATAGCAGTGTTCCAATACTTGAGGGGCTGTCACAGAGAGGAGGGAGGGGGTCAACCTATTTTCCAAAGCACCCCAAGGCCAGACAAGGACAATGGATGGAAACTGATCAAGGAGAGATTCAACCTAGAAATAAGAAGAATTTTTCTGATTCTGAGAACAAACAACCGATAGAACAGCTTGCCTTCAGAAGTTGTGGGAGTTTCATCACTGGAGGCTTTCAAGAAGAGATTGGGCTGCCATCTGTCACAAATAGTGTAGGGTCTCCTGCCTGGGCAGAGAGTTGGACTAGATGACCTACCAACTCTGTTATTCTGTTCTGTTATTCTGTTATTTTTCCCACAACAACCACACCATGGGTGAGTTAGGCTGAGGGAGAGTTATTGGTTCAAATTCACCTTAGCTTTCATGGCTAAGGTGGGACTAGAACTCATGGTCCCCCACTTTCTAGCACCTTAACCACTAGATCAAACTTTATAGACTTCTTCAAACTGAACGTGAATCCTGGTAACTTCACAGATATTTCTCTACAGTTTTATGATGTTGCCTTCTGTTGAGTGGGCATATTTTCCCCTGGGAAGATGCAATGCATATTTCACAGAGAGAACAACATTATCACAGCTCCATTTTAAAATCCTTTACAATAAGCATTTCCTCCTTTTAGGAAAAGGGTTTTTTTTTTTGGTGCTTCAAATATTCTATTAGTTATGATGACTGACTCCAAAACACCAAAAGGCCAAATCATGTTATTTATGGTTTGTTGACCTCTTTATAGTAGGTGTATTAATGGAGTTTGTCAATCTGACATCGTCTACCGAACTAAATGATGATCTAGCCTTAAAAAATATTTAATTCCCCTCAAATAGAATGACCTTTAAAATCAGAGGCAATCTATCTTTGTAACTTCCACATGTCGATGAAGAGATCTTTGATCTTGATTCTGACTGTCTGTTAATCTTCCTTTACAGCTTCCTAAGAGCCAAACAAAGTTTTATTTCCTTAAAGATGTCCTGACATTCAATATGGAAGGCTGAGTCAACCTTGAGCCACTCAGGATTGAACTCCTGGTGTGACCAATGACTTAACCTGCAGTGCTGCATTCTAACCACTGTGCCACCATGGCTCTTAAAAGGATGACATATGCTAAGTGTGTAGTTGAGATCCTTTTACATTGTCTAGAGTTTTAAGAGTTTTAAGCAGTTTGTTTCTTTATATATTTATTTGCATGATTTACAGGCTGCCCAGTGAGATGCTGACTCTGGAGAGCATACAATTCTTCCTCTGTAAGTCAGGAAAAAAAATAAAATACAAGATACAGTGAAACAGCATAATCAATAAACACCTATTATAAGACTTGAGTACCAACCTTTGAAACTTTGGAGGAGGAAATACTTTCATTATTGTGTTAGATGTCTCCCACTCAACAGCAAGAAAATTGACTCAATAATGGTATTGGACATTATTTCCATAATACTTCAGTTGTCTGTAAAATGTATGTAAGAACAATTATATTCATAGACATATTCTGTTTGCAACAGAACAAGCAGAGCTAGCTAAAAATGACAACAACAATAACAACAACAATAAAATCCAACCCCCCCAAAAGCAACTGTGTTCAACCGTTAAAATAAAAGGAACACCAATAACATATATGGTGAAATGTGCAAATAACATATAAGACAAATCACTTTTTAAAATTGTTGCTTCCGAAAGCATAGTTTGAACATCACAGTTCTATCACCTAAGCAAAGAGCAAAAGAGCACGTACCGCATCTGGAATTTGAAAGATAATCAAATCAAAATAAAGTTTTTCCCAAGTAAATTAGATTTGAATCTGATGGAGGATTTAGACATTATTTGATAATTCTGAAATAAAGTCTACAAATGCGTCTACTTTCCTCCCTAATTCAGAGAAACAATGGGATGAAGAGAAGGGACCCTGTTTCATAATTCCAGTTACTGGCTTTAGTAAAGCTCTGTTTGTAATTGAAGGGAAAAGAAACACTAACTGTATCTCTTAGAGTTATTTTACTGTTCAGTATTTATTGCTATTTCTCATTTCCAAGAACAAAGATGATAAAAAAAGAAAATGATTTTTTTTAAAAAAACCTGGAATAATACTGGATGTTCACATTCAGTCCTTGTTATTATATGATCCTCATATAACATGTTTATGTTTATTTATTTTTATTTTTATTAGTCATATTTCTATGCCGCCCACTCTCTGAGGACTCTGGGTGGCTTACATCAAAGACAGTATACTAAATAGCATATTGCCCCCAACAATCCGAGACCTCATTTTACCTACCTCGGAAGGATGGAAGGCTGAGTCAACTTTGAGATGGTGAGATTTGATCTGCTGATCTGCTGAACTAGCAGTCAGCTGAAGTAGCTGCAGTACTGCACTCTAACCACTGTGCCACCTCAGCTCATATGTTCTATTGACTTCCTGGGACTTTGGCATCAACTAAACAGAAAAGTCTGCAACCATTGGTCATTCATCAAAACTTTTATCTCCCTTAGCAATTTGCTGTATAAAATTTGTTGGTTTGTTGGTTTCTCATACCTACCATAGAGGAATGAAGTCCTCAGGTTGTCAGAAGAGGATACTAATCTCATAAAATAATAAGGAAGGCTCTCTGGAACTTTTCAGCAGCCCTATCTTTTTTGGAATGGCCTTAGAAGAGTCATCATGTCACATTGCTCTCCTACTGTGGCATCCTCGGAAATGGAAAGCTTTTCTGTTTCTGTTTCCCATTGACAGTACTTAATGGAATACCTTGAGAGTTACTTTCAAGGCATTTCAAAAAGTACAACCTTGGAAATTTGAAGAGACAGTCATCCGCCTCTAAATGGAATAGGGCTGAATGAAATTTGAAAGCAAGAGGAGAACTGGAAAACCTTCAACCGAGTCACAGAGCTAAACCAGGTATCCAGATTTCCCCTTGGTGATATGTTCTTCATTTCCCGCCCCCCTCCATCCCCATTAAAATCAGAAAACCAATCCCTGTTTTCACAGGGGAATATTTCCATTAAATGTTGTTATCACTTCTTACCAAGGAGAATACAAACCTAAAGAAATGAAGCATGATTTCCTGCCTTGGCCTTCATTCTGAATTGCTTGACAATAAAGACACTTGCCTGATAATGAAGATGCTTGCATGGGGTCATCGCAAAGCTTCATTAGTACAAGGGCAACAGCAGGGAAAAACCAACTCGTTTTTACTCTATCATTTCCCAGATAAGAAGATTTAAATAATAGCAATACTTAAAAGAAATACAATGGGTGATTGCTATTGTTGCCTGGGCTTTCTAAAATAAGATGGGAAAGTAATGGGAGTGATGAAAGTTCTCCAACTCAACGTTTGGTTCAATAGCAAAGATCAATAATGCAGTCTTATGTGAGTCTCCTCAGATTTAATTAAATGCATTCCGCAGTACAACGATATAACCAAATTCATTTCTGATCAATGCAGACCTAGTCTGCTTCCAACCTATTATCTTTTCTTATATTATTTTAGTGTCTTCTTTACTTCCCATTTATTTAAGTAGGCCTTAAATGACTCTATATAAGCTGACTCAGTTTTATCAATTACTGAAGTCAACTTGAAGAAGGAACATTAGCACAAAGAGAAGTGAATTTTTAGTACAACAAAATACATTCACACCAGTGGTGAAATCCAATTTTTTTTTACTACCAGTTCTGTGGGTGTGGCTTGGTGGGCGTGGTGTGGCTTGGTGGGTGTGGCAGAGGAAGGATACTACAAAATCCCCATTCCCTCCCCACTGCAGGGGGAAGGATATTGCAAAATCTTCATTCCCACCCCACTCTGGGGCCAACCAGAAGTGGTATTTGTCGGTTCTCCAAACTACTCAAAATTTCCACTACCAGTTCTCCGAACTGCTCAAAAATTCTGCTACCGGTTCTCCAGAACCTGTCAGAACCTGCTGGATTTCACCCCTGATTCACACTTCAAATAAACTTCACTGAATCCAAACAGATACAGCTACAGGTTTAAAGACTAAAACTCCATTAATCTACCGTACAACTTTTTAATTGTGCCAACAAAGGAGCGGATAGTAAGTAGAGTTGCAAATATTTTAAAAAAATTACTTATTATGGAAAGAAATACTTATAATTTATTTATATTATTTGCAGATCAAGACATGGTGATGAAATCCAAATTATAAAAGAAGAAAATGACCTTTAAAAATTCAACCATTGTTCAATAAATAACTGCCAACATGTATAGGCTGAGGTAAATTGTTCTCAAAAACCTAAAGTCAGTTTGAAAATATGTGTATTGTGCTCCTGATGACCCATTAGAATTGGATTAATTCAGATGGAACGTTTTAGTCGGAAGTCTCTATTTCCCTATTTCATGTTAATAATGAAACCAGACATATACTGGGACAAAAAAAAGGAAAGGCCATTGTACAATTTAGAAGCAAACATGCAATTATCTCTAGTCAAAGTATTACTTAGAAATAAATACCCAATACACTAAAATATACAAGGTTAGACATTCACCATAACATGAAACATGAATACGGTAGTTTAATGATCTGTTGGGAGGAATGAATATTTGTAGAAACAAAGTAAAGATAGCAGGATATTTTATAAAACTGAAGGTTGGATACACCAGGAAAAACCACATATTGGGTACAATAAGAGAAGGTCAAGAACAACTGGGTCAGCAGTGGGATTCAAATGTTTTTACTACCGGTTCTGTGGGCGTGGCTTGGTGGGCGTGGCATGGCATGACTTGGTGGGCATGGCTTGGTGCGCGTAGCAGGGGAAGGTTACTGCAAAATCCCCATTTCCTCCCAATCAGCTGGGACTTGGGAGGCAGAGAATAGATGGGGGTGGGGCCAGTCAGAGGTGGTATTTACCGGTTCTCTGAACTACTCAAAATTTCCACTACCAGTTCTCCAGAAGAGAACTAGTAGTTCAAAGAACCCCAAATCTATTCCTGGCCTGCCCCACCCACCCCAACCTGCCCCACCCAGGAGTCCCTATGCAGCCCATTTTGGATGCAGGAAAGTACTCAGGCTCAGGGAGGGAGAAAAATGGGCCTACTGGAAGTTCAGGAAGAGGGCCTTCAGAGCCTCCAGAGGGCCTCCAGAGCCTGAGGAGGCTGTTTTCACTCTCCCAGAGGCTTGAGGAAAGCCTCCGGAACCCAGGGAGGGCAACCCCCCCCCCCCGCAATGTGGTGCAATGTGGTGCAGGATGTCGACTAGGCCATGACCACCATGGCCACGCCCACCCAGCAACTGGGCAGAGAATCCCTTGCTAAAAAATTTGAAGCCCACTCCTGCTACTGTTCTATTATATTTTCTGCAGCACCCTGTGTATCTTGTCAGTTACTCATGGGGTAAAGATTACACGTTATTACCATACAAAGTTTGTGTTTGCTACACGTTTGGTAAATTATGTAGTTATTCATAACCTATTTTAGGATACTTCTGGAGTTATAAATTTGTTCACGTGGTTAACTATAAAACCAATAAAATGCAACAGAAATGAAACAACTATCAGAAGCATCCAGGAAAATAATAATGACATCAGACAGATAATGATGTCACTGTGCATCATGCAAATTATGTAATTGTGTTACATCAGACATATTATAATCTTGTGATACAAATCATTTAGTATTTATTTACACCACTTCCATGTGACATCATGATGTGTACAATGTCACCTGTTTCAACTTCTCCCCTCAGGTCACCGCTACAGGGCATTGCATGCCAAGATAATTAGACACAAAGATAATTCCCCCCCATGCCAACACTGAACACTTTCTAAACACCTAATTCCAATGGTGGATTGCTCCTGGTTTGCACCACTTCGCAAGAACCGCTGGTTAAAATTTGTAGTAGTTCAGAGAACCGGTAATAACATTAGCTGGCCATGCCCCCAAACCGGTCCCCGGCCTGGTTGCCGCTCGCTTGCCCTGCCCACTTTATCAGAGGCTTTTTTTTTTTTACTTTTAAAAGCATTTTTTCTACAACCTCTTCAGCCAAAGAGGTTGTAAGAAAACAAAATGCCTTTAAAAGCTGCTGGCGATCCCAGCTGAGTTGCCTGATCGTCAGAGGCTTCTAAAAATATTTTTTCTGCAACCTCTTAAGGTTGTAGAAAAAATGCTTTTAAAAGTTAAAAACAAAAAAAATGTTGGCCACGCCCACCCAGTCACATTACCCCCACCAAGCCACGCCCACAAAATAAGCCACACCCACAGAACCGGTAGTAAAAAAATATAGAACCCACCTCTGCCTAATTCCCACAACACTGTATTATGCCTCAAAATATTTACCCATGTAATAGGGCTGTATTGCTATTATCATTCTCATCTTCTCATCCTTTCATTTTTCTCATCTTCTCATCATTCCTAATATCTTCTTGTATCTTATGATTTATCATTTGTTTGTACCTTATGATTTGTGATATGCATTGGAGACAAATTCCTTGTGTGTCCAATCACACTTCGCCAATAAAGAATATTCCTATTCCTATTTCTACCCACTCATGGAATAAAATACCAATAATTACTTAAAATACCATCATGTGCTTATCCTGAATGCCTGCAAAGTATATATATATATAAATGTGGCTATCTGGATTTGCCGCCCAAATATGGTAGCTCTACCTCTAAGAATTATTGTAATGCTATACAATAGGAATCTTATAAATTAGTGGCATGTATTTTGTTGAAATGAGTTGAACCAATTAATTAAGAAAGAGAAAAGCCCAGGGCTTTTGTGCCTGCCACTAGTGATAAAATCTTATGTTCAAATTGTGGTTTTTTTGCCCAATGACAGATATATTCGCACAGGCAGATTCTGCAAACTTTTATTAATTGACAACTCAGTTAAATGAATATTGCACAAATATATCATGTTGAATGCAATCGAGACAGCTGAAATAGGCAGCTGAAAGTCTCTCATGGGCAAAAAGGGAATATGAGCCAAAATTGGAATGAAGAATATAAAATAGTCAACAGAAGAATTGTCCAGAATCCTTTGATCATTCCAAATACATGAAAGGGAAGATCTTGCAAATGTTAAAAAGAATTTCCTAACAGTTTTAGGTATGGCAATCACATGGAGACTTCCACAAAATTATATTTTCTATCATTCTGCATGAGATAGAAAGAAAGAAAGCAAGAAAGCAAGAAAGCAAGAAAGCAAGAAAGCAAGAAAGCAAGAAAGAAAGAAAGAAAGAAAGAAAGAAAGAAAGAAAGAAAGAAAGGTTTACGTTAATTTTCTTATGAAATGTTTATTTGAAACTTGTACTCAATTTTTCCTTTTAGAATTTTTTGTATACAGCTTTTTGTTATGCAACTACTTCATATGCGACAATGATGATGATGATAAAATGCAATAGTCCAGGGAGTGATACCTGAGAACTACTCCTTCTCAAGCTTTTTGAGCTGGGTCCTACATTTGCAAAGATGTATAAAATCTAAAGAATAAGTGCATCATAATGTATTAACCTAGAAACTGTGAACAGATCAGTTCAACTAACCACCTTAAATGTTGATGAAAAGCAATTGCCACTTCATCTTTTTTATTTTTAGAGGTATTATTGATTCTTCATTTTTAATGCATTTTCCACTGAAATTCTCATAAAACACCACAGTAAACCACAAATGTATTTTCCTGAAGTTGCATAGAACTCTTGAGAGTTCAATGAAGAGACGTTTAAATATATCAAGCTATAGCTTTTAATATAATGTCATAGAATTGTGCTGGTAATATATCCCTTCCATTATTGATCACTTTGTTGTTTCTTTGGAATAAGATTAAATCGCTAGGTGTACTTACCATGACGCTTCCTGAAATGCACTAGCATAAGTTAATATCTTAAAGCTCATAATTTGTATGCCAGACCTGGAAGCCATCTTTTTCGTTGGATCTTCAGGCATGCTACATTTATTACTGTGGGAAACTGGGACGGGGGATTGTATGAAGCCAGGGCGATATATAGTCATAATAATATTCCTTTCTCAGAAAGTCAAGGACATTTTGCCCTGCACCTGAACGGCTGGAACTGGTGGGCATCTCCAGCTGGGACAGTGCTTGGATTGGACCATGTGATGGACTTGTGAGTGTTGGGCAGAGATTTGAACTTTCTTTTGAAAACCTAGAAACTTTCAGATTCGGGTTTTCCCAGATGTGCCAATATGACATCTCTAATAAAATGGAACTTTGAGAAAACTCAAGCCTCAGAGTTTTCTTTCATTGAAGGTGTTACTTGGAACCCTGTAGTTCAGTATGGAATACAGAATAATAGAGCTTGAAGGGACCTTGGAGATCTTCTAGTCCAACCCCGTTCGAGCAGGGGACCCTATACCATTCTGGACAAATGGCTGTTCAATCTTTTCTTAAAAATCTCTAATGATGGAACAACCACACTACCTGGAGACTCTTTGAAATTAGAACTACTACAATTTTCACTTCACTAAGTATTTTATGTTCAAACACTGTTGGTGCACAATACCTCTACTTCAGGGGTGACATGCTCCTGATTCGGACCGGATCACCCGAGCCGGTAGCAATGGAGGCAGGTGGTTCAGAGAACCAGTAGCAAAAATCCCTGCCCCCCCCACCCATGCCCAGCTGAGTCGTGCGATCATCAGAAGCTTTTTTCCTTTTAAATGCCTTTGATGATCCAAGCTGAGTTGCCTGAGTTTGACGATCCAAGCTGACATCCAAGCTGACATCCAAGCTGACGATCCAAGATGATGCCTGACGATCCAAGCCGAGTTGCCTGATTGGCAGAGGCATTTAAAAGAAAAAAAGCCTCTGACGATCAGGGAACTCAGCTAGGATCATCAGAGCCTTTTGAAAGCATTTTTTATAACCTCTTCGCCGAAAGAAAAAATGGTTTTAAAAGTTAAAAAAAAAATTGGCCATGCCCACCCAGTCACATTACTCCCCCACCAAGCCACGCCCACAGAACTGGTAGTAACAAATTTTAGATTTCACCACTGCTCTACTTTCTCTGTAACCTGAAAGAGAGGAGTTAATATTCTTAATCTTGTATAAAAAAAGCTTTATACAACTCCCATGCATTATTTAGCAAGTGTATCATTCAGAAGTGTCTTTGCTGACACATGTAATTAGTTGCATTGAAATGTTTTCCAGAAGGCTTAGGTGGCATAGTTTGCAAGATGTCCTTTTGCTCCAAGAGGTTACCTAAAGTCATTTTCTGATAGACTTGTAGGATACAGAAACATGTAACATTTAAAATAACCAGGAAGCAATGTGGTAAAGATTACTAATGGAAATGAAGTTGGGGCTGAATCCTTTGAATGAAAATAAAAAATTTATAGAGAGGTAAAACCTGATAGAACAGTGTTGTTTTTGTTCTACGCATCAACACAACCGTTAAGAAGCAAAGTCATTTTCTCTTTGAAAATATAGCATGTGATAGTCATTCATAATGATTTTACTGAAGATCAGATATATATCCAAAATTCAGTCTTAAGATGTGGTGGCTCAGTGGCTAAGACACTGAGCTTGTCGATCGAAAGGTCAGCATTCAGTGGTTCAAATCCCTAGTGCCGCATAATGGGGTGGGCTCCCGTTACTTGTCCCAGCTTCTGCCAACCTAGCACTTCGAAAACACGTAAAAAATGCAAGTAGAAAAATAGGGACCACCTTTGGTGAGAAGGTAACAGCGTTCCATGTGCCTTTGCCATTTAGCCAAGCCAGCCACATGACCACGGAGATGTCTTCGGACAGTGCTGGCTCTTCGGCTTTGAAATGGAGATGAGCACCACCCCCTAGAATCGGGAACGACTAGCACATATGTGCGAGGGGAATCTTTACCTTTACCTTGTAAAGCTGGATCATAATCAAAGTTAATAACAGTTGGGGAATGGAGTGAACATAAAATGGCTGGCATTCAAACCAGGCAGTAACCCAGGAAAACCAACAGTTGAGCGCTAATGGAAGAATCAGCTTCCACCAGGAATTGCAAGATCCTGGAGCTTTAGGTGCAGCAGCAGTAATGACAGCTTTAAGTTATAGTCTCCCAGTTCTTTGTCTGATAAGTATTATGGAAGTCCCAAGAAATTTATTGCATATTTCCCCTTGAGTCCTGAGATACTTTTTCTGTAAATCACTCTCAAATAGAATGTATAACTGATTGATCCAAGAAAACAGACAGCCATAGATATTATACCCTTCACTGAGAGACTGAAGCTTTCACTGATGAGTTCAAGAAAGGTTGCTTCCATCTTTATCTTCAGGAACATAAAATAATAGGGGTGGAAGAGACATTGGAGGTCTTGTAGTCCAAGCCACTGCTTCAGCAATGGATAAATGGCTGTCCAATCTCTTCTTGAAACTCTCCAGAAATGGAGCACCAACAACATCTGAAGGCAAACAAATCTCCATTCTGAAGATCATCACATCCATACCAGTGGTGAAATCCCAATTTCTTTACTACTGGTTCTGTGGGCATGGCTTGATGGGCATGGTGTGGCTTGATGGGCGTGGCTTGGTGGGCATGGCAGTGGAAGGATATTGCAAAATTTCCATTCCCACCCCAATCTGGGGCCAGCCAGAGGTGGTATTTGCCAGTTCTCCAAATTTCTGCTACCGGTTCTCCGAACTGCTCAAAATTTCCGCTACCAGTTCTCCAGAACCTGTCAGAACCTGCTGGATTTCACTCCTGACCCATACCTTCTCCTTCCACTGCTCCTTTTCTCAACTGCAAGGTTGCCTAAAAAACAACTCTATGGGAATGACAGCATCCACAGTTGATTCTCAAAAAATTAAAAGCACGGTCTAGTAATATCACTTCTGGATCAGATGCATAGTCCCCCTTATCCATCACATAGTTTCATGTTTTCTAACTGGCTGGGAAGCCTCCCAACACATTGGCATTCCTCTGCTCATGCCCTCCTTCCCCTGGCATTCATACCCTTTGCACAAGGTTATGAATTGCTTACTGGACCCTCCTGAATGGGCAAAGATGATGATGATGATGATGATGATGATGATGATGATGATGATGATGAT
>WNWU01000003.1:51532476-51546571 GCA_012654045.1 Ptyas mucosa
ACAGAGACAGAGACAGAGACAGAGACAGAGACAGAGACAGAGACAGACAGAGACAGAGACAGAGAGACAGAGACAGAGACAGAGACAGAGACAGTGACAAAGACAAAGACAAAGACAAAGACAAAGACAAAGACAAAGACAAAGACAAAGACAAAGACAAAGACAAAGACAAAGACAAAGACAAAGACAAAGACAGAGAGACAGAGAATCCCTATATTGCTATGATTTCTGGAGTAGCAGATGGAACATTGCCCTTATAAGACAGAAAAATATTTTTTTTTATTCCATTTGATCAAATAATTTAAGGACCAGTCTAAAGCTGTTATGCAGAGAAACAGTGGCATGGTTGAATTATTTAACCAATTCTGCCAAGTCCACAACCAACTAATCTATGGCTTACATTACCACATAAGGTGCCCTTCTGCTTCATAACGTATCCTTTACCATCCAGATCCTTCATGTTCTTTTGTTATTAAAGTGATCACTTTTGATTTTCAGCAGGGAACCCCTATGTGTGTTTCTGCCTGTATGCATCATTGTGTTAGTGTTGATTCCTGGCATCTGCCTGGACAAGTTCCTGTAATTTTCTTGGCAAGATTTCAAAAGTAGTTTGCCATTACTTCCTTCCTAGGGCTGAGAAAGAGTAATTGACCCAAACTAAAACTCAGTTTTAGTTTCACTTAGGTACAAAACCAGTGAAGTGTTCTTGGGTCAATTGCTCTTTCTGTTTCTAGCCTGATTCCTAAACTACTGCACCAAACTGGTTAGCCAGAGGTGGGTTTCAGCAGGTTCTGACCAGTTCTAGAAAACCAGTAGCAGAAATTTTGAGTAATTTGGAGAACTGGTAAATACCACCTCTGACTGGCTCCACCCCCATCTATTCTCTGCTCCCGAGTCCCAGCTGATCAGGAGGAAATGGGGATTTTGCGGTAACCTTCCCCTGGAGCGGGGTGGGAATGGAGATTTTACACTATCCTTCCCCTGCCATGCCCACCATGCCATGCCCACCAAGCCATGCCATGTCCACCAAGTCATGCCACGTCCACCAAGCCACACCCACAGAACTGGTAGTAAAAAATTTTGAAACCCACCACTGTGGTTAGCCATTTTATAACAGACAAAGATTTATGTGATCAGTATCTTTTCAAGACATTAACTGTTCCTTCTATCAAAAGCAATAGTTAAAAAGAAACGAATAAGTTGAATCTTGTCTCTGATTATAAACTGCCTTTCTGGCTTTTGTACCTCTGCCTGCAATGTTCCTCAACCTAGTTTTTCAGAAGCCTGATGCATTCATGTTGCTACAGATGTTATTGGATGAGATTTCCAAACAGATGGGTAAAAGCTACAAGTCATGTTCACACAAAAGATCCTGAACACTTAAGAGAAGATTTCTGAATAATTCCATGGTGATAGAACTTTAGGAAATAGTTCCAAAACTCTTGAAATTGTAAACAAGTCCCATTTTTATTTGCAAAGCAATCCTAGGTCAAGATTTCACATGGTTACAAGCCAGATGGAGAAGAGAAACTAATACCAGAAAACTGGTATTACACAAAGTGATGAAAATCTAATAAAACAAATTAGAGACCAAAGACCAATGCACATAAAAAGATTGTATAATATACTGATAGAGATAGACTCGGAAACTGAACTAGTTAAAGATTGTATGATAAAATGGGCACAGAACTTTGAACAACCAATAATGATGGAAACATGGGAAAAAATATGGGTAAGAAATGTAAAATTTACACAAGCGCAAAATTTAAGAGAGAATTTTTATAAAATGTTTTATAGATGGCATCTAGACCCCAAAAAATTATCTTGTATGTATCCGAATATACAACCAAAGTGGTGGAGATGTGATTGCCAGGATGCCACATATTTTCATATCTGGTGGACATGGAAGAAGGTTAAAGCGTTTTGGATAAAAATTTGGTGGATCTTACAAAATATTCTTAAAAAGAGGATAAAATTCACACCACAGCTGTTTCTGCTGGGTATAGTTATGGACTGTACGGTTATAGAGACTAATTTGATTTTGAACTTGATAACAGCAGCAAGATTGTTGGTGGCACAATATTGGAAGAAGCAAGATTTACCTACAATCCAAGAATGGACAATGAAAGTAACAAACCTAGCGGAGATGGCAAAAATTTCGGCGTATTTGAAGGATCAATCAAATGAAAGGTATTTAAAGGACTGGAGAAGATGGATAGATTATATCCAAAATAAATATCGGAACAAGAAATTACAGATAGGGTTTGGATAAGCACGTAGATATTTGAAGTGTTTTTAAGTAATTAAATTGGTAGGGTAAATAGGGAATAAAGAATTAAGAAATGCTGAATGTTATAATTATTTAGACTAGGTTGGATCTTGATTATTGAATGTTATACCCTGTATTTGATCTGGGAAGGGGGGGGAGGGAAGGGGAGGGGAAGGGGGGGATATGTAAACTCTTTGTAAAACTTTTTAATTAAAAAAAAAAGATTTCACATGGTGAAAGTTTCTCTTCCCAAACATGCCACAGATTGAGTCATTTCTCCTGTACTTATCTTCAGAAGTTTGAGCATCCATCTCTTATTTTCATCTATTTTCTTTTTCTTTTTCACCAGTAGATGTAAAAAAGATTACAAAAGGATAACCCTATATTATCAAATCTATGATTTAACAGATTATAATGGAGAGGGAAATAAACGACCTGAAGATTAATTTTTTCAGTGGCATCCTGATTGTGTATGAAACATGATTTTGATCTCACACTCTCATTTGTTCTTAACTTTGCCTCTTATATCAGATTTCACTTTCTTAGGGCAGGATTAATTCAAATCAAATTAAGAGAATGAAGGAAGGAACATTTCTTTTGGAAGGAAAGCCAGGATCTATTCATCCTTAAGTCCTTGGCTGATATGAAAGGCAAAATCGTCTATCTGTATTTGTTTTAAAAAAAGTATAATCTCCAATTGGCAAGGACTTCAAGTTTTAATGAAAAAAAAAAAGAATCTCAGTGTAACAAAATTTGCAATTGTTCTCTTTAAAGAAATGCCATTCTGTGTTGTTGCTGTTTGCCAAATCCAATTTTTTTCCCCAACTACTATCCTGTCATTAAAGCCATCTTGCCATCCCTTAAAAATAAATGTTTCCAGAAGTATTATTTCTTATTCTGATAAAATGCAAAGAACCAAGTTGAAGTAAGCCAGCTACAGAGAAATCGGAATGGAACCATGATTAAGAACTTGTTCCAGAAAAGTACCAAAGTACCAAAGTAAATCCTTGAAAAGCATTACTAAAATTACTACAACCTCCTCTATCTTCAAAATATATTAGGAACTTTGTCTGCTTTCTATCTCTGCTTCACTGCAACTTTAGTTATGTGCATGTTTATCATTAATGAATACATACTTTTTACAAATGACCTGTTAGGTTACAAATAATTCACTATACATCTTTTTATGCAAAAAATAATTAACTTACCTACACTGGCTGCTTACAGAACCTTTTGGAACCATTGCTGCATTTTAATATGCCTTGGAAGGCTACCCTTGAGTCATTGTTTTAACTACTAATTTTGAAAAATATAAGGCTAGGAGATTACTGGAGATGTTCTGGATAAATTGTCCTGATAATATCAAATAGAACATCTTGGCTGACCTTCAAAAACTAAACCGGGTCAAATCTTAATGGTACTTGGATAAGAAATTACTTCCAGAATTTAGACTAACTTGGGATGTCAAACATTATTTTAGAAGAAAGGAATGGCAAAGCATATTTATAATGTTGCTAAGAAAATCACATTATTTGAAGGAAACATAACCTTATTGTCAGGAATATAATAAAATATAATGGTTTGCCAATATTTTATCACATAGTGACTTAGATATGTTTATTACTATGCTTATAGTGGCAGAGAATTCCTACATTTTTAACACTGTATGGCTCTTCTAGAGAGAAGTTTGATATTATCAAGTTGAGTATGCCTTACAAGTATAACATGAGGCAAATATTTATCATTTTGGCCTACCTCTCATACAAATTTTATCTCTTCCAAGTCTTTTCTTCTAATATATTTGATCATATGCATTATCCAGTGTCTTATTGTTCTACTTCTCTCTACAGTTTTTTTTTTTTGTTGTTGTTCATTACATTTACCTGCTTGCTACTAAGGCTGTGTAGTTCATTTCAAGGAGTATACTGTTGGGAAACTGCCAGGTAGACTGGAAGGAGGGGTCAAGTGGGGACCTAGTGTTGGAAGAAATATCCTTCTGGGTTCTCCTCCAAGTGGGGAAAAAGACTCGGAAACATGGAGACTGCTTGGAAAGATGGTTTAATGGTGGACAGAATTACATGGCTTGAGTTCCTGAACAGAAAAGGGCAGATACAGCAAGTCTCTGGGTTTTATGCTCTCTCTGGCTTCGAACTTCTTGGGGCTCAGAAAGAGTATCCTGATTGGTTGTCAGACTTCCAGGGGGTGGGGGTCTTAGCTAGCCCTGCTGGCTGATGTAATCTTCCCAGGTGCCATCTGGTGAGTTTCTGTCCTATAGATGGGTCCCATTGTCTTGCATATGAGGTCCATTGACAAAGATTGAGTTTCTGCCTTTGGCCTATTAACAAAAGGGTGGAGGCAGGAAGGTGGGAGCTGCTTTGTCTTTAAAACATGGTTCTCCATTTCTCATCCAGGGAAACATAATATTCTGCCTTTTTAATATTTCCCAAAATATTTCATTCTTCTAGGAAAGGAGTGGGTGCTAACTTCCTACACTAGTTTGGAGTCCTTGCACAGCCACAAATAGCAAGACATGTTCATGGATCTCCCCCAAGATCCATGAATCCTTATCTAGTCATTCCCAGGGGAAGGCAAGCAGACTAGTGAGATTCTTGTAACATGGCTGGTAGACAATAGTATTACTGACTTTTGCTATTCATGAGTGGCTCTGATTGCTTCTCCTGATATATGTATTGGCAAATATATGTTACATTTGTAGTTGGTTCTTAAACATTGTACCTTTTACCGTCTTTGTGTGCAATAATTAAATAAGATACATTTGATTTAAGAAAATAATAACAGGTGTATACTCTAGTTTTGACAGGGTGTTAGGAAGTCTACAATACTGTTATTTTTTTTTCACAATTAGAATAATTTTAAAACTAAAGATGGGTTTACCCCAGTGGTGTGTTTCTACTGGTTCATCCCGGTTTGCGTGAACCGGTAGCGGTGGTGGTGGTAGGCTCCGCCCACCTGCCCGGACATCATTGGGCAACATTATGTGCATGCACATAAGCCTCATGCGTGAGTGAAGTGAGAACGCACAAACGCACACTCACAGTTCCGAACTGGTAGCGAAGGTAAGTGAAACCCACTACTGGTCTACTCATGCATCTCTCAGTGACTAGTACAGTAAATACAGTAATATCTGTTTTATCTGCATTAATATGAGTCAACATTTCTTACTAACAATCAATTCACCTTGATTATTTTGGAACTGTATAGATGGCAGTTGAAGGCTATTTGAAATGTAGAAGCAAAACGGCTTTGCAGTCCGGTATCTTTCTGCAAGTTTAGTATAAAAACGTTTACATCTAAAAAGGGGATAATTGAAGTAATGACAAATATTAAATTTAAGGGGAAGGAAATTGAGAAAACCTTAGTGTATTTGACTATGATTACCCCTGTCAACATTAATTGTACACATGAAATAGTATGTGCGTTTTTGTAATACATTAAATTTGAAATATGAATTTTAGGGAAAAGACATGAATAGTAAAGACCATTTGTTGCTTAGTGAGGGGTTTCTTTCCCGGTGACAGCTGAAATTTAATATGAGTTTGATGGCTTCTGCATAAGGTGCTCTCAGGACATCTCACAGCCAAGTGGAAATAGATCAGATTAAATAAACTGACTTGCTGCTCCCAACCATTTTACACAGTCTTGGCTTGCATACAGACACTCTGGAATAAGTAAAATTAATAATGATAATTTGCACTGTATAATTGTTTGCATAATTTCAGCAGCCTCGTAGGTGAAGAAGTCACTTACAAATACTAATGCGATAAACTTTTGCTGTGACCTGCTGAGAAGAAGTCATAGAAACAGAATATCCGATTTGTTCCAGGAGAGGAAATATGTGCTTAGCATTTGGGAGCTGTAATTCTCTGCAACAAAACAAATGAGAAATTAGAGAATCTAGCAAAAAGGACTCTGAATCCAGCCATGTGTAACCCAGCCAAAGTGGCCCTGCTGTATAAAGAGGAAAAGAACCAGACTTTCAATTCTAGAGAGAGGATGCAAAGGGGAAAAAAAAGCAATCTCTATAATTCATCCGCTGCAACATTTATGGTTCAGTGCAAATAGTTGCATCAAGCAAAAAGCAGATGCTAATTAATAGAGGTACCAAATATCAATAGATGATTTGGTTTGCATTTTGCTACTTTCTTAGTGAAAAGAATGAAGAACTGGACAAATTCTAAACTCACAAGGTTTTGGTAGTCCACAAATTTGGCAAACTAAAGAGAAAATTTCTAGGTCAGGGTTTCTGTTGGGACCTTGATGCTCTTTGAGCTTGGTTGTTTTCTTGCAAACATTTCATTACCCAGTTAAGTAACGTGCTAGATGTTGCCTAGTTAGGTAATGAAACATCTGCAAGAAAACAATCAAGATCAGAAATTTGGCAACAAACAAACAAACAAACCCTCAGTTATCCTGCCAAATTCTGGCATAGAATATTTACCATTAAAGAATAAATTTGGGGGAGACAGAATCTTACATCACAGTATATGCTTATTTGACAGAATGGTACGGTGTAACATGGGAGAGAATCTACAACTCTTTAACAGAAATTGTGAGGTGAATGCAGCAGAATGCAAGTATATAATGGTGGGAAAGAGCCAATACTACTACCCGCTGGAAAAATAGGTTTCCAATCAAGGTCATACAGGTAGTCCTTGACTTACGACCACAAGTCCACTTTCTTGTTAGAAGGTTGCAAAAGTTGATCACATGACCCTGAGACACTTGCAACCATCATAAACATGAGTCAGTTGGCCAGCATCTGAATTTCGATCATGTGACCTTGGGGATGCTACAATGATCATAAATGTGAAACATGGTCATAAGTCATTTTTTTTAAATGCCAATGTTAACTTTGAACACTCACTAAATGAACTGTTGTAAGTCAAGGACCACCAGTACAGTCAATGACATAAAGCTATGGCATGGAAGGAAGTCCAATGTGAGAACATTACAATACCTGGTTCTCAGGGCTGAAATCTACTTATCTTCCCTACCGGTTCGGAAGTGCATGTGCCATGCGCACGTGCTTGTACGTGTGTGCATGTCACATGTGTGCACAGACCCTCTATGCATGCGCAATCCCTTCTGCATATCCACAGAAGGTAAAAAACAGATGACCAGGTGGGTGGGCAGAACATTGCACTGCTGTCGCTACTGGTTCTCCGAACTACCCGCTGCCATCACTACCGGTTCGACTGAACCGGTCCGAACTGGTAGCATTTCACCCCTGCTGGTTCTAAGCTTTATGTCTAAATAAATAAACAAACAAACAAACAAATAATTAAGCAATTTAATTGTAGATGTGAGGAAAGAATAATGATATAATATTTACAATGCTGCAGGAGATAGGGGTTCAGAATAAGAGAATAACAGAGTTGGAAGGGACCTTGGAGATTTTATAATCCAACCTGCTGTTCAAGCAGGAGACCCTGTACCATTCCAGACAAGTGGCTGTCCAGTTTCTTCTTAAAAGCCTCCAGTGATGGAGCACCCACAACTTCTGAAGGCAAGCCGTTCCACTGGTTAATTGTTCTGTCAAGAAATTTCTCCTTAGTTGCAGGTTATTTCTCTCCTTGATTAGTTTCTTTAGATTTGTATATCACACCACACAAAACATTAAAACAGAGGGTGTGGTTGATTTTGATGAGAGGAGAAGAAAAAAAAAACGTTGTACTGTCAGGTCCTGTTAGTTATCTCCAGATAAGCAGCAAGTACAGTCCATGAGGTTCAAAGAAGGTTTCTATCATGTAGCTGGAATTTGATGGCAAGAGTTGCAGGGTGAAATGGGTTGCACTGTATATCAATTTAAAGAAAGAAAGAAAGAAAGAAAGAAAGAAAGAAAGAAAAAGAAAGAAAGAAAGAAAGAAAGAAAGAAAGAAAGAAGTCAGAGCTAGACCAGGAAACTGAGGTACCTCACCCAAAATATGTGCAGAGCAACAACAAAGCATTCCACCTTGTATAGAATTTCCTATATTGCTCATCCTCCAAAAATAATAATAATAATAATAACAATGGCCAGAAAACTAAGCATTAGAAAGAGAAGACAAGAGTATCATCATGCAGATGGAATTATGGAAAAAGAACAGGGTGGGTATGAACTAGACATTAAAAAAAAGCTTAGCAGGTTGAAGTCTCACAGGTCTATATATGGTGTATACTAACCAAAGCATCATGTGTGAGATTCAACTTAGTCCACATGTGCCTTGTGTCTGGCATCACTGAAAGAGAGAGGCAGAAAGTGGTTTGACTGAAATAATCTTACAAGTGGGAAGAATTGCCTAATAAGAGGCACAAGCTAACAGATCAATCTGATAAAGAACTGTTTCTTCTGTATTGCCTAAAGCTCAACCCTAGGGAGAAGTCAGAAACATTAGGTCTTAACAAGTATGGATTTCCCACACTGATTCCTAGCACTACCAGGGAAGTTGGTCCCCAGATAAGCAACAGATCCAATTAGCAGTAAAAGAACTGGGGCACAGAAAGTTGTTGTGAGCTGCCCAGTATTATTTGAAGATAGGCAGCCATACAAATATTTGATAATGATAGCGATAGTGATAATGATGATGATATTAATATTATTATTTGTGATATTGGTAATACATTTTTAAATGTTGACTTGAGTTTCATGTTTAATGAATAAAAGAGATAATAATATGTAAAGTTTATTGATATTGCTGTACCAGGAGACGCCAGAGTTGAAGAAAAAGAACTGGAAAAAAAATCATGAAATATCGCGACCTGGCCATCGAAACTACACGGCTATGAATGAAGCATGTAACAGTGATACCCGTTGTCATCTTGGTACCATGTCCAAGAATTTTACAAAACACATCAAGAAATTGCAGCTTCCTGCAATAACACCAGCGGAACTGCAAAAAACTGTGCTACTTGGAACATCATATATTTTAAGAAGAAACTTGGTTGATACTTAGGACGCTGGCAGCAACCCGCATCAACCATTAGCACCAGTCAATCATATTTGTGACACATTTTTTAATAAAAGTTTTTTATTTTTATTTCTCATAAAACATATATAAATGTACAATCTCTTTAACCATTCTTATCATACATATTATCTTTTAATTTCCATATTGGTTCTTTCTTCATTCTAAAACTTTAAAATACATTCAGAATTGCTCTTCTACCATTCCATATCTCCCTTCTTCCACAACACCATTCCTCTCCTTCTCCCCTCTTACCCTTCCCTCCCTTCTTCTATTCTTTTCAACTTTCTTCTTTCCTCCTCTCCTTCCCCTTCTCTCCTTCTCTCCTTCCCCTTCTTTTCCCCAGCTCCTCCCCTCCTCCTCTTTTTCTAACCCTCTCTCCTCCTCTTATTTCCCCTCCCTTTCTTCCTCTCCTTTTCCATTTCTTCTCTCTCTTTCTCTCTTCCTTCCTTCTCCTCTCTCCTTCCTACCTGTCCCTCTACTCCTCTCTCCCTTCCCTCTCCATTGTTGTGTCCATTTTCAATTCAATTTTATCAAGATGGTATTTGAGCAACCCCAATCTTATATTTACCCACATTTTCCTTTCAATTTCTTTTCTATTTTACTTGTTACCCATATATCATCCTTAACATACATTTATATAGTACTTCTTTTTTTCATTTTCCCCCTCCTTTCCCCTTTTTCATTTACTCAGGTGTCATCTGGATTTCTTTTTTTTTTGGTCTTTTCTCTCATTTATTTTTATTCATATTCCTTTTCTAGCCAATCATAAAAATGTCCCCATGTCTTGAAATACACCGATTCCTCTTTATCTTTTATTCTTAATGTTAATCTGTTCATTTCTGCACATTCTAAACTTTTCTTTATTATCTCTCCTTCTAATGGGATTTTTTTCTGCTTTCCAGTTTTGTGCAAATACTATTCTAGCCACTGTTATTATATGTATAATCAAACACGTATCTCCTTTGCCATATTTCTCCGGTAAAACTCCCTATAGAAATGTC
This sequence comes from Ptyas mucosa, assembly GCA_012654045.1. Classification (NCBI taxonomy): domain Eukaryota; kingdom Metazoa; phylum Chordata; class Lepidosauria; order Squamata; family Colubridae; genus Ptyas; species Ptyas mucosa. Next base: position 51,542,715 of record WNWU01000003.1, read on the forward strand.
TCTGGTCTTAACTCTGTGACACATTTTTAAATGTTCAGTCGACTGAGTTTCATGTTTAATGAATAAAAGATATAATAATAATAATATTAATAAAAATGTTCAGTTGACTGAATTAATAAATTGAATACCATTGGCATTTACAAATTTACCATCAGTCATTTGCAGAAGGCGGCTTTACTTGGAACTGCTTCCATCCTGCGACAATATCTGTCACACCATCAAACATCCAGATTTGCCTATCCCAGGTCCTTGGTAAAGACTCGATAGGTAGATAAAAATGCCAAACCAGTCTGAACATCTGGCTGACTGTGCAATGAATAATAATAAATAATACTAATACTATTACTACTACTAACAATAACAACAACAACAACAACAATACTAATACTAATAATAATAAAAATAAAAATACTTGGTCGATACCTAGGATGCTGGCAGCAGCCTGGATCAACCATCAGTGCCAGTCAATAATATTTGTGATACATTTTTAAATGTTCAGTTGACTGAGTTTCATGTTTAATGAAAATGATGATGATGATGATGATAATGATGGTGATGATAAAAAGACTAAAAGGCACACCTAACAATTCTGCCATTTCTTGTAAGAAGCACTCAAGAAAGATGAAAGTATGCTTTTGGCTAACATCAGCATCCATAAAACAAATATTGTTTCAATTTTGCCTGCAATATTGAAACATTTTTATGTGTCTGTTTGTTTTCCTCTTTCAGGACATCATTAAATATCTGGATAGTAATCAGTAAAACAAGAAAGAAATATAAATATCTTCTGTCTCCTATAACTAGCAAACAAACTTGAAATGTGTTTACCCAGATTCTTTCTCTTTTCCTGTTTTCTGTGTTTAGATTAAATTTCAGCTGATTATACTGACTAGGGCTGAAGGACAATAAAGGCTTAAAGCTCATTACTAACTTTGTTTGCGGCTAAGTTTGTGTCTTTGTGGGATGAAAAAGTTAGATATTACATCTCCACCTGTGATGTTTCTTCCCCTTTTCTTCCTCAGCTTCTTCTTCAGGAATTGCTTCTTTTTGTCTTGATTATTTACGTTCTCCCCTGAAGCCCTCAATCAGCTTTCAGGAATACTAAAAACCCCATAAAATATTTTTTTAATGGTTCATATCAAAGGTTTGTCTCTGCCCATCCTTCCATAAGATCTACATTGAAATGAACAGCTATCAGTTGTTTCTCCAGCGATCTTGCCACATAATTGGGCTAAAATAAGACCTAGTAGCCATTATATTTAATAATGATAGTCCTTGCAGATCCAGATCTGGTTACTTGTTTTATAATTGTATACATGAACTATTTTTAAAACAATGTTTAAAACAAAACAAGATTCAGCCCTAAAGATGATGTTGCCCTTTTGTAACATATGTTCATGTCCTTCTAGCTGTATCCAGGGCCCCGACTAATGCTAATTGCCTTTTGTCATTATCTGTTCTCTGCCAAATTATTATATGTCACCCATAAGGTCTCTTGCTAAGCTCTTTCTCTTCTAAGAGACAAAATACCCAATTTCTTTAGCAGATTAAGAAGCTCTCTGGTTTCTTGATGCATAGGTTACTCTTTATGGTAGGATTTCTGGATCTATGTAGCATTTTAAAATCAGGAACGGAGCTTTACAGATTATTCCAAAGACAGCTTCCTGGAATTTATATATGATCTAGCTGCAATTTCTGCATTTATCTTGCTTCTAATGTCAGTTATGTTGCTTCTTAACATGGGAAATTTGAAACAAAGCTCCAAATCTCTTTTTACACTAATACATTTCTATACTTAATCACCACAGGGTATGTATCCGTCCTTCTCTGGCTGTACCATTTCCATCACATTGTTATAATATTATGCCATAATATTATACTAAATCCTGTAATAGGTGAAGATCGCTTTGCTGCCTTTTCATTCCTCATAATTTGGATTCTTAATATGCATTTTAATAAGTTTTCAAAGTTTCAGCTAGGCAGCTGAGCAATCCATTAACTTTCCCCGTCTTTTCTTCCCTTCATTCATTGGTTATTTTTTTTCTCTTCTGACATTTTAGATCTTTCTGTGCCATATCTGTAAATCATGGTCTTTCCCTAGTTTTGTTGACATCCCACTGTTGAATCATCCTCGCCCAGTAAGGATAGATACTTGGATAATAAGTTCACTACTGAAGTCTGTTAGTCTTTATAATTGCAGGAATGTAGGGATGAAATTAGTAGACCAGCGAAATACTGTGGGCATAATATACTTAGATTTCAGCAAGGCATTCAACAAAGTAGAACACAACCTAGGTAAGCTAGAAAAAAGTGGGACAATTAGCTTCACCGCCAGATGGATTCACAACTGGCTGACAAATCATACTCAATGAGTAGTCCTTAATGGGTGAAAGTCTACATGGAGGGAAGTAAGCAGTGAGGTACCATAAGGTTTCGTCTTACGCGCAGTACTCTTCAATGTCTTCATAAATGACTTAGATGAGGAAATAGAAGGGGAATTTACCAAATTTGCAGATAATACTAAGCTGGCAGGAATAGCTAATACTCTAGAAGATAGGCTCAAGATCCAGATGGATCCTGACAGACTTGAACACTGGACCCTATCTAACAAAATGAAATTCAATGTAGAAAAAAGTAAAGTCCTATACTTAGACAAGAAAAACCAAAAGTACACATATAGACTGGGTGAAACCAGGCTTAATAGCAGTGATTGTGAGAGGGATCTAGGTGTCTTAGTGGACAACCAGCTAAATAAGAGCCAGTAGTATGCAGCGGCAACCCAAAAAGCCAATGCAATCCTAAATTGCATTAACAGAGGGATACAATCAAGATCAAGCGAGGTACTAATACCACTCTATAAAGCCTTAGTAAGACCACACCTAGAGTACTGTATCCAGTTTGGTCATCAACTATAAAAAAAATGTTGAGACTCTAGAAAAAGTACAGAGAAGAGCAACCAGGATGATTAGGGGACTGGAGGCTAAAACATATGAACAATGGTTATGGGCATGGCTAGTCTAGTGAAGAGAAGGACCAGGGGAGACATGATAGCAGTGTTCCAATATTTGAGGGGCTGCCACAGAGAGGAAGGGGTCAAGCTATTTTCCAAAGCACCTGAAGGCCAGACAAGGAATAATGGATGGAAACTGAACAAGAAGAAATTCAACTGGAAATAAGGAGAAACTTTCAGTGAGAACAATCAATCAATAGAACAGAAGTTGCCTTCAGAAGTTGTGAGAGCTTCATCACTTGAGACTTTCAAGAAGAGATTGGACTGCCATTTGTCAGAAATGGTGTATGGTCTCCTGCTTGGACGGGTGGGTTGGACTAGATGACCTACAAGTCCCCTTCCAACTCTGTTAATTTGTAGCTTCGGAAATAAAGTGAAGCCTTGGGATTTGTCAGATAGGAGACAACTAGGAGCATAGGAGGAAAAAAAAAACCTCAGAAGGCTCCCTCCTTTCACAGGCTATAAAGGTGATGGGGGAATTGTACTTTCAGACTTGCAAGATTCTGTTAATGTAACCTTACAGTAAAGTAGAATTAATTCTTCTGGCTCTGTTCCTGTTTGGTCAAAAAGCTGACAGTCTTTCAGTCTTCTCTGAGCAGCACCTCTTACAATGCTTCATGTTCATTAGAAGCAATCAGAATGTCAGTGGCAATCGTTTAGAAAAGTCACAATCTGTTCTGAAAAAGCAGAGGGAAGGTCCAGTCCTGATGTGACATTTTGTGCCTACTAGTTGGAACTATTTCTGCAACTGCAGCATATGAAATCAGTGAGGCTTTTTTGAATAAATACAGTAGAAAACCTGGATGGATGGATGGATGGATGGATGGATGGATGGATGGATGGATGG
>WNWU01000003.1:51546581-51568404 GCA_012654045.1 Ptyas mucosa
TGGATGGATGGATGGATGGATGGATGGATGGATGGATGGATGGATGGAAGGCGAGGCAGGCAGAATAAACGTATAGAGTATACAATATCTATACGTTCTTAATTCCTTAAGAAGTGATTTACTGCTTACTAAGAATAAATATGGTAGGATTTACTTCCTCAAGATTGTAGTTCAGAGGTGGGTTTCAGCAGGTTCTGACCAGTTCTGGAGAACCGGTAGCAGAAATTTTGAGTAGTTCGGAGAACAGGTAGTAAAAATTCTGAGTGGCCCCGCCCCCATCTATTCTCTGCCTCCCAAGTCCCAGCTGATTGGGAAGAAATGGGGATTTTGCAGTATCCTTCCCCTGGATTGGAGAGGGGTTGGAGATTTTACAGTATCCTTCCCCTGCCATGCCTACCAAGCCACGCCCACCAAGCCATGCCATGCCCACCAAGCCACACCCACAGAACCGGTAATTATAAATTTTGAAACCTACCACTGCTGTAGATGTAGTTATGCTATGAAAATATCTTAAAACGTTATTACATTTAAATTTCATGTAGGTCTAAGCGGAAGGTGCAAGGAAGCAGTTACAATGGCATGTACAAAAAAGTGATAAGTTTCACACTTATGACCATTGCAGCATTTCCATCCTCATGTGATCAATATTTAGATGCTGGGCAACTGACCCATATTTATGATGTTTGCAGTGTCCTAGGATCATGTGATTACCTTCTCCAAACATCCATCCATCCATCCATCCATCCATCCATCCATCTGTCTTACAAGCAAAGTCAACAGGGAAGCCAGTTTCACTTAACTGTGTTACTAACATAACACATAAAATGAGGCAAAAGTCACTTAACTGTCCCGCTTAGCAACATAAATTTTGGACTCAATTATGGTTATATTTCAAGGACTACCTGTAGATGTATATAGGTATGTGTATACACACACACACACACACACAGAGAGAGAGATGGGAAGGGTTGTGTATCATTTATACTCCCTCCACTGGTAGGTTTCAAGTAAAGCTTCTCCTCTTCCTTATATTTTTCTCAGTTGCTAAAGAAACCCAAAACACTTCCTTAGGTTTGTCACTATCTCTAAAGTGCTTTGTAATATTGAAGTTGCAAACATGAAAATGTTTTCAAACCACACATTTTAAGTCATTACCCAAGGGTAAAAATATGTTTATATTAAAATTCTAGGCAATTAGATAATGTTTCATAAAGTTATGTTCTCTAAAATTATTGATTCAGTTCTTCAGGTTATTCCAGATTCCACTTTTTTTTAAAAAAATCCGTTATGCTGTTTTGAGGCTATGTACATTAACAGTAGCTTACGCTCCCACTTCAAACATGTCAAACACAAATACACTCCATCTGCCTTTGGGACCTCAGTAGAACCTCTGAGATGCAAATATATATTTCACAATTCTGTCCTAGAGCTGCCTTTATTTTTAACTCTTTGGCTAAATAGTAAGGTGATGACCACATACAGGGTTTATGTAATATATTCTTCTTCTTCTTCTTCATGTGTTCTTAGTAAGTAATTATTCTATCACAAAATAAATCCATGGACATTCATTTATTTACTTACTTATTTACTTATTTGTTACACTTATTTTTCGCCTGTCTTGCAGTAGAAAAAAATAACTTAAAAATGACACTATTATTTATTTGCCCATTATTTATACCCCATCCCATATCAAGAAGTCTGTCAAAAATAAGTGTAGAGCTATAAATTCAAATCTCTCCATGTAGAAGTTGAAGAATAACAATTGAAATTAACACCTTTCATTGGCCTGTCCCCCTCTTTCGAAATGTACCGACACTCAACAATCACATCAAAGGTCTTTCTAACTGCTTTGTGAACATAAGACACCTGCCAGGAGTAGCATCTATGGATTTATGTATATACAGTTGTATTTCAGCAGGTGATCCCCTTTGTCTGACCTTCTCTGCATTCAAAAATTATGTAGGATTGGGCTAGTTCAGTGGTGAAATCCAAATTCTTTTACTACCAGTTCTGTGGGCATGGCTTGGTGGGCATGGTGTGGCTTGGTGGGCGTGGCTTGCTGGGCAGGGAAGGGGAAGGATACTGCAAAATCTCCATTCCCACCCCACTCCAGGGGAAGGATACTGCAAAATCTCCATTCTCCCCCCACTCTGGGGCCAGCCAGAGGTGGTATTTGCCGGTTCTCTGAACTGCTCACAATTTCCGCTACCAGTTCTCCAGAACCTGTCAGAACCTGCTGGATTTCATCTCTGGGCTAGTTCATATTTTGATGGAAACTGACAGAGAATACTGGAAAGCTAGCAAACCATCCTAAAAGAAGGCAGTACCAAATTACTTCTGTATTGTTGTCAAGAAAACTACTTAGATGACATCATAAGAAAAACATCAGGCATTAAACTGGATTTGAAGGAAAATTAATTGAGGGTGCTTTATGTACAACTCTATGCAAAGATACAGACAAACATGTATGATGCATTTTTGAAATGCCTACAAGGTTGCTGCCCACAGATGGGGGGTATTATAGCTGTTAATTTCATCATGTTTTTGTTCCTAAACAAAATGACTTACAGTATTTAAAAAATGGAATCGGTAAAACACCCAGCAAATTTTCTAATCCCTACACTAAATTCTATAATTGCTGGCGGGGTTCATCCCTTCCTTAAGCTCTAGTTTACCTGAACATTTTGTCCCATTCTGCTGAAAAACCCAATGAGTTATAGCTGTGGGGGGAAAAGAAAGGAAATTTAAATTCTGTTATCCAAATTTCCATCCAGATCCAGAAAGTGAATTGGGATCTGAGTACAAGCAGAGAGTGACTGCTTATATCTGGAATTTTGATTGCCATTTTGTCACTGCATTTAGATTCAGTGACAAATTGGACTCATGAAGATATTTTTCCATGAAGAGAGTTCACATTGTATATGTCAACTATAGGTGTGTAGTTACCATGTGCAATAAAAGGGAGTTGCTTGGATCAGGCTTTCTTTTGGATCAGGGGTTAATGAATTTTATTTAAGTCCAGACAATATAATATATTAGGGTTGAACTTCATGTTCTGTCTTAAACTCAATTTTAAAAAAAAAGAATCAATAGCTGCCAGTCAAAAAAATTATACTTCTAACCTCAGTGTCCTCTATATGCAAATATGAACTGAATTGGCTTTTAAAGAAAAAAAGAAATAGAGGAAACTGTGACAATAATTTTAAAATTGAGAGAAACAATAGACTTGAGTCATGGCCAGTTAATGATGTTTGAAATATTTATTTATTTATTTATTTTATGTAATTTGTATGCCACCCTATCTCCGTAGACTCAGGGCGGCTCACAACAAATAAAAACAAACCCAATAAACCATAAAATACATACAGAAAATACACAAATATATAAATATATAATTTAAAACATATATTAAAACCCATTAAAATAATCAGACCCCCTCAGTCCAGGTTGGGCGATGTGAACAGCCATGTTTTTAATTTGCGGCGGAAGGTGCGAAGGTCAGGAGCTAACCGAAGCCCCCGGGGGAGTTGATTCCAAAGAGTAGGGGCACCCACAGAGAAAGCTCTGCCCCTGGGGGCCGCCAGCTGGCATTGCCTAGCCAACGGTACCCAGAGAAGACCCTCCCTGTGAGAACGTACCGGGCAAAGGGAAGCTGTTGCTGGCTGCAGATGGTCCAACAAATATCCTGGGCCTAAGCCATGTAGGGTTTAGGGAGATACAAAAATCTGAGGTCTTGGGTCTATAATAAGATCTTTTCACACTCTTACTATGACCCATTCCCTTCCTAACTTCTGTATCCACTGTTCAAAAATATCCTTGAATATTCAAAAGTTAAAGTATTTTGCTCCATTCTGAATTAATTAGTTAAATTTAAGTGGTTCTTCTCCTTCAATTGTAATATTTAGTTCCCCCTAGTGTCTAGCTTTCAAAGTCCGATCCAGTGGTGGGTTTTTACTGGTTTGCCCTGGTTCGGGCAAACCAGTAGCAGCGGCTGTGGGAGGCTCTGCCCACCCACCCAGATGTCATCACGGACGCTCTGCACAGATGCTCACAGTTCCGAACTGGTAGCAAAGGTAAGTGAAACCCATTACTAGTCCCATGTTATCATTTTTTTCCTAAAAGAATTAAAAACAAAAACAGGAAGATTATTATAACTGCATTCAAATTCTATCTGGATTCTTCATCTGCTTGTTACTTTCTAAAACCAAACTTCTGATTACACTTTTGCTGTTTATTCGGGGAGGAAAATGTCCTTAAATGTTAAAATTTGCATTAGTCTTTCGCTAAGAATTGAAGGAAACTCATCCAGTATTTTCAGACTTGTCAATCCAAGGGTTTCTAATAGCTGAAAAGCAGTTTACAAGCCATTTCTGAAAGTGATTAAGAAAAGGAAATATGGAAATCTGGTTTCCTTTTGAAGATACCAACCATGGTTTGAGCAAGATTGCTGTTCTCTTATCTCCCAGAATTCTAAACCTGCCCAAAAGAACCTGCTATTTTGTAATATCCTCATGAGAATTAACTCTCTGAAACATTTGTGGGTGATCTCAAGTCTTCTCCTTATCCAGAGAGGTCTACCTGCAGTTTCTTCATTTCATTGAGGTTTGTCAGCTCTGCTTTTGTGGAATCATCTTCAATTTGCTAGTTCCTCTCCCAACCTATCAATTGAAATCTCAGGTGTGTCTCTCATTCTTGCATATTCTTGATTAAATACCAATCTTTCACGTGTGTGTGTGTTTGTTTGAGAGAGAGAGAGAGAGAGAGAGAGAGAGAGAGAGAGAGAGAGAGAGGTAAGCAGGTATGAATGTTACCATCCAAGAATAATATGGTTAAATTGCCTCTATACCAGAGGTGGGATTCATCGGTTCAGTCCGGTTTGGGAAAACCGGTAGTGATGACCCGCTCAGACGTAATGCGTGAGCAAAGAGCATGAGCAGAAGGGAATAGGGAAGGTAAGTGAATCCCACCTCTCCTCTATACTGCAGTATTAAGGTTATCAGAAAGAGGTTGGACTTTCAGAAGAGAAATGAAGATATTTAGAATATTAGCACTGAGATATTTCTAGTTGATCTGAGACATATTTAGGATGAAAGACCTCTATGGCCTTGTTAAGGGCATCCATGCTGCTCATATCAGTCTTCCTTTGACAGGACATGTCAGAGAATTGTTAATGACCCTTCAGGCAGGGAGGCTGAATTAATATACTTAGAGACAAGAATACAAATTATTCCATTATGAGAGATAGAGAGATAGATAGAGACAGAGAGATATATAGGTGAAATCTATATTTCTTTCCACAAAATATAGATGTAGTTATACATGTTAACTAATGAGATGATCCCTTTAATTTTGCTCTCCATTTTCACCAAATACTATGTATTTAAATATCTGAGTTCCAACTGCAGTTGTTGCCTCTTCTTCCTCTGTTTGCACACATTGTGATGACCATTTCCCCTAATATATACATTTTTAAAAAGAGAATGGAAAATAATTATATTTTTCTTAATATAGTCAGTGTATACATGTTCTCCAATACATAACTTTTGTATGCATTTCCTCAGTTACAAAATAGTTCCAAAAACAAAGAATCTGACATACATATGCATTGCAGTGTCTCCTGTTCTCACTTTCTATCTCTACATGATAGGCTTCATTTTTCATAAAATTTCATTCTGAATGTTCATAAAGATGCACCCAATCGGTTCAGAAGGGCTACATTAACATCTTAATATAGATACATATCTGTCCATAGTACATTTATGAAAGTAATGCATTCAGGAGCTAATCTCCTTCACGAGATAATTATATTAAAAAAAACCTTTGGGGAATCCTCTGCTCAACTAGATTTTGGGAAAAATAGGAACCACCTTTCGAGTTACAATTCATGGTTTGTGGTATCATTTGATGAAGTTAGGAGAGACTGTGGATGTGTGACCAATCTGAGGTTATGTTGGAAACCAGTGGTGGGTTGCTTCCGGTTTGGCCCGGTTCGGCCGAGCCGGTAGTGGTGACGATGTGACGTCACCGAACTGGTTCTCTTTGACTGGGAGCTTTATTCCTACCTTTATTTCTTGTTTTTTAGCCCAGCTGATAGGCGTGGCAGAGTGGATTGCCGCACCTCAGCTGGGCAGAAATCTAAGTTCGGCACATATGCGAGCGAAGCATGCGTGAAGAGAACCGGTGATAACACCAGTTGGAGCCCACCACTGTTGGCAACACAACATGCCCTGCATTCTGTTAATTAGTATGTTGTCATCATACATAGTGCAGGACCTGAAAAAGACCATTGACGAAAGCCTACTCCCCATTGATTACATGGAAATTGGGGAAGAACCTTCATATTATCTTCTGTTTAGACATTGTAGTGTCTAGCTTGATGTCTGTTGTGACACTTGCATCATTTGGGGTTTTGCATACGACAAGCCGTAGATCATAGTAGGAGAATCACAACTTCTTTCCTTTTGGAATATACTGCAATAAAGTTACAGCTGTTGATAGCATGAGTTTCCAATTTATCCAGTGTGTTATATTTTCTCTCCAGGACAGGGAAGAATGTGTTATTTTAATTTTAAGGTTGCTTTCCTGGTGAACTTTTCTCTCCCTTTCACTATCAAGGGAGAGGAAAACCTCTGTAATTTGGTCTGAATATTCAGCATTTTTATTTTCAAGTATGAGTATATGTATATATTTAAAATGCTCACTTTTATTGGGTGCATAGTAGCTTGCCTGGTTGGCAAGAAAAGCCTGGTCAGAGTGCATATTTGTTTACTACTTGTTTTAGTTCCCCACTTGAGACCAATGTCTAAAAAGTTGACTCTTGCTCTTAAACTTTTCCCTGGGACTGGCCCAAGATGTATGAAAAACTACCCCTTCTCCAAGATCGTGATCTTTCCTGACAACTAATTTCCTTGGGAAAAATGGAACTGTCAATCTCAGAAAAAGAGCTCAGGGTAAGAGATACAACTGTTTTTGGAAAAAGGCCATTGGTTATTAAATCTGTTCTCTGAAGAAATCAGAGTAATCAGTGTGGAAGTGTGGGGTCAAATTTTTCAACCCAAACTTCTCACAGAAAGCTAACCCCCTTCCTTCTACCAGGTCCTCAAAGTTTGGCAGAGAATACTTGGACATGAAAGGGAGTCCTGTTAATGTTATTTTATTATATTTATTATCCTAACTGAAAATCACCTGGAAAAATAGACTTTGTGCGATGTTTTACTGTTTCATTTTATATTCATTTATATGGCCAGCCATCTTGTAGCACATAACTCTAGGTGGCTAACAACAGTGATAAAAACACAGCCAATAAGACCAATATAAAAAGAAAAGAAAAGAAAAAGAAGAAAACAAATAAAGAAAACCAAGGTGCCCAATGTATAACCATACCTATGGATCTATTCAATAGCTGGGCTCCAACTTTAGCAACTATTCGAAGTTACAACAGCATTTTGAAAAGTGACTTATGACTGGTTCTCACACATACAACCGCCGTAGTATCTCCATGGTCAGATGATTAAAATCCAGGTGCTTGCCAACCATCATGTATTAGTGATGGTTTCAGCATCCTGGGATAATGAAATCACCATTTGCGACCTTCTTAGCTGGCTTCCAATGAGTATAGTCTACAATTGCAGCAGTTCACTTAACAATTGTGGCGAAAAAGGTAATAAAATCTGGCATGACTTACTTGACATGCTTAGCAATGGAAATTCTGGTCCCAATTGAGGTTGTAGGTTGAAGATACCTGTATATACAGATACATATATAAATTTACACCCAAACACACACATGTGCAGTGGTGGGATTCAATTTTTTTTTACTATCGTTTTTGTGGGTGTGGCTTGGTGGGTGTGGCTTGGTGAGCGTGGTAGGGGAAGGATACTGGAAAATCCCCATTCCCTCCCCACTCCTGGGGGAAGGATACTGCAAAATGTATGCATATGTGTACATACATATATAGATACACAAACATCTATATGTACCTGTGTATAAACATACACATGCACACAGATACACACAGGCATGTTCAAGTAAAATAGTTTCTATCATGATTATTATGATCTTGACAACCAGTAAAGTATCTTCAATTAAAAACTATATCAGTGTGCCTCTTTGAAAACATCCCATATACCAAAATTGCAATATCCTGAAAAGATTTTGGATTTGATTTAGGAGTTTTTGATTGTGAGTTATTCTACTAAAGAAACAAATAAAAGTTATTGATTATATTTTTGATAGAAAATCCTTAAAAAGCCCTTGATGTTCTTGTTTTTGCTATGAACAAAAGATTTGAATTTTAAATGTGTTGCCATGTTACCAATATCATAAGGGGAAATTTCTGATTTATTTTTAGCCAGATTGGAAGACTCGGCAAGCAGCAAAGCTGCAGATTGTGAAACAGATAATAGCAGCAGCAACCATACAATTAATCTCTGCAACGACAAACAAACAAACAGTAGAGTTTCCACTACAGATAAATTCACAGAACTAACTAAGAGGAAATTTTTGAAAATTCATGTCCTGGATATGGGCTTGGATTAGGAGTCCTCTAAAGTCCATTCCAACTGTAAATTGGAAAACAATCTTCTTTCTCAAGAGAAGAAAATAATGGAGAAATGGGAAAATATTTTTGAAATAGTCTTCTGAGTAGCTGAACAACTTATGACATTTATTGTGGTGGTGGCATGGCAAATAAGATCATTCTTGATAACTGAATTGTACTGGACCATGTATAAATGACCTATGCAAAGAACTGACCCATTTCCAGCACATTGTTATTAAATCCCAAAGGTGCTTTTTCAGGAGGCAACTAGACTTCCTTGTTTTTCTTGGAAGACATTTTGCTTGTCATTCAAGAAGCTTCTTCAGCTCTGACTGGATGGTGGGGAATGGAAGAGCTGAAGAAGCTTCTTGAATGAGGAGAAGGAGGAGGAGGAGGAGGAGGAGGAGGAGGAGGAGGAGGAAGAAGAAGAAGAAGAAGAAGAAGAAGAAGAAGAAGAAGAAGAAGAAGAAGAAGAAGAAGAAGAAGAAGAAGAAGAAGAAGAAATCAAGAAAGTCCAGTTGCTTCCTGAAAAAGCACCTTTGGGAGAACCATGACTTGGATGACTGAGAATCTCCACAGACATTGTTATTAAGTGCAACAAGTGCTCCTAATAATAGAAAACACCTCCATCGGATTGTATTTATGTCCATCAGACATAAGTACAATTGAGAGACTTCAGAGATATTTTACGAGAAGAGTCCTCCATTCCTCTAACGGCAATAAAATGCTTTATGCCACCAGACTCCAAATTTTGGGCTTAGACAACTTAGAACTACACCAACTTCAGTCTGACCTAAGCATAGTACATAAAATTATCTTCCACAATGTCCTTCCTGTCAATGACTACTTCAGCTTCAACCACAACAATACACGAGCAAATAATAAGTACAAACTCAAGGTAAACTGCTCCGAACTTGATTGCAGAAAATATGACTTCAGTAACATATGACACTCCAGGTCAAAGCCTGGAATGCACTACCTGACTCTGTGGTTTCTTCCCCAAACCCCCAAAACTTTAACCTTAAATTCTCTACTGTTGACCTCACCCCCTTCCTAAGAGGTCTGTAAGGGGCGTGCATAAGTGCACCAGCGTGCCTACCGTCCCTGTCCTAATATTCCTTTTTTACTTACTCTTTTCATGTATTCAAATTATGTTTATATTTTAACCTGTTATCTTACATATGCTTGACAAATAAACAAATAAAATAAATAAATAAAATTTTCTCTCTCTCCACTGTTAAGAAAGGAATGAAGAACTTCCTCTTCAGCCAACTGGTCTCCATTTGAATTAGTTTTGATGTTGGCTTTAACTGTTGCAACATTAACTTCTTTTTCGTTCTATTTTTTAAATTTTAAGGTACCTATAAAGAGAAATCATTGAAATGAAAAACCAATAATTACTTATCAACTTAGTAACTACTAATTAACAACTACAGAAAATATAAGAAGTGTATACACCCCTGTTAAAATGCCAGGTTTGGGAGATGTAAAAATAAATCAGACTAATAGAAGAGAATATTTGTAGTGGAAATGAGGGGTCCCCAACTTGGTTGTTTTCTTGCAGACTAGGTAACGTTATCATTGCTAGTAAGGAGTGGAGTTTGCTCTTATTTAAATTATAATGGCTTGCCCCATCAGTGTTGGTGGGTGTAGTCTTGATGGTTCTTTGGTTGGGCTGCTTACTTTTAGCTTCTTTAGCAGTTCCTTGACCAGGGTATTGTTTGCTGCTTGATTGTTGGTCTAATGTTAACCTTGGTGTTAATCTCTGCTCATCTGGGTATTGGTTGCTGGTAAGGAGATGTTCTGGTCTTTTTATTCCCCTTTTTGGCTTGTTCATTATTTCTTTTTAATGGTATATAAATGTTTGTGCCTCTTGATGGTTGATTTGTCAGATTGTTAGTGTTCCAGGAGTTCTCTAGCATTTTTGGACTTGGCTTGGTTTAGGATGATCACAATTTCCCAGTTGACACTATGGTTAAATCTGCCCATGTTTTGTGAAGTTAGTCATGTCTTCTAACTGCTAGTTGGTGTTCATGGATGCATTCTGCTAGTCTTCTGCCTGTTTTTCCTACATGCTCTTGCAATCTTTACATTGCATGTTGTAAAAGACTCCTGTGGTTTGTTTATTTTTTTCTTCTGGGGCTGCTAGGTTACATCTGGTTTACTAAGGATGTTTTGAAGGGCTTTAGTTGGCTTGTGTGCTACACTGATGCCATATGGTTGTAATAGCCTGTTGGTGGTTTCTGAGATGTTTTTAATGGATGGCAGTGTTGTCCCTTTCACATCTTGCAAACCCTAAAAAAAGTTTTTTAATTGAATTGTACAGCTTATATGTTACATTAAAAGTGGAAACATTGTGAAGTCATTTATCCTGGTCTGATTTTTTCTCAAAAACCTGGCTTTTTAACAGGGAGGTGTGGACATTTTTATCCACTATGTTATTGCTGGTATAAATATGACTGCTGCTACCTTGTGCCAGTGGATAAACTAGGAGAGAAATTGCAGGGTAATGAAATTTAAAATGGTTTAGTGTGATACATGTGAAATGGACAAAAAGAGGAACCCTGCACATAAAAATAAAGTTGTTCAATGACTCACCCATATATAACAGTCAACAGCAAGTAAAACTGACACTTTGAATTAAGCTTGTATCCTGTAGACTTTACAGACACGTCTACCGAGTTTTCAGGTCTACGGAGGTGGTTCACCATTGACTTTTATGTATGTATGTAATGTATATGTATATGTTACAAACTATTCTAAAAATACGAGTTCCAAGTATATTAGTAAAGAAAGAAGCAGACATACTGCGAACTCCAGAACTTAAAATTTTAAAATTTTAAAAGAATTAAAATTTTATTTTACTAAGCTTTCATCAGCCATCTGCTGACATCATTAGAGTATTAAACTACCATTACAGAGATCTCTGCCTTTATATGCCATTAATCAATTTGGCCCTTGCGCATGTAATAGGCCCTTCCAGCTGTCTCCCACTTGTAATCAGCTGTGTTGTTTTTGCTGTCATCATGCTGGATGTTGGAGGCTTGATTCCTGATGTTTCCTCCTTCCTAGCTTGCTTATCAGTGGGGGATGATGTTAGCCTGTCAGCCATTGCAATTTGCTACCTTGTCTGTGACCTTGTGGTCGGCCAGGTTTGTTTCTCATTAATCCTATCTGTTACAGTTTGAGACAGCCCTGCCGGCTTGCTCTGTGTTTGGTCAGGCTGAGTCTGCATGCCCAGAGGTGGGGGATGGGTGCCTTTGGTCTCTGCTCACTGATGGAAAGCCATTTCTGGTCCTCCTGAGGGGTCTTTCCTGGTGTCTCAAAGCCTGGTAGGCCTTTGTATATGTATATGTATATGTATATGTATATGTATATGTATATGTATATATTACAAACTATTCTAAAAATACGAGTTCCAGGTATATTTGTAAAGAAAGAAACAGACATTCTGAGAACTCCAGAACTATATATTTAATTTATTTAACTTTCCAGTCTATAATGTTCCCTGGTGGTCTTCGAATCAAATACTAACCAGACACAGCTTTTTGAGATTAGCTAATATTGGTTACCACTTAGTTAAGTTCAATATTAATTGCTGAATACCGGAGTACAAAATAAAATATTGGAGAAGGCATCAGCTGAGGTGTTGGTAGGTTATGGTCAAAAACTTCCAGATGGCAGTGCTGCACATAAAAAAGCAGATGAAGCAAAAGTATTGCAACCTTGTGCTGCCATCTTGAAGCTGTTGGACATACTTGTGAAGATCTTTACCCCACAGCAACAATCTACAAATGTCTGTTTTGCCTCAAAGATAGCCAGATCTTTTGGTCTCACAACTACTTTGATTAGTTAATGAATCCACTAACATTCATTTTAATTAACGTTTTTAAAAAATCCTTGCTCTTAATGGTCTCTACAAATGTCTACAATCATACTTGTAGATTTTGTTAGCCTGGAAAAAGTTGTTTGTGTTTTTTTTTTTAATAAATCTCCTTGCTGCCACAGCTTCTTACAAAATTCTTCTGGAAATCTTCCCAGGGCTGTTTAGGAATCTTGAGTTTGTGCCTTAGGTGACCCTCTCATAGCTTTTTATTATCTCTCTTGCAAAATATTCAAAGGAATTATAGTCTCAGAGGAACATGCTGCCAGAGATGTTTATGCCACTGATGATTCAGTGAAATACTTAAATATTCTGCTTTCCTCTATAATAAAAAACGCTCTGACAACTCCTCCCAAATTTGTCAGCATTGGTATGAATGTTTAGATTTTTGCATCCTGTTGAGGAATTATATGGCTTGGAATAAATGACAAAGTCTTGAATGACAAGTATATAGGCTTAATATGATCCTCAGCCAATAATAATAATAATAATAATAATAATAATAATAATAATAATAATCAGCCTTTTCAGGCATTAGAGATAGTCCTCAACTTACAATCATTCATTTAGTGACCATTTGAAGAGGGATCTTGAAAATTTTTTTCATGACTGATCTTTGCATTTATGACGGTTGCCGCATCCCCATGGTCACATTGAAATAAAAATTTAAGTGCTTGGCAACTGGCTTGTATTTATGATGGTTGCAGCATCTTGAGATCACATGATCATCACTTCCCAGCCAGCTTCCAGGAAGTAAAGTCAATGGGAGAAGCCAGATTTTCTTAACTACCACATTTCACTTAACCGCAGTCACTCACTTAAAAACCAATGCAAAGAAGATTGTAAAGTCAGGCACAATTCACTTAACTGCCTTGCTGAGCCATGGGAATTTTGGTCCCAATTATGACTGTCAGTTGATGTTCTGTCCTCACTACACATTAGTCTGTGTGCAGCTCGACATGCAGCTAAACCTACCTATCCTCCAATAAAACAGACCATGTGCATAGATATGAATGCTTTATTGAAAGAACAGGATATGGTGAAACTGGGAAAAATAGGGATACATACAATGAGAACCAAATACAAGATAGGCAGTATTATGTTACTGCTGAACATAACAATTAATAAATACAAGCAATTTAAATCTCACCAGCGATGCTCTGTATGTGGGATGTGGGTTTGTCCTTGGATGACCATGTGCCACAGATTAAGATGGATTCTTCTTTGTGCTTCTGACTTCTCCAACTGGAAGAAGTCCAGGAAAATGGAGTCTGGCTTCCCAGCGTGCACTTGGTTTGAGAGTGCCAGCTGATGGGTAAAGAGGTTGGGTCAGCTTCAAACAATATACTTGGTATTTGTCTCTTCGGCCACCAAATGGGGCTGGAGAGCAGCAACAGTATATAAAGGTTATATGTTGGAGCATGATAGTTGAGGACTATCTGTACTAGTGGTGGGATTCCAATTATTTTACTACCGGTTCTGTGGGCGTGGCTTGGTGGGCATGGCAGGGGAAGGATACTGGAAACTCCCCATTTTCTCCTGATCAGCTGGGACTCAGGAGGCAGAGCATAGATGTAGGTGGGGCCAGCCAGAGGTGGTATTTACCAGTTCTCTAAACTACTCAAAATTTCTGCTACTGGTTCTCCAGAACTGGTCAGAACCTACTGAAACCCACCTCTGATCTGTACATCATTGGGATAATTGTTCTTACTACCAGTAGTGGTAAAATTAATTCTCCTAAATATATTCAGGGGCCTGAGTGGCGCAGTAGACTAAGGCACTGTGATTAACATTCAGCTGCCTGCAATTACTGCAAGTTCTAATCTCACCAGGCTCAAGGTTGACTCAGCCTTCCATCCTTTCTAAGGTAGGTAAAATGAGGACTCAGATGGTGGGGGCAATAAGCTGACTTTGTATAAAAAAAATATACAAAAGTATGAAGGCTATTGCTTAACGCATTGTAAGCCGCCCTGAGTCTCCGGAGAAGGGCGGCGTATAAATCAATTTTTTTAAAAAAATAATAATCATCAGTTGTGTAAAGCTTCTACTCTTCTAAGTTCAATCACTGGCATGAGACACAAAATGCTAGGGGAATTTTACTTAGATTTTTAGTCCTAGGTTGAGAATCAACATATGTGGACAGCATTGCAGACAGGTAAATAGGTGTAGGCCAGTGATGGCCCTGCTGCTTCTCCTACTGCTGCTACAAACCTACAATGACATAAATGCAGAAAAGAAAGCATAAGAGCCTTTTGTTTATTTCCAAGAACCCTTGGAAATAAACAAGGATTAAATATGAAAGTCTTAGTAATAGCAATAGCACTTAGATTTATATACCAGTCATAGTGCTTTACAGTACTCCCTGAGCAGTTTATCATGTCAGCATATCATCCTCATCGATCTGGGTCCTCATTTTACCAATCTCGGAAGGACAGAAGGCTGAGTCAACCTCGAGTTGGTCAGGATCAAACCCCAAGCTGTGGGCAGAGTTAGCTTGCAATGCTACATTTCCATGCTGTGCCATCACAGCTCTACTGATAAAACTACTTGCTGAAAAATTATATTCCTTCTCCAGCTTACCCTGATCGAGATATGCTGATCTTGGGAGGAAATGAGACAATGTCTGCAACTTTCAAATCTATTTGAACATAATTACAATGCATCATCTCAGTTTTTTTGCCATCTCCCTAGTAGAGGTTGTTGTGTGGCTCACTTAAAACAACCAAAACACCTTGAAGTATTAATAGAAATATTTTAAATGTATTAAGCATGAAAGCAACTAACATGTACACTGAGCTCCCAGCAAAGAATAGCAGCCCTGTTCAAAAATGGAACTGGAATTCACCGTATTTTTTGGAGTATAAATGCTCCAGACTATAAGATGCACCTACCTCTTTTGGTGAAGAAAACAGAGGCCTCTGCCTCTGCCTCCCAGCAATTTTGCCTCCTTGCAGCAAACAGCAAATAGCCTGCTTTACTTTCATTTTCGTTTTCAGCATAGCTTGATTAGCACAAGAAAAAAAAAATCTGCTCCCAGCAATTTACCTCCTTGCAGCAAGCAGCAGAGGCCTGCGCTAACCATCTGAGAGCAAAACATCTGAGAGTCGGGAGGCCAATCTAATCAACTTGTGCTAATTAGGCTGTGCTGAAGCTGAAATGAGGTGTGTCTTCTTGCTGCAAGGAGGTAAACTGCTGGGAGGCAGAGGCCAAAGGGTGGGGGCCAATGGGTGGGTGGGGCTACATTCGGTGTATAAGATGCACCCAAATTTTCACCCCCTTTTAGGGGGGAAAAAGGTGTGTCTTATACTCCGAAATATACGGTATATACCTTTGGCCTACAATATTTCGAAGCAAGACCAAGGAAATGGCAGATGCAGCAGAACCTACAACATGACTTTCAGTAAATTCATCTGCATGACCTTCTCAATATTTATCCCTTCCTATTAAGTCAGCCTGCTCTGAGATATGGCAAGAGCGTATACATATTATACTTTACAAGTGCACTTTCAGCAATTCACAAGTATGAGAAGTAGGTATCTCTTAAGTTTGATACTTGACTCAGTTCACATATGTATGGCTGATACTGTTTACCAGCACACTATATTGACATATTGTGTTGTCTTTCTTTTTTTAAGATAAGGAAATAGGGAAAGAAAGCTACTTTAACCATTCCATTCACCTCCAAATTTATCCTGTAAGCCACTGATGGTTATTCTTTTTGCCATTGTGTGCCAAAAGTGGGGGGAGCGCGGTGGGGGTCACATGCAAGCGTGCCCACATCCATAATTCTATGTGCCTCCCCCCCCGTGCTCCCCCTGCTTTTGGCACATGATGGCATGGTGGGTCAGGTAGGCCTGTTCTTTGCTCTCCCCAGGTTCCAGAGCCTTTCTAGGAGCCTGGGGAGGGCAAAAACGACCTCCCCCCACCAGAGGCCCTCCAGAGGCTGGAAACAGTGTGTTTCCTGACTTCTGGTGGGCCTACAAGGCCCAAAAATCATCTGGCTGGCACACGCATGCGTGCTGGAGCTGAGCTCGCATGCCCACCGATATGGCTCCACGTGCCACCTGTGGCACCTGTGCCATAAGTTTGTCATCACGGCTGTAAGCCATACAAAGCTGTAGCAGCATTGAATGTTGTTTCAGAAATGCAGGCTAAGAAATTATAGCATTTCTTTCCATCCCATTTCATCTTTCTATTCTATTCTGGCATCTGACATCTTATAGATGAAATTGAACTAGTTGCTGTTCATGACTACAGTTTCTTCTTCATCTTCTGTTTAATAGGGCCACGTAGGTCCTTCAGCCTCAAGGAGGGTTATTTGAAGATCTGTTGCTTGAAACTATGTGTCATCAGTACATAGGTGGGAATTATTTTACTGTGTCAAAAACCCCTCAACAACAGAAAAAGTTCTGTTTCTTACTGATAAACTGCTATTTTTATCCAGACAAAGAAAGTTTCTTTTCCTTCTCCTGGGACAAGTGAGACATTTAAATAACTGTCCCATGAACTGTGAGGTACACAGCGATGAACTTTCTGAGCTGTTTGTGACCAAGTAACTTCCAGTTCTAACAGCTTTGGAAGAAGAAGAAAAATGTCTAAGTACAAACCGCAATGCAATATTGAAATGGTAGTTTATGGGATTTGGCAACTCTTTTTGTTATCATTTCTAAAATATTTCTGCAGTTTCTTTTATTCAGAGAAAATATGCGATGTTTTAGCGGGCTCTTATTTGGCATTTAGGCTGCATTATCTTAGCAGTGTTTGCACTGCTTAGCATGTTTGTTCTGTGGGTGAGATGGGGTGGTCTCCAAATTTGACATATAAATATGTGTGGGTGGTGGGTGTTTCTGTGTGAGGGCGGGGGAAGAGAGAGAGAGACAGACAGACAGAAACAGACAGAGGTTGACCTCAATTCCTCAAGACATGAATTTCTCCCTACAATTCCTGATCTCTTCCACTTGTTTCTTGATAACCTATAGTGGCTCATTATTATTTCTGGCTGAATGTGGGAATTGAATTTGCTGCTAGAGGACTGATAATATTACTTCAGTGTTTAGCCCTTATTTAACTTTGAAGTTGTTAATGTAGAAATATATTTAAAAGAATATATTCTTGTCATAGGACTATGGAATTATATTCAATTGACACAGCCTGAAAGACACACTACAATTATGTTTGCCTTAATGCTGGTGATTCATAGTAGGAGTACCTTTCTTGTAGAGACATCAGAGAAAAGTTATAGGACTTGAATTACTATGCTACATAGCTGTATAAATTTTGGCTCCTTTAGACAGTTTGTCAGTTGGGATTGTGGCTCTTCTTGATATGTACATGTGCAAAGTAAGTCGGCTAAATGTCATCCTACTGAATATGTGAAACAAGCAAGTTTCATTGAAATATAAGTCCATGTTCAAAGAGATTTTCTTTTTCTAGAAAGGATGCATACGTTTCAATCACCCAATTGTTTTAATGAAAGTATTTATTTGCAACTCTTATAAGAATAGAGCAGGGGTGAAATGTTCCTGGTTTAGACCGGATCGCCTGATCTGGTAGCGATGGCGGCAGGTGGTTCGGAGAACCGGTAGCAAAAATCCCTGCCCACCCCCCACCCCCACCATGCCCAGCTGAGCCGCACGATCATCAGAGGCTTTTTCTTTTTTTACTTTTAAAAGCATTTTTTCTACCACCTCTTCCGACAAAAAAAATGCTTTTAAAAGTTAAAAAAAAAAGCCTCTGATGATCGTGCAGCTCAGCTGGGATCGTCAGAGGCTTTTCAAAGCATTTTTTTCTGCAGCCTCTTGGCTGAAGAGGTGGTTTAAAAAATGCTTTGAAAAGTCTCTGACGATCCCAGCTGAGTTGCCTGATCATCGAAGAGGTATTTTTTTAAAAAGCCCCTCTGACGATCCCAGCTGAGTTGCCTGATTGTCAGAGAGGCTTTCCAAAACATTAGAAAAAAGGCTTTAAAAAGTTTTTTAAAAAAAGTTGGCCACGCCCACCCAGTCACATTACCCCACACACACACCAAGCCACGCCCACAGAACTAGTAGTAACAAATTTTACATTTCACCCCTGGAATAGAGGAAGGCTTATCTTCTATTACCTACTTTTTCATAGTGGCCAGCAAAATGGTCTATCTTTTGGAATCCTTCTGATAGCATACTAAGATAATAAGCTCATTGATGCACTTAGCCAACTTTATCTGGTCTCAAACAGTTAAGCAGAATTAGATCTTGTTGCATGAAGTCTCAAGTCTGTAGACTAAATTGAAGCGTTCTCTTCTGTTCTGTTTCCTGGAAGAAACCCAAAGCAAAGGAGTTCCATATTTTGGCCAAGAAAACAGCTTAATGGCTATATCTATGATTATCTTTTAAACTCAAAGGAAATGTCTCTATCTGAAATCTAGCAACTGAAAACTCCTACCATAAGGAAAAGGTATCTATCCACAATATTTCCAGTCAGGTTGAGATTGGGACTCCTATCGGCAGAGACTACAACTCCCAGCATGTGTTCTCTCCTTTACCCTCCAGATGTCAGTTTTGAAAGACAGTTTTCTTTTTTGCTTCTTAACTGCCACATATTTTAGCTGGGGAAGTTGGGAGGGGGTTGTTGTTGGAGCGGTAGAAAGTTAGTCGTAACAACATTCTGTATTCAAGGACTTCTGTCTGCGTCTGATGGAGACTGCCGGAAGATTGTATCCTGTTCAGTGTGAAGAGTTTATTGGACAATGTGATGAACTTGTGGGTGTGGGGCAGGGCTGTGAACTGTTAACTGGGTGGAGAAAACCTGGAAGCTTTCAGATTCAGGTTTTCCCAAATGTGCCAACATGGCATATCTAATAACTTTGAGGAACCTCAGGCCTCAGAGCTTTATTTCATTGGGGGTGTTCCTTGGAACCCTGACACCAGAAAAGGCACTGTTACATTTGGGAGGACATGTTTGGTTTCCTGCCAAGGCTTTGGTAGGATCTCATTGTTGCTTCATGTTCCTCACAATCTCTGATATGAGGCATCTGCTCAGCTTGAATGTTCTTTCATAATCTCTGACTTTTTATACTTATTTCTTTAGAAAATAGAAAGTCTGTATGAAACAATGAAAACTCTGTACTATATATTTTTTTTGAACCCACAATCCTATTGCAGATACTGTTGTTGTTTTTTCCCCTCATGCCAGTTTATTCTACGTACATTAAGCCTTCATAGAAAAGTGAGTTGAAATAACTTTTTGAAGTAAGATGGTTCCTTTCCCTTTTGTGGATTCTCTCTGCAATGTGATCATTTGACTTGCAGCTGGTTGTTCTCGTCTTCTGTTCCTTCTGCCGTGTGAAGCAAAATCAAGTTTCCCATCTGCAACCTGTCATTTTCGTTTTAGGAGAGCAACGAGAGGCTGAAGGTCCATTTTTCCGCTATGCTCCTTGCTGCTTTCAGATTTCTGAAAACAGCAGGCTGTTTGGTGGCGCAGCCGAATGACTTGTGCAGAGTCACTGTTCAATTTGGGGACATGTAAACACTGCTATTTCATAGCAGCCGGCTACCTTCAAAAATATTGCTGGTTCTACGAAGCATTACATGGGAACAGCAGCTTGGAAGCAGATTTGAGACAGCAATTTCTTGGTCATCTGTCAGGGCACAATATGGTTCCACCAGAGGAATTAAAATGAGATAAATTTGGCATATTAGATACATCTCCCATTCCATATGGCCCTTATCCTATCCTCTTATCTCTGCCTGTACATATAGTATAATCCTATTTTATTAAAGCATGCCAAGATTCCAAGGAATTTAAAATCTCCAGTGTTTTCCCGCGTCATAGTAAATAAGTTAGTTAAAAATGTTTTAAAATTCTGGTTAAAATCCTAGCCTAAAATCTTCTAAAAATCCTTACTGAGCACTCTGCAAGGTCCTTTAAAACCTTAGCTAAAATCCTACCAGTACCTTAAAACTTTTTTTTTCTGGCAACGTTTTGACAGGCTCACAACCCTGTCATCTTCAGGCTCTTGTCTAGTTTATGGGTTTACAGAGAAGCGCGCGATCACCGAACTGGTTGTTAAGCCGGGAGGATCCCACTACTGAATGAGATGATTCTTCAGACAACCTGAACCCATGCCACAGAGTGACAATCTGAGGTGCAGAGGGGGAGAAAGGGACCTGAAATCTCACAAAATCAAGTTATAGTATTTCCAGGAAGTGCTGGAGCTCTAAAATGTTTCTGGCCAGAACTGACCCAACGTAAAAGGGTCAAGCTACGAAACAAAGGATATCTAAAACTATTAACAGGCTGAAGTAGCATCTTCCCAGTTAAATTACAAAAATTCAATAGCAGTGTTTCAATATCTAAGTGGCTGCAAAGAGAAAGGGGTCAATCTATTGTCCAAAGGACCTGAAGGCAGGATAAGAAGCAATGGATGGGAATTAATCAAGGAGAGAACCACAAGGACTAAAGAGAAATTTCCTGACAATTAGAACAATTAATCAGTGGAAGGACTTGCTTCCAGAAGTTGTGGGTGCTCCAACACTGGAGGTTTTTAAGAAGAGATTGGACAACTGTATGTCTACAATGGTATAGAGTTTCCTGCTTGAGCAGGGATTGGACTAAAAGATATCCAATGTTCCTTCCAACTCTGTTATTCTATTATTATGAGTGGCATAGATCACACAGAGAGAAAGTTTTTGCTTATGTGTTTGCTTTTCCTCAAAATGTTAGAACTTGAGGTTGAAATCAAATGCAGAGAGATTTAGAGCTTACAGAAGAAAATAGTCTTTCATAGAGTACATAGTTAAACTGAGATTTGCTGCCAGCTGTTTGGACATGACAGCCAATTAGGCTTATAAAGTAGACTATGTAGTTTCATGAGTCGCCTAGATAGTATGCTTTAAATACTGGTTGACAGGAAGCAATTGTACCAGGTGGCTACCATTGTCCACTATAGATTTCTGAATTTCCCAATGCATACAGACGGTCATTATTTGATTGGAAGGCAGGATTGGCCTCTGGCTTCCCCTGGCAATGTTCTTTATATCATCTTATGCCTAAACTAAAGAACACCCCATGTACCAAAGCAGCAACAATTCAATTCTTAATATTAAGTATGCAATATCATCTTCTGTTGCATCCGTCCGGAACAATCTTGAACTGAACACACTCAAAACTGTAGAGATGGTAGATTTTAGGAGAGATCCTGTATAGTATAGATACACAGTATCAACAGTAGACATATTCAAGTTTCTATGTTCTATATCTCAGAACCTAAATTGTATTTTATTATTATGATCATGATTTATCACTTGTTGCATGTATGCAGCAGATAAATTCCTTGTGTGTCTAATCACACTTGACCAATAAAGAATTCATTCTATCATCTATCTATCTATCTATCTATCTATCTATCTATCTATCTATCTATC
>WNWU01000003.1:51568414-51585747 GCA_012654045.1 Ptyas mucosa
ATCTATCTATCTATCTATCTATCTATCTATCTATCTATCTATCTATCTATCATTTCAGGCTACTTCAGGTGGCCATCTCCATCAAGACCTTACTGTTAGATCTGAATGTCTGTCACTAGACTCCCTCACCTCTGCATCTTTGTCTACTTTGCCACATCCAAACCATATGCTTGGTGACCGCTTCCGTGACATGTCCTTCATATGGACTCTCTCCAGAGCTGCAAAGTTCTCTAGGAAATTAAGATTGAAATGACAATTTTCAGCTTAGTGATATTTGTATTGTTGTTCTTGATCTATATGTCAAATAAAAGTCAAGCAATTCCTTCTGATTTAAGAGTAACTCATGAGACATCCCTTATCAAGACCCTTGCTAAGCTTCTTAGTTTGGTTGTTCTAAAAAGTACTAGAATGTAGGAGTTGGAGAATCGGGAAAAATATAAGTATGTCTTCACCTAATACATAGTTTAATTGGGCACCACAATATGTGATGACAGTGGCTGAACAAATGAGGATTAGATACATTCATGGTTGAAAAGGATTTTATTTCAGAACTAGTCATGATAACAATATATTGTCCTTAGGATCAGAAGCAATAGTTTGGTGAATACCATTTGTTAGAACAAAATGCAGGTGGAAAGGTGCTATTGTCTATTTGTGGACTTCAATTTAAGCATCTGGCTTGTTGTGTATTATCAATATCTGTCAGAGGAGATCAGTTTGGCTTCTGTTTTATTATATTTCTGTACAGGCAAGATTTATATTTATGGAGGTATGTAAGCAGTTTGAAGATGCTGAGTTGCAGAAGATGCTGATACTTCTTCTGATTTTAATGGGGTTTTATTATGTTCCATTTACTCTTTTTCATTACTGTAAAAGATTATTTTCCTCTTATTTCTCCTTGGCTGTTTTAACCTTTATAGGTAGAAGAATGGATGGGAACATAAATCCAACCATGGGGTAATGGTTCCATTTAATGGATAGCAGCCTGTAAGGAGATCCACAGGAACAAAATGTTCCTGAGATGCTGTTTAAGGCACACTGTAAATGCTATTATGAAATTCAGACCAAAATTAACTTTTTAGACTAACCACCTTCACTGATTACTTACAAAGTCCAGCATATATTTAGATTGTTTTCTCCCTGCAGGGGAAACATACCCGTTGAGATCAATAGTGTTCATCAGTGTAAAGAAAAGATAAAGAAGTGACAGTACTGCTTTATATTGCACTAATGAGGCCACATTTGGAATATTTCATACAATTCTGATCATCAAGATATATATTTAAAAAAAAAAAAGATGCTGAGAAAGATGTGTAGAGAAGGTCAACTAAATTGATAATGGGTCTGGAGAATAAAACAGAGGATGAACCATTAAGGAACTAGATATGCCTAGCTTCTTGAAGAGGTTTAGAGTTGACATGATAGCAGTCTTCCAATACTCAAGGAGCTCTCACAGAAAATAAGGGGTTGACCTATTCTCCAAAGCACCTGAAGAGTAGGACAAGAAGCAATCGGTGGCAACTAGTCAATGGAATCAGTGCCAACCTGAAACTAAGGGGAAATTTCCTGACAATGAGAATGATTAACCAATGGAATTGCTTGCCTCTCAGAGTTGTGGGTACTCCATCACTAGAAGTTTTCAAGAAAATATTGGACAACCATTTATCCAGGATAGTGCAAGATCTCTACCTTGGATAGAGGGTTGGAATAGAAGACCACCAAGGTTTTATCTATGCCTATGAATCTATGCCTATATCGGAAAACTCAAATCTGATGGCAGACTATTTTCTTTAGGAGAGAAAGATTGTTTCTCTAGTAAAGCTCTTGATCATATCATTGGAAAATCAAAACCTCATTCTTTGCCTATGGCCATT
Source organism: Ptyas mucosa (assembly GCA_012654045.1). NCBI lineage: Eukaryota > Metazoa > Chordata > Lepidosauria > Squamata > Colubridae > Ptyas > Ptyas mucosa. Next base: position 51,570,289 of record WNWU01000003.1, read on the forward strand.
GTTTTTGTTTCTTTTAAACACATTTTAAATATAATTATTTTCCCATCAGCTTGAATGAATCCGGTTGAAAAAAGTGCAGAATATTTTTTGGCACTGATTCCATTGAGGGGCATTGATTGACTTGATAAAACAAGTGAAGTTGAAGGAAACTGCACAGTGGTGTGTTTAAAAGTAGTCACATTTGCCACATTGCATAGAAAGGAGGAAAACAAACTACAATAGACTACTCTCTGCGGACGAACACTTTTTCCTATTATTCCGTAACAACGCCGTCTTTTCAGTTCAATCTATTTTCTTTTGACCTTCTGTATTAATCTAATCTTTTACTCCATTTTTCAAAGAGCTGGCAAAAAAATGGAAAATAGGAGGAAGGAATGCAGTCCTTGTACACAAAGAGCTTCATTAATGTCTTTGTATTTCCTTTCCTTTAAAAAATGAATTTATTTCCTTACAAATTGAGCTAATGATTGGTTCTAAAATCTGTTTCAAAGAGCCAAGCTGTTAAAATGTGAATCAGAAAGAATTCCCTCCCCTTTTTTTCATTTGCTGACTAATTTGTTTGCCAGTTTTCTTCCTGTTCTGTTTTGCCCAAGTAATGAAGCTTACACCAGCCTTGTTAAATAATTCCTTCAACTTTACACAGAGTGCCATCTAATGGCTCTCTTATCTCAAGTGAAATGAATCTGTACATTAAGAAAGAGAAATGCAAGCTAAAATAACATTTATAGTGGATTCTAGAATTTGATTAGTAGACAACCAAACAAATTTGGAGGAGTTAATAAAAACTGGTATATTGTTTTTTTATATGCCATTAGAAGTCCACTTTTTAATATACTGGCAGCATTGCATTATTGCACTTAGCAGTGAGCTGCCTAGAATTGCAAGGAAAAATATTATACACTGCTAGTTTTACAATAATGCTTTTAGCTACATTTCTGCAAATGCACATGCTGGTTTATTTATTTATTTGAACTTATATTCCACCATAACTTAAGGGCTCACTCTCCTGACCCAACAGGGCAAGTTGCCAGGAAACAAATTAGCAGGCAATAAATCTCCAGCAGGCTAGACATAAACAAATGTAAGCTTTATTGTAGTTAGCTGGAGTCAAAGAAGCCATTTGAGGATACTGAAATAGGCAAGCAGAGATCAAGACCCATAAGCTATCAATCCAATGAGGAATCCAAAAAAGAAGACACAAGGTCAAAGAAAGTCCAAGGACTAGAGAAAGCAACAGAAGATATTAACATCCAAGAGTTGAGGTTTTGATAACTTGTTCTCATCATTGTCTATAGGAACTCAGGGTAATAAATAAGTCACACTAATAAGTCTACAATAAGTGTAGCTGAGGTATGTCAAACACTCAACTGCAGAGTATATTCTCCTGTTAGTACTCACATACCTTTTGACTAGCTTCTCAGATAAGGGGCCTGAGTGGCGCAGTAGACTAAGGCACTGTAATTAACATTCAGCAGCCTGCAATTACTGCAAATTCTAATCTCACCAGGCTCAAGGTTGACTCAGCCTTCCATCCTTTCTAAGGTAGGTAAAATGAGGACCCAGATTGTGGGGACAATAAGCTGACTTTGTATAAATATACAAAAGTATGAAGGCTATTGCTTAACGCATTGTAAGCTGCCCTTAGTCTCCGGAGAAGGGCGGCATATAAATCAAATTAAAAAAAAAAAAACAACCAAAGTTGAGATCATCATTAAGTGCTTTGCCTAGGACTATGTGGCTGAACCTCTCATCCTAAATTAGTGTTGGTGCAGATAAGTGGTCCTGTGTATTAGCTAGGTTTGTTAAAATCAGACTGGGGATCACTAGTTCCAATATTACTGATATCTCCAACAGAGATATCTTATTACTGTTACTACTTATTTACTTGATTTCTATAGCCACCCATCTCAACTAATAGTTCTGGATGCTTTTGACTCTATCTTCCATCCATCCGCCTTATCTGAACATCTATTTCCTAGCATCTTCAGGAGGTTCATAACACAATTAAGCAATAGGTATCTAATATTATGGTTCCACTTATCTGTAGTAATTCACAGCTGCTTCTATGCAATAGATCTAGTCACAGGAAAAAGGGGAAATCTCACATTTTAAATTAAAATATTTGTCTCAATGAAAACATTTGGATAGGAAATGATGAACTCCGAAAGACCAAAGTTGCAGTTTTATCCATTTATAGAAACATTTCTATGTCACACATCTCAAGAGGCTTGGGAATCTTTCCAACGTTGACAAAGATAAAGTCCACTACAATAAGCATACAACAAAATTAAGGGTTGGACAACCAACAAAGATACTAAAGCACTGGCATCAATGCTGCTAGTGCTATTCCTTTTCAAGAGGAACCAGGGCACTGCATTTTGAACCAGCTGCAACTTCTGAGTCATTTTCAGGGACAACCTCACATATACAGTATTGCTGCATTTCAAACAGAAGGTGATAAGGACATGAGTGACTCCAATGAGGCATGTCCAGTGCAAAGGTCTGCAACTGGCATACCTGTCAGATATGGGAGAAGCCCCTTTGGTCTTAGCCTCCATTTTGCAACATCATCAAGTCATGGATTCATTCATTCATTCATTCATTCATTCATTCATTCATTCATAGACCAGAATCAATTTGTGTTGCTCACCTAAGAACAGACACTCAACCATGCAGGATTTCTGGTTTCCTTATTACACCCCATCCAAATTTCAAAGTATGTAAACACTAGTCAGGATTTCCACAGGTATTCCCAATGTAATACCATTGGGATGACAACATATGTTTGAGTATCATCATGACACCTGGCTCTAAATAAATGGATGGCCTCCCGCAGCAATTTTATGCAGAAGTTGTTAAATTAAGGAAAATACCAAGTTCTGTAATATCCCATACTCAAGAATCATCAAGGACTCAATAATTCCTTCCAGACAAATACCACCAGATGAAACTGTTCTCTTTATAAGGGGCAGAAGCTGTGGTGAAATCCAAATTTTTTAACTACTGGTTCTGTGGGCATAGCTTGGTGGGCATTTGTGGCTTGGTGGGCATGGCTTGGTGGGCATGGCAGGGGAAGGATACTGCAAAATCTCCATTCCCACCCCACTCCAGGGAAATGATATTGCAAAATCCCCATTCCCTCCCCACTCCAGGGGAAGGATACTGCAAAATCTCCATTCCCACCCCACTCTGGGCCCAGCCAGAGGTGGTATTTGCCAGTTCTCTGAACTACTCAAAATTTCCGCTACTGGTTCTCTGAACTACTCAGAATTTCTGCTACCGGTTCTCCAGAACCTGTCAGAACCTGCTGGATTTCACTCCTGGGCAGAAGCACCAAAAGGGTATCTCTTATGCCTAACTCTTGCAAGCAATCCAGAATCATATCAGGTTTGGTGGCATTTAATACTGCTGAGAGATCTAATGGGTGCAATATTAACCAAAGTAATCAATGCTATTTCTGTCTCATACTCAGATCTGAATCCTGACTGGAAGAGTTCCAGGTAATCTGTTAATTTATCAGGCATCCAGATAACTCTTACTTTGTTTAGCTGCTTTATTTAGCAAATGGAGATGAGAGAGACTCTCGTTTATAATACAATTCATTTGCCAGCAATCTGTGGGTTTTCTGGCTTCCACACTATCTCCTATTGGTATTTTCTAGTACAGTTTCACTATTAAAGAGATATTTTGCCCTTGAAATATTACCGGATAATTTCTTCTCTTGTTAAAGAAATCACCCAGCTGCTTGAATTTTTTCATTAGTTTATATAGGGGGTCCTTGACTTACAACAGTTCGTTTAGTGCCTGCGTTTGAAGTTACAATGGCACTGGAAAAAGTGACCTATGACCATTTTTCACACTTAGGACTCCATCAGGGGTGGCATTCACTTACCTTCCCTACTGGTTCGCAAACGCGAGCACGCATGCAAATATGAGAGCACCTCCACGCATGCTCAGGGCCTTCTGCACATGTGCAGAATGTCAAAAATATGGATAAATGGGAAGTGATTACATCCGGGTGGGTGGGCAGAGCCACCCACAGCCATCGCTACCAGTTTTCTCGAACTGGATGGAACCAGCTAAATACAACCAACTGATCCCCATGATCACACAAGCAAGATTCAGATGCTCGGCAACTGACTCATATTTAGGATGGTTGCATTGTCCCTGGTCATGTGATCACCTTTTGCGACAGAGGTGGGATTCAGCCAGTTCGCACCATTTCAGGAGAACCGGTTGTTAAATTTCTGAGCAGCTTGGCGAACTGGTTGTTGGAAGAAATCATTAGGGCAGAGAACCGGTTGTTAAATTAGTTGAATCCCACCACTGTTTTGCGACCTTCTGAAAACAAAGTCAATGGAGTTAGTAGGTAGTTCTTGTCTTACACTAGTTTGTTTAGTGACCATTCGAAGTTACAATAGCCCTGAAAAAAGTGACGCATGACCATTTTTCACATTAATGACCACTGCCCCATCCCCATAGTGATGTTATTTACATTCGGATGCTTTACAACTGATTCATATTTATGACGGTTTCAGAGTCCTGGGGTCATGTGATCCTTCTTTGCAACTTTGTGACAAGCAAATTCAATGCGGAAACCAGATTCACTTAACAACCATGTTACTATTTTAACAACTACAGTGATTCACTTAACAACTGTGGCAAGAAAGATTGTAAAATGGGGTGAAATTCACTTAACAACTGTCTCACTTAGCAACAGAAATTTCGGGCTCAATTGTGGTTGTACCTTGAGGAGTACTTATACAAGAACTTTGATAAAACCATATCCGAATTTCCTATTCCCTAGGATATTAAGTTTCCTTTATTTTTGTCTATAATGGATAGACCAATCTTGTGAAAACATGAAAAATACTTTTCTAATGATGAAGTTATATCAATAAAAACATGTTTCTCCTTCTTAATGGTAAATTGAGAACCTGCATTTCATGTGAAAAGAATGCTAGCAAAAACTCACATTAATCCAAAGCCTTTTAAAAACAACAACTATACATTAAAGGTTTAATTCAACATAGATTTTCTTTAAAATCATGTGTTAGGGAGAATCTAAAACACAGCTCTCTAAAAATGTACATGGTTGTTATTGATTGTACATAAGGAAGGACTTTAAAAAAAAAAGTAAAATGTGATCTTGAAAAAAACAGATGCAAAATGTATCTCTGCTGATAGATCAGATCTGTAATTATGCCAGATCCTGGATTGTGTGTTTCTGCTGAAACATCAGTTGTTTAAAGGAATGCAGGCCATATGCAGAAAACTTTGCCAAAGGTGACCTTTCCTTACTAAATAAAGAAAAGTTTTTATGTCTTCCTACACACTGTATTTCCCCTGTTCATCTATGACAGGGGTCAGCAACCCGCGGCTCTGGAGCCGCATGTGGCTCTTTCATCCCTCTGCTGCGGCTCCCTGTTGCTGGTCGGCTCCACAATTGATAGGGTTTTCGGTTAGGACAGGTAGAGGAAAAAGGATGCTGCATTAGGAGGAGTCTTTATGGTGGGGGAACCAGACTTCTGGTCAGCTCCAGAATTGAATGGGGGCTTCTGGTTAGGACCTTTGTGGCTCTTTGAGTGTTTAAGGTTGCCGACCCCTGATCTATGACATCCTGCCCAAGCTTTCATTTGTCTGTAGATATTAGCTCTTTTCAGGTGTGCAGATACACACTGAAGAATTCATAATCATAAGTCAGCACAAAACAAGTTTTAAAAGCCTGTTCCAACCAGTAATGATTATTTTCATCATGTTAAATAACTGTTGGGGGTTATTGTCTAAGGCACAGGTTTTGCTATCAAAAAATACATTATCATATCTGGAAGGACAGCCTGTGTATTTGTCAAAGAACAGCTGTTTCCAGTGGAGGATTCTGGACTTGCATGCATAATTAGCAAGCGAAATATTAACCAGGCTTCTTCAGCCTCAACATTTCTCTCATGTGAATTAAGCACACTTATAAACACATCCATTTCTACCTCCAGCTATGCATTACATAGAAAGATAATTACTTGCGGTCCAGGAGCTCACTTTCAAAGGAGAGGCTAACACTGATTAATTTTCCAAAGATCCCCAGAGCAGAATCTGCGCTAGGCATTGGGAACTTCCAGCCCATAGACTTTATCTGGCCTATCAAATGGCCCATCTAATCCATCTAATCCCTGGCTTTCAGTAAGAATGTTCTTTTAATCTGGACTCTCCCTCAAGATGTTCCTTATTAGGCTTATGAAAGTTGAACCAACATATACTTCCTGTACGTCTCAGGGAGCTGTACTTCCTGAGAATGCTCAGGAAGATAAATCTATCTCAGCATCTACTTCTGTCCTACTATCGCAGCACCATTGAGAGTGTCCTGACATATGGCATTCTTGCGTGGTATGGGAACAACTCTCTAGTGGACAGAAAAGCTCTACAGAGAATCATTAAAACTGCCCAGAATATCATTGGACTCCAACTACCAGTCCTGGACATCATCTTCAAATCTCGCTGTTTGAGAAAATTGCATAACATTCTCAGAGACTCTTCCCATCCTGCTTACAATCTTTTTGGACTGTTGCCTTCTGGCAGAAGATACAGAAACTCGGACCACACGTTTTCTGAATAGTTTTTTATCCCAGAGCTATAATTGCACTCAACAATGAACTAAAGGGCCACCATCGGTGAGCTGTTGGACAGTATGACTTGGTCTGTTGTGTGGATGTTTGGGTAGTTTAGGGGTGGGGAATTGTGGTGGGTGGGAGTGTGTTTGGGGATTGTTATGTGTGTTGGACCTGGTCTTTGGGTGTTAAGTGAATTTCACTGTATGGGTATACTATGTATACACATACAATGACAATAAAGTTATTATTATTATAAAGCTAACATGTATAGTCCATGTATAAATCAGCAAAAAGCATTCTTCACTCATGGTTTATGCTTGCAGGTAGTGGTGGGATTCAGCCGGTTCGGGCCAGTTTGGGAAAACAGGTTAAATTTCTGGCTGGCCCCTCCCCTCCCCTCCCCTTCCAGGAGTCCCCACGTGCCCTGTTTTGGCTCCCAGGTAAGTGCAGGAAGGCAAAGTGCTGCCTATCACACCCCTGGCCACACCCACCATGGACACGCCCACCCAGTCAGTCATTAGGGCAGAGAACCGACTGTTAAATTATTTGAATCCCACTACTGCTTGCAGGATACACATATGTCATAATTCCAGGCGTCCAAATATCTGAAAAGGCTTTCTATATATTTACTAAGCATGATTTGGAGTTGGTCTGAGACTTAAATGAGCCAAATTCAAGCCCTCACTTAATTATTTAACCTAGGTGACTGAGATGACTAGGAATTTTGTTTAGTTTGATTCCTATAACATGCTCAACTAAGTTATTGAATTAACCCATTTTTTGCAGTTACCACATTGAATCATAAATGAACCAAATGAACTGGGTTTATACCATTCACTTAACAATATTTACGACACTTAAGTGCAAAGTCCATTGAAAATCAGTGGGAATTATTTCTAAGTAATCATGATTAAGATTATGCTATGTAAATGAAGCGGCATTGGTGATGCTAAGGAAAAGCTCTCATTTCCCATTTCTTCTGTTGCAAATTTCCGAGCAGAAGTATTCTCAATTGCTGGCTAGCTTAGTCCATTAAATATTTACTATTTGTATTATTTGTGGCATGATTAAGTACTCAATTTGTAAGTGATATTTTCATTCTATCTGCGTACTTCTTGGGAAGCTTTTTATATTTTTAATGAACTGGGTGGAAGGAAGGAAAGTAGGAAGGAAGGAAGATGAATGAGTACCTATAATTGTGTTTGGATTTAAATATGTATATGTTTGCAAGGGAGATATGCTGCTGACAGTCTTAATTTTCAAGTCATTATCAGTTTTTATCCAGCCCAGCATGTGGAATAGCTAGTGAGCATTTTGTAAATATGAGGCTCTCTTCTTAAGGAGGAGTCATAATTATACATTCTTACAATGTAAAGGGTTCTGTAATCACTCTGTCCCTGGCGTAACATTAATGGGGTTTGTTTAATAAATCAGGTTTATGGCTCATTATAAAGACACAGTGTTGTTGCACTGTTACATCTTCAGCTGCATTGCATGGTGTAGTGGGCTGTTTTACATCTCATTGTATCCTGCTGTAAAAGCATAAATAACCATTACATAACTGTGGAACTTAGGGAACTCGATGCTTCAAAAAATGGGATCATAGCCCAGTTTACATCAGCTGCAACCGCTATTGCAAAACTATATAATGGCACATTGCCCTCTCCCGTCTCCAAAGAAAACATTCATAACTCTCTAATAAACTATTTACAGTTATGATCAATAGAAAGGAACAACTTCAGATGAAAGAAATATGATCTGCTCTAGTTCTCTGATGTATAGATTTAAAAGCAAACATTTTATTTTAGAGACACCTCTAAAATACTTTTGAACTAGGAAAAAGAAAAGTCTTGTAGAACCTGAAACAGCATTCATCATAATATGGTCTGAATGTTCATCAACTATAAATTAGTCATGATGTAATATATTCATTTGCCTTAAAAGTTCTAGTTCTGATTGCTTTTGTTGCAACATATTAACTGGGAAATTGGCACATATTTAACTCTGCAGTAACTATTTGAATTGTAGGAATCATCTGGGATTTGAAACTGAAAGGAGCTGATTTGAGGCAAAAAAAAAAAAAATCCAAACAAACACTCAAATATTTGCCTGGCCCTAATAGCCAATAAAGTCTTGATAACAAAATCAACACTTAATGTATGTCCCTAGGCCTTCTGTACAAATGAAAGTTTGTTTTTCAATTAAGGCTTGAACTGGTAAAGGACCATGGTTTGGTCTCCAATGGGCCTTTGCCTATCTTATACAGAAAACAAGATGCAGTCAATTTTCCAACATTTCCAGCTAAAAACAGAAGGTTTTTTTTACATGTTTATTTTTATAGCCCATCCCAAACCTAATTATTTCTTTATTTACTTTATTTATTTATTTTGTCAAGCAGGTATTAGACAACAGAAATAAGTATAGACATAATTATGAATACATGAGATGGATACAAACAAAAGGGAATATTAGGGCAGGGACGGTAGGCACGCTGGTGCGCCTATGCACGCCCCTTACAGACCTCTTAGGAATGGGGTGAGGTTGACAGTAGACAGTCTAAGGTTAAAGTTTTGGGGGTTTGGGGAAGAAACCACAGAGTCAGGTAGAGCATTCCAGGCATTGACCACTCTTTTGCTGAAGTCGTATTTTCTGCAATCAAGTTTGGAACAGTTTACTATGAGTTTGTATCTATTGTTTGCCCATGTATTATTGGAGTTGAAGCTGAAGTAGTCATTGACAGGTAGGACATTGTAGCAGATGATTTTATGTACTACGCTTAGATCAGAATGAAGGCAGCGTAGTTCTAAGTTCTAATGGTGAGAAAGGTATTTGTCCTAGAGAGCTGTTACCTGTTAGCTTAGAAAATTGTATAGATTGTCTAACCTATCATAATGCATCATCACTGGTCTTTCAAAAGGATAGAGAGCTAGTAGTAATTATAGCTGGATATGGAGATTATAGTAGCTGGATATGGAGATTTGCAGTCATCCAGGTCATGGTTGCCCCAAAATTCTGAAGAAGCTTCTTGGATGAGAAGCCGAACATCTTCAAGGAAAAATAAGAAAGTCCAGTTGCTTCGTGAAAAACCACCTTTGGAACAATCCTAGTAGCAGAAATAATTTTATTTATTGGACTCTTAAATTAAAAATGCTTCCAAGGATCTAACCAAAGTAGATGTGGCTAAAAAGAAGATACAGCGATCAATCAAGAAAGATCTATGACTACATGAAGTCCACTATCCTGTGCCTGAATCAGTGGGTGGAAAACAGAATCAGGAAGGTCTGCCAATGGAGTATAGGAAGTAGGGTATCATCAACAGCTGCTTAGTCATTTTTAAAGTTATGCACGAATAATTCAAATATCCACTCTTCTGATTTTATTGATGAAAGTCTTTGAAGTATGTTTCCCATCATAAAGAACCCTTAAATCAAATACCACAGAAGATTCCTTTATCTGACAGTTCTAAACAGTAAAAGAAACATGAAGGTAATAGAGGAGAATGATTGGAATGAAAAATCCTCAGTCTTATCAAGGCTTAACTTAAATTAATCCAATTGAAGATTACAGTTAAGGCACTAAGAGAGAGAAGGTCACATTGCATCATTCAAGGCTAGGGCAGAATAATCTTGGATATCATTGATGTACATATAACAGTTAACCTGCATATTTTAGAGACTCTGTAAAAATACTTGCCATTAAAGAAAAAAATCACCAACTTAGTGAAGAACATCAGAACAGAAGCAGGAATAGAAACGTACGAGAAGGAAAGGAAAGAATTGGCAGGATATGTTATATAGGCACTTTGAGACTTTTTTTTTCTTTTTACAACCCTTTTATCGGGATGGAATCAGGGCAACGGAATGGAGCTGAGCATTTACTAGCCAGATGCCCTTCCTGATGCCTACATGGAGTTCACAGTAGATATTTTTCTCTTTGCGCCCTGATAGAGAAACATCTGTCACCACCTAGGATTGAACTCTCCACCTTCCAAATGGGAGACTAGTGTCTTCACCTCTAGGTCACCGTGCTGCTCAACTTTGAGACTATTTTAGCTAATAAAACAAATAGCAACTGGAAAAAGTGAAAAACAAGAAGACAACATATTTGGATTAACGGAATGCCCCTTGAGCCCTGCATAGGAAAAGAAGCCTGAAGCATTTCAACACTGCCCAAAAAGTATCTTCCAAAATCATCAGACATAAAAGAAGAAATTTCAATAGCCTCTGGCAAAGATGAAGATAAGAAGTCTGGAGCATACCAAAAAGCCGCCTAGGGACTTAGTCTGAATGAAGATTCAATTACAAGAAACAGAATTGCTTGGCTTGTTCCAGCATTGCAAAAGAACTATTGAAGGCTTTATGAAAGGAAACTGCATTGTCAGTAAATGGGATCTTTCCATATTTCTGTTCTCATTTACAATTGTAAATAGGAACCTTCTGTCAGTCCAGAATAAATACTGGACGGGCATTCCTTTTAAAGTTAACTTTTTTGAAAGCTGGAACCAAAAGAACAAATCTGGTTCAGTTAACGAAATTAAAGCCAGTTATCAACACTTCAGGAGACCTGACTTCACAGGAGGTCATCTGAAGGCAAAAATTAGTCAACACTATCTCAGAGAATAAACTAGTAGACATTTAATGGATAGTCAGGAACAGCTGGAAATGAGAGGACAAAAAATAAAAAATAGAATAGTAACAATGAGCTGTTCTTTACTTCATGCTGCAGGATAATATTCCAGAGGAGTGCAAACTTTTTAAGATCAGAGGGCTGAAGATTAATGTGGATGACACCTGAATTTTCAATGGGGTTCTCATATATTTTTTAGCTGTGCTAATGTCTTATTTGGTTTTATGCACTGCCCAGAGTCCATTGGAGGTAGGCAACCAATATATTTAAATAAATAAATAAATAAATTTTAAAAATAGAAAAATAAATAGAAAAATAAATAAAAATAAATAAATAAATAAATAAAAAATAGAAAATGAAGTGTAATATTAAAAGTGCTTGGAGGCTGCCTTATCATGTCAAAATGATGGATGTGTGCTTAGTTTCATGATATTCGGGAAAAGGGAAAATGGACTTAAGAAATCAATGAACCGGCAATATTACTCAATTTGTTGTGCTCAGCTAATGAATGAAAGTTTTCAGCATAGTTGACAAAAGAGATCATGCTTATATTGAAATAGGATGAGACAGAAATGCAACTCATGGCCATATGAAAACATTACAGAAACCTGAAGGGATGAGGATGTGGGAAGAAATATCCATCTGGTTCAGTTCCAAGCTGGGAGTAAGACCCTGGAAACATGGAGGCTGATTGGAAAGATGGTTTATTGATGAAGCAGGACCACATGTGGCTCTGGGCAGCTGACCACATGGAGTTGAAAGGAGGGGGGTTATACTTTCTCTTGGACTTTGCACTTGAGCTTCCTGTTCCTGTGCAAGAACAGCTATTCTATTGCCTGTTGTCAGACTCCCATGGGGTCATGTAGGGATCATAGCTGGCTCTATAGGCAAAGTACAAATCCTAGGTGCTTGTCTGAGCTACGTTTGGTTGAAGTTCGGACTGTCTGAGATGATGCAATGACTGGCATACCCTTAGGAGATTGTGCAATGTAGTGAGCTCTGTGTCTTCTGCTAAATGGTAGTGGGTTAATCCTATTATGTTCTGTAGGATCATGTCCTGTTCTTCTTAATCCCATCATCCTGGAGCTGAAGGTCTTTTGTTTTGTAGATAGGCTGGCCCAGTCTTTATTAATGGGCACAAAGTATCTCGGGGGTGGGGGGGCTATTAAGAGTGAGTCTACTTCCTGCCTGTAAAAAAAACCACGTTTCTCCATTTATTATTTAAGGAAATATAATATTCTGCTTTTTTAATATTTCCCAAAATATTTATTCTTCTGGGAGAGGGAGAGGGTTCTCACAAGGAAAATCAATCTGTAGCAGATCAATTATCTGAGATTCCAGGTTGGAAAAGAGATCACCGGATCCAGGAATACAGAGGAAAGATACTTTGTTCTTTCCCAAAGTGTTGATTTATGTCCGACTGTGTTTGAAATACATTTTATCTCCCAATCCGAAAGAACTAATAGAGGTTTTTTCTCCCTTTTCATCATAAATCCCTGATTTTGAAAACGGTTATAAGCATTCGTTTGGAAACCCACAGAAACTGGAATGTGGATCTGAATTTCCATAATAACATGGAATATTCATCTCCTGAGAAAATTTGTTTGGATTTCTATTGGCTAGTTTCTAAAGACTTCAGCCAATTAAATGAGCTTTTGCCAAAACTAAGACAGACTCTCTTTCAAGAGGCTGCAGAAGCAAACTACATTTGGTGTACTGTCATTTACAGTCAGTAGAGGGAGCTCTTTCTTTGAAAAGGGGCTAATTGAAGGGGGGGGGACGTGATTCCCAGGTTGCAATAATACTGACTAGACATGGTAGATTAAAAAAAGGGGGGGGGGAGAGAGAAAGAAAATGCATTTCTCAAAAAGGCGACCAATGTGGGTGCTGCTTTGATAAAAATTCCGTAAAGTGCACAACAAGTTATAATTAGTTATTATATAAATATAGTACATAATAAAGAGAACTGTGGCCACTCAGGGTAGGAGAATCCAACTATTAATATGCATAGTTGAAAATAATGCTACAAGTTGAAATCATGTGCATATGGGAGAAGCCACAAAGATTTCCAAAATTACATCATAGGTATCATGATGGCAACATTAAGGTGATGGTGCAAAATGATGCAAGCATGTAATTCATGTCATTGGCAGTGAGTTCATTTTGCTCACTGACAGATGATGATCATAAACCTAAACCTCTCATTACATTTTCCTAGAACAATATTTAATGCAGAGAAGGGGTTTTGGAGGCATAGTAGACTGGACTAATTAACTGGATTATAATCTGATGCTCTGTTTTATCATATGTTATTAAATTTGTACGCCATTTTTCTTCCCACTTGACAAGCTAAAATAGCAACCAATTTTTTTTTTTGAAAAGTGAAACAAGTGATATTAATGCAGTTAAAATCCACATTAAAAACAAGCATTAAATGAATGATATGGGATATGATTTGATAATTAAAAATCGATAAACCGGTATATACAAATTTTCACAGTTTTGGTCATAAATTGAGTTCTGTGGACCTCACTTCATACTCAAGAGGCCCATTGAGGGGGCGTACATAAGTGCACTAATCGTCTCTGTCATTGTATTTTTAAAATTATTCCTGTTTTCATTTTTATTATTATTTTTTATTATTATTATTATTATTATTATTATTATTATTATTATTATTCATATTTCTATGCCGCCCACTCTCCGAGGACTCTGGGTGGCTTATAACAATTGACAGTATACTAAATAGCATATTGCCCCCAACAATCTGGGCCCTCATTTTACCCACCTCGGAAGGATGGAAGGTTGAGTCAACCTTGAGCTGGTGAGATTTGATCCTCTGATCTGCTGAACTAGCAGTCAGCTGAAGTAGCTGCAGTACAGCACTCTAACCACTGCGCCACCTCGGCTCTTTGTTTTGTTTGACAAATTACAATAAATAAATAAATAAATATTTTATATACTTCTGATTCCAGCCTGAGGTGAATGGATGTCCACTTTTAGTTTCGTAGTCTGAATAGAAGCTATCTTCCCAAATTAAATGACTGTCTTTATTGAGTAGAAATCATGTTAATGCATCCATGAAACCTAAATGCTTTGTATAGAGTCCACATATTTAACATCTCATATCAATATACTTCCAAAGGACTGATGATGATGAAATTATTTCACTTAAGGTTTAATTATTTCTCTTCTTCATGTTACTAGTAAATAATAATTTGTTCATGGGCTGAAGGATGAATAACATATATAAAATAATGTACTGACAATTATTTCAGTGATATGATAAAGCTTTTATTCAATTAACATAAGCATGTTTTACTGATTCTTGAATTAGGTGTGTCAAAAGCAACATAGCAGGGGAAGAAATCTGATTTACATATCTAATTACATGTCTACATAAAAACACTTGTCTATCTGGAATTTATTAACCATGGGACGTCTCTAACCATGATATTAAGTGGTCACACATCTGGGCGAATGATAACAAACTGAGCTATAATACTTTTATGCAACTGAATTTTCAATTCACATTCTGAGTTTCTTTATTAGGTAGTCATGCTTTAACACTCCAAGCTTTGTTGTTGCTGTTTTCATCTGACTTCCAATTCATTTCTTTTGTGTGTGTTCTAAATAATGTTTTGAAAATGAACTACTTTAGCAATTAATGCTAGAGTAATATGTAGTAGACATCTTGTACCTCTTTTCTCTAAGTGTAAAATAAAATATAACATTTGAGGTATATTTATTGTTGCTGTGTTAAGATTCCCACTGTTGCAAGTTGTAATTCCATTTCATCTGAGATATTTCTATTTAATTCCACCAAACCATATATTTCTTCAAAAGTCACTGAACCATTGCTGTATATAATAGCTGCAAGGATTGTTAAGTTTCTGATTGGAAAAGGTTTTTGATTCTTTCTTTGGAACAATGATTCATCTAATTGTGGGGTTATGCTTCAATGTCAATATTGCCCATGTAAAAGGTAAAACTGATGCAGAATTAATTCTGACTGGAAACCATCCTTGGATTATAATGTTATAGTTTTCTGCCACTCTGGAGATTTGTGTTCCATCCCTCCCCATAGAATCATATTTTTTATTGGTCTGTAATTACAGTGAGTTGTGTTCTTTTCTAGATGGGAGACCTTTCAGACAGTTGCTCATGCCCTAGGGTTGTTGTTGTTGTTGTTGTTGTTGTTGTTGTTGTTGTTGTTGTTGTTGTTGTT
>WNWU01000003.1:51598246-51648509 GCA_012654045.1 Ptyas mucosa
GGAAAGGAAAGGAAAGGAAAGGAAAGGAAAGGAAAGGAAAGGAAAGGAAAGGAAAGGAAAGGAAAGGAAAGGAAAGGAAAGGGAAAAGGAACCATCTGTAGCCTGATATAAATCAATTTGGAAAAGAACATGGGGAAAGTGATTTTTCTAGGATCCTTAGAGTCTAATTTTCCCATAATCTGACTAACTTGATTTCTGGTCATTGAGCATCCACATGTTATTATCGAATAATAATTTTAAATATGATGGAAAAGAAAAAAAAACTTAAATGTATCATCAGAGAATAATCATCTTGATTATATTTAATTTTAATAAAATGTAAATTAAATTTAGGGTTGTTGGGTTTTTTTGTCTCTTTTGCTGTGGTCCTGCCAACTGCTGCACTTTTAAGAATGTAATTCATGGATTGCCCCTTTTATGCCAAGAGTGGTCCTTGACCTGAATAACATTGTGTATTTCTCTGTTTTAGGAAATAAGAGAGGCCTACTTTTCACACAGATATAAGCAATTACACACTAAATTAAAGAACCTGCTTGACTAAATTTGAGTTAGTTGCTTTATTACAGTCAGTGATCAAACCAAATAAATGAAAGCATACCTGCACAATAATTTTTCTAGCGTATTTAATTATTTATTTGTCATATTGATATGGCTGCCCATCTCATAATCAAATGACTCTGGATGACATACAAGAAACTTACACAGACACAGACACACACACACACACACATTCATATTAATGTTATTCCTATTATTATTTTTTTAAATTATAAAAAGTACAAAACTAAAATAAAAAGAGTTTGGGTGAACAGCTGGTTACTTACTTACTACTATTAATTAAATATTGGAGCAATCTCAATATTTTTCTTGTCACCTGAGGTACCCAAGCCTAACGATACAACCGGACTTGAGGGATTTCCAGTAAGTTAAAAAGGATGAAGCCAAACTCACTTTGGGAAAAGGATATTTCATGAAGCAAAGGATACAGCAGAAAAGCTTCATGGACAGTTAAAATATTAATATCATACAGAACACTGTATCAGTTTTGTTGTTCTGTTGTTATGAAATCATAATTTTAAATGATGGTAGAGAAATGCATCACCAAAGAATAATCCTCTTGATTAGCTCTCAGTTAATTAAATCTAGTTTTTGCTTCTTTTGTTGTAGCTCTGCCAAGTAGTTTTAGGTATGCAATTCTTGAATTGCTCCTTATATGCCATGCCATTTATGGAAATGTTTATTCAGTTTACTTGGAAATAGTTCAAAAAAACAACAACAACACGTTGCTATTGTCTTTGTTATTTCTTTGTATATTCCTAACAATATAATCATGATATCCTTGGTAGTTACTGATCCACGTTCTGAGCAGATCCAACTATAGTAAGCTTCCAAGGCAGATTTGTCTTGATGTTGCTATCTAATGAGGCTGTTTCATACAAAGGATAGACTGTACATATGTGAATCTTTGTATATCTTTGTACACAAACTATTTATTACTTTACTTATAAGGTTTTCTTCTAGAAGATCACAAGCTTGATCGCCTAGAAGAAAACCTTATAAGTAAAGTAATAAATAGTTTGTATGTATATTTTTAATGATTCACTAATAAATAAATTGTGCTAAAGTACTATATATATTTGATGGAGCAGAATTCTATCTGTAAAAATATATACAATAATATATTTTTAATCTTTAATGATGGACCAAACCTTTTTGTAAAATGTAAGTATCCACATTTTACCTTGCTGTTTGAGCTTTACGTCAGTTTCCTTGATCATTTCTTATAAATAACACCGCAAAAGGAGAAGCATCATAATCATCTTGGATTGGTCTGCTAAATTTCACACTGTTTATGCTAGATGTTGAAGAGGAACATGTGGTTTTTCCAGAGCGTGGGCATGGCACTGCCAAACAAATTATTAGTGCTGTCAGTTTTTCTAGGATGGTAGAGAAATTGGAAAAGGAAACAGAAGACTCAAACTAGTAACTCTGGTTCTTCCCTTTCAGTTTTCAAATTGATTTAACTCATGATTAATCTGTAGAATTTCATCAACCCTCGTCTGGATTGAAAGTGAAATGACATACTGTATTTCAGATGTGTGCAAACACTTTAACAAGATAGTAGTAGAATGGAACAATACAGACTAATTCTTCCTTAGTTATGAGAAAAATCAGTTTCAAAAGCAATTACATGATTGAGGCCTGCTCAGAATAAAGGCTATAGTACTTCCTTGGAAAGATGACAGTTTGACTCTTGGGAGGTTGGGTCATAGGCAGCTTAGAGAGCTGGTTAAATCAGAGTATAAGAAGCATTCATTTTGCAGAATATCAGCTTGAGTGACAGCCAGCAGTCCAAAGAACCAGAACATCTATCCACAGCCAGCTACAACTGTGGCCTATTTCATTTCTACCTTTTGATTCACATTTATGAAGTAGGCAAATGTCCTCACATTAAGACTTCACCAAATTAATGAATCTGTGTTTATCCTACTGGATGGTTTACTCAAAAAATGGAAGCCACCACAAAAATGGATGGAACTGTATGTTGTCAGAATTTGGGATGTTGGGTGGAGAAGTCATAAAGGAATTTTGTAATAAAATAAACTTTCTTGAAAGAACACCGACTTTATAAATATAAACCTATTAACCATTGAATGCTCTTCTATAAATCATTATAATATCCTTCCTCCTTTTAGGGGAAAGAGATCTTAATTTGGTGGCAAATTGTAGAATGAGGCACTATAGTTAGAGCCATACAGTTTGGACAATACAACCTCAAGCAAATTCTCTTAATTTTTTCCACCTTGTTTAGAAGAAGGAAAAAAGAAAAGCTCCTTTCACCAAGTTTCTTCAAAAGTTGAATCATTATCTGTGGTCATAAGCATGATTTTAAAAAAAATATTATTCTATTCTAGAATTATATGTTCTGAGACATGTATTTGGGTTCTTTCTGTTAAAAATGATAGGCACGGTGGTGAAATCCAAATTTTTTTACTACCGGTTCTGTGGGCGTGGCTTGGTGGATGTGGCAGGGTAAGGATACTGCAAAATCTCCATTCCCACCCCACTTCAGGGGAAGGATATTGCAAAATCCCCATTCCCACCCAACTCTGGGGCCAGCCAGAGTGGTATTTGCCAGTTCTCCGAACTACTCAAAATTTCTGCTACTGGTTCTCCAGAACTTGTCAGAACCTGCTGTATTTCACCCCTGGATAGGCAGCAAAAAAAGGGCATGTGATGGATGTCTCTGACATACTTGTAGGAATATATATATATATGTCTTTGGTTATTCGGGTTTTCTCCCACATAAAATTGGAAGTGTCTTGGCGACGTTTCGACGAAGTCTCATTCGTCATCTTCAGGCTGGTGTTCTCGGCTTCGTGCTTCCAGGAGCAAATTACGTGGGAGAAAACCCGAATAACCAAAGACCTACATACAAACACCCGCGAAAACCTCAGAAAACATATATATATATATACACACACACACACACACACACACACACACACACACACAAACATGTGTGTGTGTGTGTGTGTTTTCCTTTCTTTTTCGTAGGTTTTATGTGTATTTCTCATTAGCCAGGTTCTACCTACGTAAGCCAAGATTTTATGGGCACCACAGAGTCTGCTGGCTACTAGAAGAAAAAAAGCCCAGAAACTTGTGAATGAGATTTCACAGTCTCCAATAGTAGGTTCAGTCAAGGTCACTTAGCTTCTCCCAAACCAGTAGTCTCCATATTCTTAATTTATTTTATTTAGCACATGGCAAAAGTACAATTAGCCAGGAAACTAGAATCTTAATACATAGTAGTTATTTGGCTGTTGAAGAGTGCTAGTACTTTTTGTTCATGTGCTATCCAGTGTTGTGGTGCATCAGCAGCCTGCGGAGCTGGTAGCAGAGTCAGATAATGAGGAGGCTGGGGAAGAACATGGGCCAGTCCTGGAATCTGGGGAAGGCTCGGACAAGGGTTCTGCATCAGAGGCAGAGAAAGGGCCATCTGTGAAGTACGTGCTGCCTCCGGAGCCTCCAGAGTTGGACCTCAGTGAGGCATAGGAACAGGGGGAGCCTGTTCCCAGTGCGCACATGTGCAGAGCTGCCAGAAGGCAAGAACAGTTAAAACAAAAGGGATGACTTGAGATTAGGGCTTGGAAATGATTGGCCCCTCCCATAAGACTTAAAAGAGGAGCAAAGGCACATGGGCCTTTGCAGGAAGCAATGTTGTTAATTCTGTGCAGTTTAAAGTCTGAAGCTCTGTTTAATTCTGGACTGCATGTGGCTTTGGCAATTAAATCTTTGGCAGCGTGTCAAGGGAGATAAAGATGGGTAATTATCAGCCTTATCCCAAAGGACTCTTTACAATGATTTGGATTCACAGCTGTTAAAATAAAACAAGTTTTTGGGACTACTTGTGTGTTTTACTGACTCAGGAGGCCTAGGTCAAAACATCCAGGGTCATCTCAGGGGATGAACTAATCCCACACCAGAAAGACAAGTGGTATCCTGCAGTGTATTCTGGGGCCTTCTCTCACCACTCATGTCATCTTGCAATTGGGTGAGGTCCAGCACCAGCAGGTCCAGCACTAACAAGGATCCGACAGTCTGCACGAAATGCTGCCATGTTTCCCACCAGAGTAGTACCATTTCTCTATCACATGTAGCATGCTTTGGAACTGCTAGGTGGGCAGAACCTGAGGCAAGTTATGAGAGCTCATTCTACCATGCAGTGATGGGACTTGAAATGCCGGAGCAGAGACCATCTCCAGTGTCTAGTAGTCTCCATAGACATAAGACCATAAATCCTTTTATCTTTGAACAGTGGCCATTTGTGCTGACTCTTTTGTTCAGTATTGTTGAATATGTATTATTCAGATTGAAAAGTAATAAAGTTGCTAGGCACCTTGTATAATTGATAAATGAAATGAATGAATGGGAACTCAAGTGAACCTTACCAATGTACTTTTCAGGGCTGCAAAACAAATTTATCATTTGTAATAACTAGTTCCATCACTGGATGCAAAGCGCTATGTTCTTTTAGGACTGGTTTCTGTCTACGCTTGTGATTTGATTATCTCAGTATTCATTCTTTGCCATTCCCACCTCCACTGTACAATATGCTTTCCCATTTTTTCCTTTTATTTGTGCTATTTCCTTTGGAATTATTTTGCCACTTGGGACTGTAAAAAGAAAGAAAAGTCAACCTCCCAAGCCAATGGTACAGAAACAATTAAGTATTGATATTTTAAATGTTCGTAGAGTGAGCAGATGAAAAGCAAATTTCCTAGAGGACTGGCATCGGTGCAAAGTATTGTTCTCTCCAGCAACACACAATAGCTTATGCTACTTTTTTTTAAACTATTATTATTAAAACATAAAGAACTCCAAAGCAATCTTAATGCTTAACAAGATTAACATTCCTCTCAATTATATACTCTCCTATAAAAACAATATTGCTGAGTGCACATTGTTCTCTTCTTTAATGCCTAGGGTGCCCTATGTCCTAATTCAAAAAGGATACTCTTCTGTTTAAAAGCTGCCCTCACTTACTAGCAACCATCCAGTCTAAATTACTAGCTAAATTAAAAAAAAAAAAAGCACTGGCGGAAGATTTAGAAGTTCAGGAATCATCCTTCAGAACTGAACACATACCCATGGGCTTCAACATTATGACAAGATGCATTGTATTTATTTCAAAATTACTGTATACTGGTTATTTCCAAATCGACTATGAAAGCCACACTGTTCCTTCCTTCTTTTTCATATTCTGAATAGTGTGATTATTTTTTTAATTTTAATTTTAATTTATATTTATATGCCGCCCTTTTCCGGAGACTCAGGGCGGCTTACAATGCATTAAGCAATAGCCTTCATACTTTTGTATATTTTATACAAAGTCAGCTTATTGCCCCCACAAGCCGGGTTCTCATTTTACCCACCTTAGAAAGGATGGAAGGCTGAGTCAACCTTGAGCTGGTGAGAATTGAACTTGCAGTAATTGCAGGCAGCTGGATGTTAAATGGTGCCTTAGTAGAAGCATTAGCCTCCTACGCCACTCAGGCTCCTGATCTTCTGACTCAAGGTTTCCAGTCCCAGTCCATCACAATTTGCTGATAACTAAGATGCCGATGAGAGTTTGGTGTACTGGTTTTAAGGCATTAGGCTAGAGTTGGTGAGTTCTAGTCCTGCCTTAGACACAAAGCCTGCTGGACCAATCACTCTCTGTCTCAGTTCTAAGAAGGAAGAATAGAAGCATAGAATAACAGTGTTGGAAGGGACCTTGGAGGTCATCTAGGCAATGACAAACCCCTTCTAAAAGGAGGCATTGACAAACCACTTCTGAAAAATTTTGCCAAGAAAACTGTGGGGATTTGCCCAGGCAGACCTTGAGAATGTGACACAAAAAAGCAAAAAATTTACCCATAGAACTGTAGTATTTTTTTTAATATCCTTTTTTAAAACGTTAGTTTATACCACCTTTACTGTCTAAATGTGCCATGAATGTGTTGACAACATGGAAGTAAAATTCTCCTTCCTCACAATCTTGATTGCACAGAATAAATAGCTACTTAATAGGACTTCAATATTTGCTTAAAATCCAAACAGAATTCTGAATTTTTATCCTAAGAGCCCAGTAACTTCCCAGCATTGATTAGTTAGGTTATTGTTTTCTAAAACAAAATTATTTTCTGCAGCCTTAAACCTGGTATGAACATATGATCCTTAATTTAAGTATCTCCAAATGTGGGGACAAAGGAGTGCAGATCATACATGGATAGCTACGTCAATTTTTCATCCAAAGGGAGAATTTTACATAGTATTGTGACCCAGGCCCAAGAAGGTAGTATTAGACACAAAGAGTTCCAAAACAAACAGACTTTATTAGAACAGCTGCGAATGAGCTCATTCTCAACGTAGTCCAAACTAAATTAAAACAAATTCTTCTTAACATAAATTCTTCAGTCTAATCACCAACCTTAGTATAATTAGGCAAACTGCCAAAGGCTTCTCGTGGCAAAAGTTCAGAAGCAGAAGACGCCGACCAGAGATAAGTGCAGCAAGATAAGAACAAGTCTATCAACGTTGTTTTCCGACAAAGAGCCCAAGAGCTGTTGCTGGTCTTTTAAGCCTTATGGGAGAGGCCAATCATCTCTTGGCCCTACTCCTAAGTCATCCTCTTTGCTGTAGTCTCTCTTGCCTTCTGGCAGCTCTTCTCATATGTGCACTAGGAACAGGCTCCTCCTGTTCCTCTGCCTCTTTACTGTCAGCCTCTGGAGGCTCCAGAGTCCGCACATCACTCCCCGATGGCCCTGGCCCCATCTCTGCTTCCGACGCAGAGCCCTCATCTGGGCCTTCCCCAGCCTCCAGGACTGGCCCCTGTTCTACCTCAGCCTCATCGTTGTCCGATTCCGTTGCCAGCTCCTCAGGTTGCTGGTGGACTACAATACACAGTCCCTTTGCTATAGTTCATGCATTGTGGACTGCTGAGCATTTGATAATCCTGTTTCTGCATTCAGCTAGGTAGTAAAAGAAATTGAGCGATGGGGTGGATGGTGGGTGGGGAGGAGGATATTCAAGCCCTGATGTACCATCATGCACTGCCAGTAGTTTTCAATAAACCACAGATTACATATATCCAATAGATGTACATTTTCAGAGTCCTTACTATTTCTTTAGCATAGATGGCAAGGACAGACAAATTTTGACACATTTCTACTTCATAGTTGAACTAGTAGGTAATGCAGAGGGACTTGAACATTTCAAGCACTTGACTGCAATATGTAACATTAATTTAGCCATGGCTCCCCAAATAGAAAATCAACTTGACTTTTGGATTGTACAGAGCAAAGGTCACGATAACCATTTTCTCTTTTGTTATCCTTTTGTGGTTTTGCCTGAGTTCCTATGTGTACTAATTTGTGATTCAGCAAATGATTGGTGATTCCACTTGAGACAGATATTCTCAGCTGCATTTCAGACAAAATTCATTTAACCTTGGACAAAACAGTTAAGCTCTTTCTATGGTTCTCAGCAGCTCTGTGATTTTTTTTTTCCTGGTGCCCTGTTCACAATGAACAAGGGCATAATCTGAAGGCACAAGATATAATAAATGCTTTGAGGTTGTATCTGCCAACGTCTACAGTAGTTAAAGACTAGGCAGGAAACTATTTGGTGAGTCTATTTCCTTGAAATCCACAGAAATAAATCTCTGAATGAGTGAGTCCACTCAGGGCAAGCTGAGTAGGCTAAAACAGAATGTAAAAAGCTAAACTAATGGAGATTTCTAAGACAGTGGGTGGAAAATTTATTTAGCATCTAAGCATTATATAATTGAATCTAGATCAGGGGTGTCAAATTCAAGGCTGGGGGCCTGGATCCGGCCCACAGGGCACTTAGATCTGTCCTGCAGGGTCACCCTTAAAACAGCAAAGGACCAGCCTCACAGTGCTTGTGCCAGTGAAAATGGAGCTTGGGAGAGCCGCATGCTTTTCCCTGGCAAAGGTTTGCAGGAGGCTGTGGCAACCAAAAATGGAGCTTGGGAGCTCATTTTTTACTGGCAGAATGCTTGGGCCACCACAGACGCCCCTGATATGAGTGATGTCAAGCTGGTCATGGCCACTCTGGCCCTGTCTACCTTGGCCTCCCGAGGTCAAACACAACCCTGATGCGGCCCTCAATGAAATCAAGTTTGACACCCTGATCTAGATTAAGACTTCATCAGAGGATCTTAAAGACATTAGTAATCCCTTGATATAGAAGGAATAGAGCAGATATCCAGCCCTTGCTTATCAATGGAGACCGAGTGGAGCAAGTGGCCAGTTTTAAGTTTCTGGGTGTTATCATAAAAGAGGACCTGACTTGGGGCGCTCACATTGCAGCACTGGTCAAAACGACCCAGCAGATATTATTCTACCTGAGATTTCTCAGGAAACAACAACTGAATGAAAAACTGCTGGTAACCTTCTATGGCTGCACCATAGAGAATATTTTAACCTACAGCACCTGTGTATGAGGTGCCAATTGCACAGTGACAGATAGGACAGCATTCCAGAGAGTCAACGTCAGTGCCCAGGGGATCATTGGTTGCCCTCTCCCCTCTTTGGAAGACTTTATGGCTCCTGCTGCTTTAAGAAAATTCAAAATATTCTTAAAGATCCATCTCATTCTGGGCACCCTTTTTTTGAACTGTTACCATCTGGCAGATGGTACAGGATAATAAAAACAAGGACAAAGAGGCTGAAAAACAGCTTCTATAGGCAGTAACTATATTGAATTCTATATTGCACTATATTGTATAGTGCAATATTAATGCAATATCGGGTTTCCAATTCAATTGTATAGAATGTGAAGGATGTGTGTTTGTATTTTAATTTTATAGTTATAATGTACACTGAAGATGGCATTTAATTTCGTTGTACAAGGAGCAATGACAATAAAGTAAACTACTACTACTACTACTACTACCATGATTTCCCAAAAATAAGACCCTGCCTTATATTTTTTTTGAACTCTGAAATAGGCGTTTGGCCTTATTGCCATGCGCTGAAAGGCCCGATTGGGCTTATTATCAGGGGAGGTCTTATTTTGGGGAAAACAGGGTACTACTATTATTACTACTACTAAAAGATGTATTTACTTTATTGAGCTTCAGGCAATTTTTTGCCTACATCCCTATGTTCTAATATTCATATTGAATCTAATATTTATGTTTATCCAATTTACAGTAGTTCTTTTACACTTTATGACTGTTTTCCCTATTAAACAGAAAGATGCTTTATTTTTTCCTGATCCCCAACCTAGACTCATCTGCAATCTCACCTTTTGAAAAGCTTCTTTGAACAGATAGTTTCTCAACTACAACGAGCCAAGCTTTGAAGTCAAACATTATTCATATCATGATATGACTGAGTAGCAAAGCAACTGAAATAAATGTACTTGTCAGAGATACAAATGCATAACTATCCAGTGCTGACAACCAGGCCAGTGAGAAATAACACAGATTCACTTAAATGAAATGATCTGAGCCATGGAAATGGTCCAGTTCACTTTGTTGAAACATAGAGGTCACCCACTTTGCTTCCATGAAACAGATTATGCGATCTGGAATTGCTTTGACCACTGATGCAGAAGAAGGGTTCTCCCACAGCATTGGCCAATGTTGGGTAATGTCAGGTTTGCCCCAAGTCTTGGTAGAAGCCACCCAGCCTGGGATACTTTCAATGCATGCTGGAAGGATTCAAGGCTGGCATATCAAGAGACCTTGACAGTCTGTAAATCACCGCCTGTTATTGCACCACAATTTCAGGTTATCGCATATTGTGAGTCAATTCGGATAGAAACTACCAGGGCCAATTGAATCTAATAGCACATTTTGGATTATCTCATAATATAGTAACAGAGGAAGATTTTGTGGAAAATAAGCAATTTGAAAAATGAACCATTGCTTCGAGGGGAGCAAAGATGCCAGTTCTGCTCTCCTCATTTTCTGAGAATGCAGCCAGAGAAGATGATTTTGAAAGGAGTAAGTAGGTAGCTTGCACAAATCATGAAAGCAAGTGGCTGAAACAAAGGCAGGAGTGAAGAAGCCTCCACTCTAACTTCAAAGGGTCCTGAGATGAGTACATCAGCCTCGCCCTTCTTTCATAGTCTTTTGTGTGCTAGTAATCACAATGTCTCTATCAACCTGTCCGCACATCGCAAGTAGGATGAAAGAAGCAGTTCGGTGGATCAAGGATTTTGTTTTCTCCAGTTTCTACTATACTTTACACAGAATAAGCAATGCTAAATAAATCCAAGTATAAGCAGCAGCACATAGATACTTAACTGAGAATAAAAGCTATTGAAGCCAATTGGATCTATTCCAGTTAGCAGTAAGATTATGCTTGCTGAGTTGAGATTTCTAGTCTCTTCTTCCCAGCACGTGGCCACTTCGTTTACACCGCAGAATATATGCATGTGCAGATGGGGAAATGACTTAATTTCATGAATGTAATGCCTAGTTTTCCTGGCAATGAATTTTTAACCATTCCTTCACTCAATGGTATTTTGGTGGGTGTACTTTCTAAAATATGAACTCTCATGAACATATGTTTATGTTTCTATTTGTGTGAAAGACTGTACACATTTGCATATATTTATAGTATCTCTGTCTATCTATCTATCTATCTATCTATCTATCTATCTATTGCCTTCTGGCAGAAGATACAAAACAATTAAAACTCGGACCACATATTTTCTGAATAGTTTTTATCCCAGAGCTATAATTGCACTCAACAATGAACTAAAGGGCCACCTGTAAGTTGTTGGGCAGCTTTACTTGGTCTATTGTGTGGATATTTGGGTGGTTTAGGGCAGTGCTGAAATGTAAAATGTGTTACTACCGGTTATGTGGGCGTGGCTTGGTGGGGGGTAATGTGTTTGGGTGGGCATGCCAACTTTTTTTTTTTTACTTTTAAAACCATTTTTTCTACAACCTCTTCAGCCAAAGAGGTTGTAAAAAAATGCTTTTAAAACCCTCTGATGATCCCAGCTGAGTTGCCTGATCGGCAGGCTTTTTTATTTCTTTTAAAAGCCTCTGACGATCCCAGCTGAGTTGCCTGATCAGTAGAGGCTTTTTTTTACTTTTAAAAGCATTTTTCTACAACCTCTTCGGCCAAAGAGGTTGTAGAAAAAATGCTTTTAAAAGCCTCTGACGATCCCAGCTGAGCCGCGCAATCATCAGAGGCTTTTTTTTTTAACTTTTAAAAGCATTTTTTCGGCCGAAGAGGTTGTAGAAAAAATGCTTTTAATTTTTTTTTAAAAAAGCCTCTGATGATTGCACGGCTCAGCTGGGCATGGGGGTGGGGGCAGGGATTTTTGCTACCAGTACTCCGAACCACTCACCGCCATCACGTGTGTTTGGGGATTGTTATGTGTGTTGGACCTGGTCTTTGGGTTTTAAGTGAATTTTGTTGTTTAAGTGAATTTTGTTGTTTGGGTTTTAAGTGAATTTTTGTTTTATGTATGTATTGTGCATACATGTACAATAACAATAAAATTATTATATATATATACACAAGGTGTCAACTCTGAAACAAACCTGACTGAAGCCATCTTATGCTGCCTCATAGTTGCTATGAAACCTGAGAGGGGGAAGGGAAAGGGGGAAGTAGATAGCCCAGCTAATCATCAAAACAAAACATTTTCCTGTGGGAACCAAGGTCATTGTAACAGGAGGCTGTTGAAGAAGGAGATGAGCCTGCCATCCATCCTAATTGGACAATGTGACCGGTGACATCTGGGAGAGGGGATTTTATTTTTTTAATTAGGTGAAAACTGGGAACTGTTAGAGTTGGTTTTCACTGGCTGTGCTGATATGATGTATCCAATCAACATGTTCTTTGAGGAATCTACCTGCCTCAGAGTTCTGTCTTCAGTGGGTGTGTTACTTTGAATACTGACACAAGGGTATTATATACTTTTTATGGGAAAGGGACTGCCTGGATAAGTTATATTAAGAGTTGGAAACCCTAGTTAAGTAGGAAAGCTAGGGAGTATACATTTTTTCCATGTTACAATTTTTTCTTTTGTCTATTATTTTATGGTGGAGGAGAAGTGTGGGAATGTGTTCAGCTTAAATTCAGAAACATCTTCCTAACCAGTTACTGCGACTTGGCCATTAAAATTTAACTATTTTGTAATTCACAAGATTCCCTTAAAGTCTAGGGAGGAGGTCTTAATAATGATAGGAAATACCCTAAGTTTTACTCATAATCGATCCGCAATTATCAGCATTTTTAGAAAACCTTGATGAATGCCTTTAATCATCTACAGTAGTCTGAAATATAATTTTGGACACTGATAGTTGCTTGAGGCATTTGGTCTCATTATAAACTAAAAATATCTTGAAAGTATGGGATGGCAGAAGCTAACAGGCAGACAAGCTTGGGGTAAATGTGAAGTGGCTGCCTCCTTTGAATAAGGAGAGAAGAATAGGATAAAAGAAAATGAGAGCTTCTCTCTAGAGAATCCCACTAGATGAGAGGATATTAAAAAGATACTGAAGAACCAATATTTGTAGCTCAGAGTTGAAATGAAGGTCCTTGGTGCTCTCTGATCTTGGTTGTTTTCTTGCAGACATTTCATTACCCACTGATGATGTTGCCTAATTTGGATAATGAAATGTCTGCTAAAAAAACAAACAAGCTCAGAGATAGGAAAGAAGTCTGGATATTTCTTTCATGAATGTCTCACCCAGTTTCCTCCCCAGATGCCTATCTTCCATGCTGTGATGCCCTTAACTAAAAGTGAGATGATATATTGATCATGGCAGTGGTGGGTTCCTCTGGGTTTGGCCTGGTTCCACCGAGCCAATAGCAGTGACGATATGACGTCACCAAACCGGTTCTGCTCCCCCGCCCCCCACATTATTCTTACCTTTTATTTGGCCCCACCCCCAATCTCCTGAGTCCCAGCTGATGGCTAGAGGGAAAAAAAACTGTTTAAACTCTTGCCGCGGAGCTTCAAAGGGCTGCCCTACAGCTGATCAGTGTTAAAAGAAAACAAATGAGTAGACCGGTGCCTGCAAAAATAAATGGGTAGATCGGTACAGCTCTGCAAGCAGTTAAAAGCCTGGTAGAGCAGTACCTCTGCTAAATACTAAATAATTGTCACATGACCATCAAGCCATGCCCACAAAATAAGCTGCACCCACAGAACCGGTAGTAAAAAAATTTAGAACCCACCCCTGGATCATGGCCTAATAAGATGCAACATTTTAGTTTGTTGTATAAATCATACTCGTTTCCTAGACTATTCTGGATTTGCCCGATACTGTAAATGACATACATGTTTCTAAACTTGGGAGCACAAGTGGTCTGTGACAACCCTTCAAATGGACCTTGCTCAGTGGTGAAATCCATTTTTTTTTTTTACTACCGGTTCTGTGGGCATGGCTTGGTGGGTGTGGCAGAGGAAGGATACTGCAAAATCCCCATTCCCTAATCCACTCCTGGGGGAAGGATATTGCAAAAATCTCCATTCCCACCCCGCTCTGGGGCCAGCCAGAGGTGGTATTTACTGGTTCTCTGAACTACTCAAAATTTCCGCTACCGGTTCTCCGAACTGCTCAAAATTTCTGCTACCGGTTCTCCAGAACCAGTCAGAACCTGCTGAATTTCACCCCTGACCTTGCTGCAGTTGCCAAGATAACATTCCTTTTTTAATGCCCCAAATATAAAGAGATTAACAAATATCAAGATTTTCCAATTTTTAGGAACGAAAAAGTCTGGTGGGATTTGATGTTAATCCTTCTCTTCATTAAGCTAGACATACCCAATTCCTGCAATTGTTCTTCATATGTTTTAGCCTCCAGTCCCCTAATCATTTTTGTTGCTCTTCTCTGCACACTTGCTAGAGTCTCAACATCTTTTTTACATCGTAGCGACCAAAACTGAATGCAATATACCAAGTGTGGTCTTACCAAGGCATTATAAAGTGGTATTAACACTTCACGTGAACTTGATTATATCCCTCTGTTTATGCAGCCCAGAACTGTGTTGGCTTTTTTGGCAGTTGCTGCACACTGCTAGCTCATATCTAAATGGTTGTCCACTTCACTTGGGTGGGGAAAACCTGGAAGCTTTCAGATTTGGGTTTTCCCAGATGTGCCAATATGACATCTCTAATAAAAAGGAACTTTGAGGAAATTCAAGCCTTGGAGTTTTCTTTTGTTGGGGGTGTTACTTGGAACCAGTGGTAGGATTCTACCAGTTCGCACCAGTTTGGGAGAACCGTTAGCTCTGACTTTCAGCTGTGAGCGAACCGGTTCGCTCCAACTTTGAAGTGGGCCCACCCGCCCGCCCCTGCATTATACTCACCTATATTTCCATTTCCGAAACCCAGCTGATTGGCATGGCAGAGTGGATTGCTGTGCCTCAGCTATTTTCCTCACCGGCTGCAATGCGGAAGGTGACTTTTCTTGAAACTGCACATGCGCACAGCGAACCAGTTGTTAAACCGGTAGGATCCCACCAGTGCTTGGAACCCTGATAACCTTCACTTGACACACCCATCCCTGACCCATCACAAGACCTACTGACCACAAAAATCCCTTATAAACAGAAGAACTAACATTAACAGCCTCTAAACTCTGCTGAAGAGGTTACCTAGACTGGTATCAAAATGTTCAAAAACTGACCCACAAGCTTGGAGAATGCCCCTTTCTCTTTGGTTTCTTACTCATGTTCCTTTCTTTTTTGTTTCTTACTCCCTACTTACTATGTTACTTTTGGGAGTTTTGTTTTTAATGGAAATGTATTCGTTCTTCCTAGGCTTTTTAAAAAAATGTCTCTGGTATATATGCTTTTTTCTTTTTTCTTTTTTTTTTTTTTTGCTTCTCACTTTTTAATAAGATAGGATTTTGTCTCTGTTGCTTTACATTTACATCCAGCGGCTGAAATAAAATTCCTTCCTACAAAGGAGACAAAGAAGCATTTGGCCAGAGCACGAAGGAATAAGTTGTAGCCATTATCCTAGTCTTTAGATAATTCTTATACTACAAAAGAAAGCAAAATGTAAGATTCAACAATAGTACGAAAGCAAAGCAAGAGGTGAAAAGTTCATTTGGGAAGTGACTGTGTTATCTTTTGTGGATGTTAAAGTCCTATTGAAAATATTTCTGCTTTGGGTTGGCTTTTTTTTTTTGTATTTATAGTTTCTCATTTAATTTATAAATGTTAGCATAAGGAAAGCATGATTTATGAGTTCACATTTTTCATCTGTTTCCTTTTCTATTATAGATAATTCAGCAGTTTTGACTTTAGCCTGCCACTTTTCTTATAGAGGAATACTTGTTCATCAAAAACATAAGGCTAATCTTTCATCTTTTCCAACCACTTAGCAACACAGGAGACAGTATACAATGGAATATGCTATTGTCAAAGCCACAAGGTGATCCATTATGTTGCCAAGATCATCAGAATTTGGCGGTCCATAAAAATCTGCACAAGTCTCATTTTGCATAATTTTATTCTGCTCAAGTTGTAGAATTCAAAGCACTCAAGCTCCCACCCACTCATCTCCCTTCCATTCACTAGATAATTTATTCACCCACCTTCTCTCAGTGACCTTTTGCCACTTTGGGGTTATGCAAAATGTCTTCACTGTCACCAGGAGTACAAAAGTGCATGTAGGCATAAATAATTTTAACAAACTGCACCTAACTACATGTAGCATACTCATAGTTCTGTCTTAGAGAAATAAATGTAACTCCACTCTGCAGTTAAAGTCCATCTACTTGCTTTGTTGCTTGTTCTGCAGCTCTGGCTCCATATTTAACCTTGGAATCTATCCTTAATTCTCATGAATCTCAATTCTGACCTTATCATTAACCAAAGCAATGTAATTGTTTCAGGCAACCGGTTTTGGGTTATAGAAATAAAATGATAGAGGATAAAGCTTCACAAAAAGCTCCTTTTTGTATTTCTTGCTGTTGGGTGTGCAGTATGAATATAACTCATCATCTCCAATGGTCAAGAAACCTCAGGAGTGAAGTAAATGATTTTTTCTATTCACTTCCAGCAGGTTGCAGCTTCCTGGATGCCTTCAGAGGCCCCAAAATTAATAATGATGAATGTTTGAACTGTGGGTTAAATTGCCTAGTCTATATGGAAGAGGATGACCAGCATTGTAATTTGTCTCAAACATTAAAACGTTTTGGATTAACCCTGAAGCATCTTATCGTCTTCCTTTACTTATAGCTTGCGGTTAATCATCACAAGTTGGTTCAGAAAATCACAGGCTCAATGAAATCAATTACTCAGAAAGAGGATGGGTTCTCCTTAACTAGAAGTAGACCCATGTAGGAAGCCATCTGCCTGGGATGGTTAAATTTGGATCCTTGCACTGAGGAGAAGGTTGGACTCAGTGGCCAACTTGAAGATTTAAATGATCAAAAGACAATTAACAAACAGATATTGAATCATGAAAGATAAGCGAAGCAACTCTTTGCTGTCAGCTAACTCTAGATGATACTAAATGGAATAAATCTTCATGAAGTTCCCATCTAACTATCAAACACTTCTAGTACTTCTAAAATGACTCAACAACAATATCTCTTTTCAGCTATTAAAGCATTAGTCATTTTTATCGGCTATATGTTAATACCCTTAATGTTGAAAAATGTCCTCCCACAGCCTTCATATCATTTTTTTTTTGTACTGCATATCAACCTCCCACTCATTCCCAATGAGACAATTTTGGTTCATAAATGATTTTCTTTCAATTCTCTAATAGGAGGGAAAGTTCAAATTAGAACTTGAAACATTAATAATTCATCCACTGATTTCCATCTAATATTTAAGGCATCAGTGGCACAAACAAGTATAAGTGAAGAGAAGTAGCTGCATAGGATATAAATTGTCTTAGGCTGGAAATAACTTTTTCTTCTAAACCAGAGGGAAAACCTGTGGCTACTACAGTATATTTCACGGACAAGGAGAGTATGTGAATTTCCTGTGTTTCAATGGAGAATTACTTCTGCAACAATGCGCAACTTTTCCAGTTTTTGGGTTCCCGGTAAAATCAGATGAATTTCACAATTCCTCCCCTTTGATTTTTTCTATGTGTGAGGAATGAGAGAACAGGGAGGCTTTAGCATGAAAAACAAAAGCGTATATTTTTAAAAAATCACATTATCAGCAACCAC
The DNA here is from genome assembly GCA_012654045.1 of Ptyas mucosa. NCBI lineage: Eukaryota > Metazoa > Chordata > Lepidosauria > Squamata > Colubridae > Ptyas > Ptyas mucosa. Next base: position 51,615,930 of record WNWU01000003.1, read on the forward strand.
CCATCCAAAATAAAGTAAGTTTAGAAAAATGACTAGGGGAAATTCAGAAAACAAAAGTGCCCCATTACACTGAGAAGGATATCAAATACAGAAAACTTTTTTCACAGAAGGGAAAAGAAGACAGATTTCCCCATGACTTTATGTGGAAAACAACTTGTCCATTTTCTTAAAAATATAACAGGAATATGCTTCAGGACTATACCATTTGCTCTGATGCTTCGCTCAATCTTTCTTTGAAGTGAAAGATCCTTCAAAGCTTTACACCTTTTAATATGTTCATCCAGCATTAAGACAAATGGATCCATAATTCAGGTTACTAAGACTTAAAGTAAGATTCCATGCCCTATAGTTTGAATGAGCAAATATCAAGAAATTCCAGAGACAAAAATCTACCTCTGGTTGAATTCCATATATTGAACTTTGGATATGTTGGATCAGATAATCTGAGCAATGATCATGCTTCTTAGAATAGCCTATTTACAAAGCAAATCAATCAATCCAGAAAAGCGTAATCAGTTTGGAACTGATTTTGTTTCATGACAAATCCCAGCTAACACCTTCATTTCCCCAACAAATGACATAGAACTGAACTTGCCAAATACCTATTTCAAGGTAACTAGTCCTATCTGGAGTTCATTGCAAGATTTGTATTTTATACAACTTTAAGATTGCAATTCCTGTTTATATTTGTTTAAATTTATTGACCACTTATCTCTAGAGGTCACCTTTTAGGAATTGCATGTGAAGAAGTGGATAGATGACCAGATATACTAGAATTATAGGTTATAAAGGATGTATTTTCACATTGGCCTTCACACAAACATTAAGTTACATCCAGATCCCCTATCCCACCTTCCTAAGCAACATTATATTCAATGAAAAGAGGGGGTGGGGGGTTTCTGCAGAAAGAAGGAAAAGGCAGAGATTCTATCAATTCTATAATGTATCAATAATTCGAATAGTTTACTAACATTAAAACAATTACACGATATATAGACTTGTAAAAAGGTAAAGGTAAAGGTTCCCCTCGCACATACATGCTAATCATTCCAGACTCTAGGAGGCAGTGCTCATCTCTGTTTCAAAGCCGAAGAGCCAGTGCTGTCCAAAGATGTCTTTATGGTCATGTGGCCGGCATGACTAAATGCCAAAGGTGCATGGTACACTGTTACCTTCCCACCAAAGGTGGTCCCTATTTTTCTACTTGCATTTTTTACGTGCTTTCGAACTGCTAGGTTGGCAGAAGCTGGGACAAATAACGGGAGCTCACCCCGTTACATGGCACTAGGGATTCGAACCACTGAAATGCCAACCTTTCAATTGACAAGCTCAATGTCTTAGCCACTGAGCCACCTCATCCCTCTTATATAATATTTATACATACACACACACACACACACACACATGTATATATATTGTATGTGTGTGTGTGTGTGTGTGTGTGTGTGTGTTTAGACATATAGTCATATGCTATTTAATGGAAAGTGATTTGATCTTTTCATTAATTGTCCTTATGAATAAACTCTTCCACCCATCATACAAAATATTTTACCTTTTTGTTTGGAGAAGCTATTTAAACTACGGGTGGAAAAAATTGTAAAGTGGGAGGTCAGATATAGCTAGCATTTGTGGATTTAAGAAGAAGAGTGTGTTTAAGTGTGTTACACAAGCATGCATTCATAAATGTATCAAGATACCTACATAGTTCTTTGTCCTTGACATCTATGTTTGATAATCATGTTATTTTAAACAAGAAAGAATTGAATAGAAACTTGCATGCTAAAAGTGGGAGAGAAGCATCATTGTTATTTACAAAAATGTGTCTTACTCCTTCACCCCACCCAGATCAAAATAGCTGTATTACAGGCAACCTTAGAATATTTAAATGGATACCTACTTGTTTTGTTCAAGAGTTTACTCTGTGATCTTTTTATGGGAGAAAACAGTATGAATGTTGGAAAGAACTGAAAGGAGTAATGAAAGGAAGGGAACAACCCCAGCAATATAGCCTTTTGATATGGTATGATGTACAAAATCTGATATTTTGTAATCATCAGGCATTTTGTGAAATAGAATCTTCAGATGGCAGCCATTTTGTGTTTCCAACTTTCTCTCAAAATTCAAAATTTGAAGTTCGCAAAGATTTTTTTTGGTAGGGTTCACAAACATCAAATATCCTAAGATCCCTAATGCGATCTAATTGATTAAGAACAGGAAGGTATTCAGAGTATGTCAAAATCTGAATACCTTTCTGTTCTTAATCAAATAGATCGCAATAGGTATCTTATGTCATAAAAAACATTATAGTGTGGTTACTTCAACATAGCCACTCCATTTTTCAAAATGCAGAAAGCCAAGTTCAACTAGCCTTGGAACTAAATCAAGGTGTAGCCTTGATGCTAGTTACTCAATTTCTGTATGAAAAGCACCTGAATGTAAACTAATCCTGTGCCTTCAACAGCTGTGAAAAACAGTTCTGGATCTAATATTTCCTTATGTTCAGCAAGGACTGCATTTTAACAGCTTAGAATGAATTACAGGGTATTATGTTATTGTGCAGATGCTTAAATAAAGGTATGACTTCAAAGCGACAGTAAGATGATATGGAAAACCAAATACTCCAAAAATGGATGGATGTGTGGCTTTTTTTTTTAATTTGCTATATTCATTTTTGTCAGTCTACTTTTTTTCTGATTAGTTGGTTGCTGTATTCTTTGACATTTATGTCAGGGGTGAAATCCAGCAGGTTCTGACAGGTTCTGGAGAACTGGTAGCAGAAATTTTGAGCGGTTCGAAGAACTTGAATTCGGTTTTAATTGGGTTGTTTTAAATTACTAGGCTGAAATTGTTTAATGTTTTTAAATTGTTCTTAAATTTTGTATGTTATGTTTTTTTATCTCAGCTGTGCACCGCCCTGAGTCCCATGGGAGAAGGGCAGTATAAAAATTTAACAAAATAAATAAATAAATAAAAACCGATAGCGGAAATTTTGAGTAGTTCGGAGAACCGGCAAATACCTCCTCTGGCTGGCCCCAGAATGGGGTGGAAATGGAGATTTTGCAATATCCTTCCCATGGAGTGGGATGGGAATGGAGATTTTGCAGTATTCTTATCCTGCCATGCCCACCAAGCCATGCCCACCAAGCCACATCACGCCCACCAAGCCACACCCATAGAACCACTAGTAAAAAAAATTGGATTTCACCACTGGTTTATGTATTATATGCACTAAATGCATTTGAACCATTTAATGATTTGGGACATGCAGGAAAAGGAATACTATGCCAACCTGAAATTCTTTAATGCATTCCTAGCTTTTTCTAGGATCATGAGACTAGCCAGACTTTGCAGCTGTTGTGCGATCCCCAATTAAGACACAGTTATTTTTAAGAGTCACAGGCAGGCATCGCCATATGCTACATAGACCTCTCTCTCTCTCTCTCTCTCTCTCTCTCTCTCTCTCTCTCTCTCTCTTGCAATTGGATCTTAAGCACTGCATAGCCCTACTATTTATGCATTTCTGAGAATACTTTTACATTTATTGCTATGCAGTATTTCTATCGTCTAATTAACACAAATAAATTTAATAATCGTATTTAATGCACATATTAAAAAGCCTCACTATGCTAATAAGGATTGCAAAGACTGTTTCACATTTCCACATTTAGCTCATGAAAAGACAAGACTTATTCAAAGTGAGAAGATGAACTTCTACTTCTTTATAGTCAAGTAACTATGTGGTTTTCCTAGCAACAGGTAGCCATTACTGACTTCTTGATTTAGTTGGTAGGACTTCAGTGTTTGGTGGAAAGAAAGAAAGAAAGTATTTTAGGCTTAAAATGCAGTAAAAGTTTTTTTGTTTCCCTACTGTCAAAGTTCTGACCAGTGCCCTAATGCAATTAAGAGTCTCAAGCCATCTGGCAATAAAAATCCAGTATTTTATTAGGAGCACCATGTCAGCATTACCTAGGTGAAGCCAACTTTGACTTCACCCACTTCACGCCTTGGTCTGATTTTGTTTCCCCCTCCCCCAAAGTGTGTCACCCAGTCCCATTCCCCAATGAGGTAATTTTGCGGGTTGTAGAAGTCACTCCCTCCAGGCATTACTGGTATCCACAGAGATGGCCTTGACTTGCTCAGCCAGAATGCATCTTGTTATGACTGAGGAGTAAATTCCTTGGTGCAGCTGCGAGGCATGATTTCCCATCCCCTTGCCTATGGCAACTCAGGAGCAGGTCAGGGAAGCTTCACGAGTCGACACCTACCTTATACAATATATACCCAAATAAGGGAGGGAGGAACTTCAGTACTAGAGACACACTTTGCAGTATTTTGTGGTTTGATTAAGGGGAGGGGTACTTTAAGTTCGAATCCCACCAGGCTCAAGGTTGACTCAGCCTTCCATCCTTTCTAAGGTAGGTAAAATGAGGACCCAGATTGTGGGGGCAATAAGCTGACTTTGTATAAATATACAAAAGTATGAAGGCTATTGCTTAACGCACTGTAAGCCGCCCTGAGTCTCCGGAGAAGGGCGGCATATAAATCAAATAAAAATAAAAAATAAATAAATAAATAAAATAAAATAATAAATAAGTTAGACAAACTTGAAGAGTTTATCTCAATGAGTATTTCAGTCCTGGAAGCCATCTTTTACATTGGCTCTTCAGGCCTGCCACATTTAGTGCTGTGGGAAACTGGGAGGGGGGATTGTATGGAGCTGGGAAGAAATCTAGCCATAATAACATTCTTTTCTCTGAGAGTCAAGGACATCCTGCCCTGCACCTGGAGTGGTGTGACTGGGAGGCATCTCCAGTTGAGACGGTGCATTGATTGGTACATGTGATGGACATGTGGGTTCAGGGGAAGGGACTTGGACTTTCTTTTGGGTGAGGAAAGCCTGGAAGTTTTCAGATTTGGGCTTTCCCAGATGTGCCAGTATGACATCTCTAATAAAATGGAACTTTGAGGAACTTCTAGCCTCAGAGTCTTCTTTCGTTGGGGGTGTTACTTGAAACCCTGACAGAGTATACATCAGGATTTGGCAAACTGCATATTTGGGCTCTAACTGCTATAACCTTTGATCTCTCTTCCTGCTCCCTGAGGCTGATTGGATTCTAACTCAAATTACAGGTATTCCTCAACTTGTGATCACAACCTGTGGCCCAAAATTTATCTTCCTAAGTGAGACATTTGTTAAGTGAGTTTTGCCCCATTCTATGACTTTTATTGCCACAGTTGTTAAATGGAATCACTGCAGTTGTTCCAAAGTTAGTAACCCAGCTGTGAAGTAAATCTGGCTTCCCCATTGATATCTGAAGGTTGCAAAAGGGATCACATTTATTTATTTATTTATTTATTGGTTCGATTTATATGCTGCCCTTCTACGGAGACTCAGGGTGGCTTACAATGCATTAAGCAATAATCCACATGACTCCAGGACACTGCAACCATCATAAATATGAGTCAACTGTCGAGCATCCAACTGTAAATCACATGAGCATGGGAATGCTGCAATGGTCATAAACATGAAAAATGGTTATAAGTCACTATTTTCAGTGCCGTTGTAACTTTGAACAATCACCAAACAAACCGTTGTTAGTCGAGAACCAGCGGTGTTATGGGGGTGGGCACAAATTTCTCTACTAATGCGTAGAAGATAGTCATTTCCATTTTATCATTCCAGGTAAGATAAATGGTTAATGAACTCTTCCTAAAGTCTAGAGGCATAGTCGGCTGAATAAAATAAAATAAATGATGCATTCGTGAATATATTTATCAAAAAAAGTTGCATGTTTAAAGGAGAATATATCAACTTTTATCTTTCTTACAATGCCCTAAATAAAATGTTTTCTAACCAATGGGAAGATGTTACAGAAAGCAGAGCCTGTGTGCAAAATATTATTTGATTTTATCTGCTTTTTTTAGGCCTAATCTTAACTGCGCACACATCCAAATAACATCTGAGGGAAAGAAAGCTAACCAGTGCTAAATCATTGTTGCAAATCAAATCTCTCTTCATTCTGGAGTACATAATAAAGCAATGTTTGCTTCAATCAGACAAAATAAAATAACATCTCTCCTTGAAATAATATAATGAAGCAATGTCCATTTCTGTTAAAATAAAGTATATGAAACACAACAGTCCTCTTAAAGTAACAGTGCCTATCCAAACCCTGGACCACAGTCTCCAGTACCTCATAACCCATAACGTTTTTTTGCATTGGTTCTATAACTCTCCAATCTGTTCTAGTATTGGAGGGGAATTTCCAGTGATACTAATTCTTCAACATCTCATGACCTACTGACCACAAGGGGAAATGAGGCGGAGATAAGAGAATTACAGATGTACTCTGTTTCTTCTTTGCCTGCCATCCTGCCTGTTCTTTATCTAAGAAATTTCTCATTGTAGCCTAAGTCAGGGGTCCCCAACTCCCGAGCTGTGGCCTTATACTGGGCTGTGCAGGTGGCATGCAGGCAGGTGTAGATGTATTTGCACAAACAATGTGTATGGGTTAAACCATCCCTTCCTTCCCCACCGCCACTGTCTATCTGCAGAGCCATAAAGGTTGGGGACCATTGGTCTAAATCAGTGATGGCTAACTTTTTTGCCATTGCGTGCCAGGAGTGGGTGGAGGGAGGGAGGGATCACACGCACGCGAGCCCACATCCATAATTCTATGTGCCCCGCCCCTGCGCATGCGAGCGTGACACCCACGCTCCCCCCCGCTTCTGGCATGTGATGGACCGGTGGGCCCGGTAGGCCCGTTTCTCTCTCTCCCCCAGCCTCCAGAGCCTTTCTAGAAGCTTGGGGAGGGCAAAAACAGCCCTCCCCATCCCCCCGGAGGCCCTCCAGAGGCCAGAAATGGCCCATTTGCCAACTTCTGGTGGGACCGGAAGGCCCATTTTTTGCTCTTCTCCAGGCTCCAAAGCCTTTCTAGGAGCTTAGGGAGGGCAAAAACAGCCTTTCCCACCCCCCAAAGGCCCTCCGGAGACCAGAAACAGCCCATTTGCCAACTTCCAGTCCCACCCATGCATGCCATAGGTTCTCCATCACAGGTCTAAGTGATAGCTAATTAGCTATATTTTTACCAACACGCCTGCAAGGAGCACAAAATCTGTAATTTGCTTTTCTAATCATTGCTTAGACCAGGGGTATCAAACTCGAGGCCCGTGGGCTGAATCTGGCCCACAAGGTGCTTAAATCTGGCCCATGGGGTCGGCCTGGAAATAGAAAAGGACTGGCCCGCGGTGCCTCTGGAAGCCAAAGGGGGCATGGGGACTGTGTGCGCCCCCGCCCCCACACTCCATTTTTGGATAAAAAAACAACTTCAACATTAAATAAATTTCCTCTGGATATTTGGTTCTACTGTCAAACTCCTTTAATTGATGGAAGTTGTTGTCCTTTTTCTAATTTTCTATCAAAATCTGCTTTTCTGCAGCTTAAGTCCATTATTTGGTCTTCTGCACTCTAGAATGATAATGAATGATGAGTCTTGATTCCCTGCATAATATCCTTTCATAATATCCTTTCAAGTGACACAGAATGGTGTTATTTTAATCTTCCCTCAGTCTTCTCAACACTAAACATTTTCAGGACTTCAGTTTTAGTCCCTTAATCAGAGCTGTCTCTTTTTAAAACTAATACTTTTATTAAAATTTATATACAGAAAGATAAATAACTAATGCAAAGCATGAAAATAATAATAATAATAGAGTAAATATTATTTACTCTATACAAAATACAATATACAAAAATTGCAGTGAAAAAGTAAAAAAGAAAAAGAAAGAAAATAGATAGTGAAGAATAAAGAAAAGATATATAAAGAAATGACTTCCCCCTTCATCACAAGTACAATTTCAATAATTTATCACCTCTGATTCTATCATAAAAGATTTCTTCTTCCCATATTTCATCTCTCATCTATAAACAGATTCTTCAAAGCTCATCATTCAGACCTAATCATCAAAAGTCCATTAAGCGTTACCAGAAATAGCTATGTGCATACATATTTTAACCTCAATCAAATAAACCAGTTTTATATTTCTTTTTCTTTCCTTTTAACACAGTAACTTATCACTTTCTTTGAAAATAAAACAGAATAGTTCTTCCTATATTTCATCTCTGTAATGGAATGTAGTGGGCTGGCTTCCCAGGAGAGAGGGAAGCATTCCAGACAAGTAGGAGACAACTCAGTTCAGATGGTTTGTGTGAGAGAAAGTGGGTGAAGTCAGTCCCTCCCTAATAATTCCCAGAGTACATACTTCTGCAATTTCATGGATGGGTGTCATCAGGCCAAAATAATGAATGTTCTGGGATCACCATGTTTAGAGTAAGGCAGCACCTTCTATATCCATGATGGTGAACCTATGGCACGCATGCCAGAAGTGACACGCAGAGCCCCCTCTGTGGGCACACGTGCACTCACCAGGTGCTCTTGTTTCTAGCATGTGCATTCTGGCACTCCAGCAGGTGACCAGCAAACATGCGCATGCTGGAAACCAGAAGGCCAGATAGCTGGCGCACGCATGAGCACTGGCCAGCTAGTCTTTGAGTTTCCGGGGCTCCGGCACACACATGTGCACATGCGCGCACACACATTCCGGTTTGGGCACTCAGTGCCAAAAAGGTTCACCATCACTATTCTATGTGGTTCTGCCATTGAAGACTACTTAGCAAGTGCAGGTTTGAGGCTGTTATCAAAGACAACATGAGATACTATTTTCAGACTTTGTTTTTTTTTTAATATTCTATGTACCATCATGAATGATTTACATCCCTGATCTTTGAGAAATCTTTTCCCTGAAAAGTCAAATTTTCTCCCTTTTGATATTAATGATTATTTTCTTTTTTTAAAAAAAAAAATATTGCATTTAAAATTTGACATCGACAGATTGACCAAGTTTGTAGTTTCTTAAACTGTACTCTTTGGGACTTATTATGTACTTGAAAGTAAGTTATTGAAATTAAATTACTTGGCTTTATTATTTTCTCTTGCTTTTTATGGAGTCTGCCCAGTGGTGGGATTCAAGTAATTTAACAACCGGTTCTCTGCCCTAATGATTTCTTCCAACATCCAGTTTGCCAAACTGCTCAGAAAGTTAACAACCGGTTCTCCCGAAGTGGTGCGAACTGGCTGAATCCCACCACTGAGTCTGCCCAGGAATAAGTTTCTCCATTCTACTGTGCAGTACAGCAGGTAGAGTGACATGATTATGGATGATGTCAGTGGTATTCCACTGTTAATATAGGAGAAGAGCAGAGAGAACCTATGGATAGAGTCAAGAAAGGACTCAGCCTAGAATTGTTATATGTCCGCAAAGGCTCCAAATCGGCCTTTTATGTAGGGTCAATTTAGTGGTGACCATTAGTTGACCAGAGTCTTATGTATAGGTTTGAGCAGTGCATCTTTCAATCTTTATTTATATTTTTATTTATTTATTTATGTATTTAGTTCTTTAGTTATGGAATTTATGTGTAATCCTGATTCTTCACACCTGGCACTTATATTGAGAAGAGTCTTTGCAACTGTGGCTTCATGTGCTTGCTACAGACAAACTTTGGTACATTTTGTTCTTAATAACTGAGGCAACTGTAAGAAAAGTTTCCATTATCTATTAATATAATTGAAAATAGCTAACCCTTCAAAGCATGAGGCATTATAGTAGTATTTATGCTAGAAATGAACCATCAGTCAGAAATATTGCATTCACTCCTGTTGGCATGCATCACCTCCAGCAGTAATAATTTAGATTTGCAGAGGTCAAAAACAAAGAGCCTGTAAGTGGTAAGCTAAAAAAAAAATTAATCAAGCAGAAGATTTTTTTGTTTTGTTTTTTATAGATTAATGGATTTTTTCTTTTCCCAAATTTACTTTCAAGAGCTATTCGTGTACTGAATTAAATACACCAGAATATCCAAATAGCTTCTGGGTGATATATTCTGCGTTGAAACATAGGAAAGAGGAGAATCGATCCTGGTAAGTTATCTTTTAATTTTAAATGCTTGCAGAAAAGATTTTGTTGTGTAATATTTTAAAGAAGCAAAACAAAACACTGTTGTGTCTTCGGCTCCCGAGCCCGGACCTCCGGAGGAAGAATCCTCCGAAAGTGAAGAGGAGGAGGAGGCAAGGCCCCCCTCTCCTGGCCCGTCTGGTTTGGCACCACCCCCGGCCCCAGCTGAAAGCCCTGAGGAAGAAAGCTCCTCTGAGTCAGACGTTAATGAGGAGAGGGAGTGGATTAATCCCAGGTGGCGACGATCAGAGAGACGGGCTCAGCAAAGGAGTGGGTGGGGCCAAGCACGAGGTGATGAGTCACAAAGCCAACGCCCCACAAGGTATAAAAGGAGCTGACCTTACCTTGCTGGCTTTTGTGATGAACAAAGTTTTAACCTGACTGTTTGTTGTCGGACATGCTGGAGAGCCTTATCAGGGACTGGCCGTGGCAACTCAAAATAACAGCTGTCTTTATCTCTCCCGGGCTCGCTGCCAGCTTGTTGTTTATGGATGGTAAATAAACAACTTCTGAACACTTCTGTTCGTGTGTGTGCTTGTCTGGGCTTCTGAAGCAGGGAGGGGACAGAACAAACACCAAGGAGGAACTTTGTTGTCACTTTTAATCTGCCATAAGAAATGAAACTCAGAAGAAAATCTGTTTGGCAATTCAAAATTTCTTCTGCATTCACTGAATTTTTAATTGATATTTAGAAGTTGATTCTGTTTGTGTTCTCTCTTTATCAGAATAATCTCTTCAGAAGCCTTCTGTTTCCCTTTTTCCTAAAATATGAAATAACCATACAACTGCTCTTGGTCTGGAACTACATGGAGCTTTGTGTAGAATATTAAATGTCGTACATCAGTGGATGGGGCAAACACCTTAGATGAATCCATCTTGGGAATTTTTAAGACATGAAATGAATGCCTCAAGCCCATGCATAACTCCACTTACCTATTTGGTCTCTTGAAATCATGACAAATATAAAACATCCTCAGGGGTTTTTTTAGGATTTTTCAACATATTCACTCCAGGATACTCTAAAGGTATCAAAGGAATTCTGATGAGCATTCTGTGGCCCAAGGACCATATTTATGCATATTTATGTCTGCCCTTGAAGGACATGTTAGCTCCGGTTGGCGCAAAATTCAGGGCTACATGGTTTTGTGCAGACCTCATGGTGCACATGTATCAGCTCTCCTGCAGGAGCTGCATTGGTTGCCGATTTGCTTCTGGATACAATTCAAGGTGCTGGTTGTCTCCTTTAAAGCTTCATGGCTTGGGACCAGGTTATCTGAAGGACCGTCTCTTGCTGGTCACATCTACCTGACCCAGCAGAGCAAGGAGGCAAGGGATGTTGAGGGCAGAGTTGGGTTTCAGCAGGTTTTGACCAGTTCTGGAGAACAGGTAGCGGAAATTTTGAGTAGTTCAGAGAATCAGTAGTAAAAATTCTGACTGGCCCCCACCCCCCATCTATTCTCTGCCTCCTAAGTCATGAGGAAATGGGGATTTTGCAGTAGCCTTCCCCTGGATTGGGGAGGGAATGGAGATTTTACAGTATCCTTCTCCTGGAGTGGGGTAGGAATGGAGATTTTACAGTATCCTTCCCCTGCCACGCCCACCAAGCCATGCCCACAAAGCTACAACACACCCACCAAGCCACGCCCACAGAAGTAAAAAATTTGGAAACCCATCACTGGTTGAGGGTCCCATCACCTAGGGAGATACATCTGGTGGGACCCAGAAGAAGGGCCTTCTCCGTGGTGGCTCCCTCTCTCTGGAACATCATTCGTCCAGAGATTAGAATGGCCCCCACTCTAACACTCTTCTGGAACACGCTGAAGACCTGGTTCTGCCAGTGAGCCTGAAGACCGCAGAGCGGGATGGAGCCTATTAAATGGCTCTTATCAGTGGTGAAATGTAAAATTTGTTACTACCGGTGGGCATGACTTGGTGGGGGTGGTGGTAATGTGACTGGGTGGGTGTGGCCAACTTTTTTTTTTAACTTTTAAAAACATTTTTTCTACAACCTCTTCGGCTGAAGAAGTTGCAGGGGAAAATGCTTTTAAAAGTAAAAAAAAAAAAAACCCCTTGTTGTTGCGGGGGCCCGGGGGGGATTGGGGGGGGGGGGGGGCAGGGATGTTTGCTATTGGTTCTCCGAACCATCTGCCGCCATTGCTACCGGATCGGGCGATCCGGTCCAAACCAGGAGCATTTCACTCCTGGCTCGTATGATGTGTTGTCACCAGGATGGGGGGAGTGGGGTTTATTTTATTAATTTATCATATATGATTCTCTCTTTTATTAGTTTTACTGCTTTTTATATGTTTTTATATTCTTGTAAGCCACCCTCAGTCACCATGTGCGAATAGGCGGCAATATAAATCTCCTAAATAAATAAAAATTTTGTCTTATTTTGTGCCTAACATGGCAGTGTAGAGGAAGGATCAAATGTTTCAGTATGTCTCCACCCAATAGAATAACCAAAAATAGTAACAAAACCTTTTATCCCTCCTTTACGTTTTGATAATGAGCCAAGAGATTTAAAAATGAAGTTGAGCGTTCAACATGCAGTAAATCATTAAAAATAATTTGACACAGCAGCAAATGATTCTCAAGATGCTACTAAGAACCTGTTTCATTTCTCAGCCACTTTCAAAATCTTCTTCCTATTTTAATGCAAAATATAATTTCAAATAGACTTTCAAGTCTTTGCTTTCCATCTCCTAAGTTTGACAAACATCCTTACAGTGAAATCTGATGAAATATGTTGCTCTTTCCCCCTTGCTTTCTGTTTAAATCATTTTAATAACATTCAAAAGAAAAATGTATAATGATATACCAATATATATATTCCTCTTTTTCAGTAAGCAAGTTAATGTAAGTGATATGTTCCTTTTTGACAATGATTGACAATGAAAAATAAAATTAAGCCATGGTGAGGCAAAACTATAACTTCTGGCCGTCTCTGCTAGATATTTCTCCAGTCAGGTTTTGAGCATAAATTGACTGTTATTGCAATACATTTTGTTTTTCCAGGTGAAAATAGAAAAGAAGAAAGGAAGAACCTGTGACTGACATTAAGAGTTTATAACCAACCCAATTTTCACCTGAAATGATGCATTACTCCTACAAACAGCAAAGAACTTTGCCTTCCACCCTCCTTTTTTAAAAATTTAGAAGCAATATGTTTTAGATTTATGGGTCATTAATGTTTGAAGAAAAATATTCTTACAAAAATGAAATACAGTTTCGGATGCTTCATAACCTTTGTTAAGTCTACATGCTTTCCTGTCGTGCATGGATGTTAATCAAAGGAGAATATTTCTTGGGACTCTTAGAAAAACCTTCCTCTCATTATTACTGACTCTATTTCCCACTAGGCGCCTGCTAAGTGTATTGGGAACAAACCTTCCAGAATTTCCAGTCAAGCATAATTTCTATGAGTTGTTGTCATCAAAAAACACTGGAAAAAGCTATTCTCTTATTCTCTTTCAGATGTACACTTGTATTATTTTGTTTTTTGTTTTAGCTCTGAGGCACTTCAGATTAGTATTCCATCTTTCAAAGAATGAATAAAACTGGATGGATGGATGGATGGATGGATGGATGGATGGATGGAGAGAGAGAGAGAGAGAGAGACAGACAGACAGATTATAGATAGGCAGGCACACGAGAGAGAAAGAGAGACAGAGAGACAAAATGGGAGATGAGAGGTGGTAGGTAGGTAGAAAGGTAGGTAGGTAGTAGAAAAAAGACACCAATGATTTTTTCAGTCTTTGTAAGGGACTTGTATACAGTATATGTTTCGGTTTAATATAACAATAATTTTTATTTATGGTTAATATTTCAATCCTATAACAATAAGAATACTGATCATGAGGAGGGGATATTTAAACAAGTCAACTGTGTGCTGCAGTAGTGGTTTTCACTTACCTACGCTACTGGTTCGGAACTGTGAACGCGTGTGAGTGCTTGCTTCACGCACACGCAGTGCTTCTGCACATGTGCAGAGCAAAGCCTCTTGCCACCACCACTACCAGTTCTCCCACCACTGGTGTGCTGGGAGACAATTCTAATCCCAAATCATGTATAGTCTTGTTTTGGATCAAAGCAGCCTGTCTTGGCCAGTTGGGTCCCTTAAAAACGCTAGAATCCAGTGAAACGCGGGGCAACTATTGAGCCCTTCCTACTTAGTCTCTCAAGAAAAAGATTTGGGACCGTTGGAAAATCTAGGATGTCTAGTCCTTTTCAGATTCCAGTAAGCACTGAACATTACAATGATTGGCTGAAGAGAACAACCAATCAGCTGCCGCCCCTGCTAAGCCCTGCTTAGGCTTCCTGCTACTAGCACAGCAAAAAGCAAAGCAAAACCTCAGCACCTAAGATTTAAAACTTTTGGAAATATTCCCACATGTGTACATATGTAAACAATAAGGCTTTACACAAAGCAACCTGAAAGGTTTTTTTAAAAAAAAAAAATAAGGTGAAATAATATGTTAGCCTGAACTAGTCATCCAGGATGTTTCCTGACCTACTTGCATGTCTCACTGTCTTTTTCCGCTCTGTGGTTGCTTTGTGACCTCTTCAGGCTTGTAGCTGAGGAGAAGGATGGTGGTTCTTGTTGATTCTCTTCCTCTTTATCTTTTATTTTATGTACACTGAGAGCATATGCACCAAAGACAAATTCCTTGTGTGTCCAATCACACTTGGCCAATAAAAATTCTATTCTATTCTATTTAACAGTTTGGTGTTCCTTGCAAGGAGCCAATGTTGGTCCTTTCATTTTGAGAGGACCAGCCTGACATTCAGTGATCTTGCACAGAGCAAGAAGGTCTTTTTAAACACTGTTTTGCCTCATTTAGTTTATTTAGTTTACTTTACAGTCACTGCACCTCATACAATGAAATTAAATGCCATCTTCAGTGTACATTATAACTATAAAAATAAAACACAAACACACATCCTTCACATTCTATACAATTGAATTGAAAACCCCTGATATTGCATTAATATTGCACTATACAGTAGAATTCAATATAGTTACTGCTCTGGGATAGAAGCTGTTTTTCAGCCTATTTGTCCATGTTTTTATTGTCCTGTACCGTCTGCCAGACGGTAATAGTTTAAAAAAAAAGGTGCCCAGGATTAGATGGATGTTTAAGAATGTTTTGAAGTTTCTTAAGGCAATGGGAGTTATAAAGCTCTTACAAAGAGTGGAGAGGGCAACCAATGATCTTCTGGGCAATGACATTAACCCTCTGGAATACTGTCCTATCTGCCTCTGTGCAATTGGCAAACCATACACAGGCGCAGTAAGTTAAAACACTCTCTATGGCAACGGTAGGAGGTCACCAGCAATTTTTCATTGTTGTTTCCTGAGAAGTCTCAGGTAATATAATAATCATATTGAGAGATCATGGTGAGGAGAGGACTGGTGGGCAAAAATTGCCATAGTGGATGAGTCAGGGGATCCTGGGAGAGTTTAGATTTCCTTGAATAGAAAGACGTCTATAGCAGAGGTGGGTTTCAGCAGGTTCTGACCAGTTCTGGAGAACCATAGCAGAAATTTTGAGTAGTTCAGAGAACCGGTAGTAAAAATTCTGACTGGCCTCACCCCCATCTATTCTCTGCCTCCCAAGTCCCAGCTGATTGGGAGGAAATGGGAATTTGGCAGCATCCTTCCCCTGGAGTGGGGTGGAGATGGACATTTTACAGTATTCTTCCCTGCCACACCCACAGAACGAGTAGTAAAAGTTTTTGAAACCCACCACTGGTCTATAGAGTTTCTCAGTCATCCAGCTCATGGTTGTCCTAAAGGTGCTTTTTCAAAAGGAACTTGACTTTGTTTTTCCTTGAAGAAAAATAAAGTCCAGTTGGCTTTTGAAAAAAGTGTCTTCCTTAAAGATGAGAAGCAAAACATCTTTACGGAAAAACAAAGTTCAATTGCTTTTTGAAAATGCACCTTTGGGACTTGAATAAAAGGCTACAGTAAAGGCAGGTAGCCTAGGTGACTAGGAATTGCCATTTTTATGAATGAATGGTGATTTTGCTAGGCAGTGGAAGTTTTCATTTTCTTTCTTTCATATCTTTCTTTTATCAATAGCAATAGCATTTAGACTTATATACTGCTTCACAGTGCTTTACAGCCCTCTCTAAGCAGTTTACAGAGTCAGCATATTACCCCCAACAATCTGGGTCCTCATTTTACCTCAGAAGGATGGAAGACTAAGTCAACCTTGAGTCTGGTGAGATTCGATCTGCCAAACTGCTGGCAGCCAGTGATCAGCAGAAGTAGCCTGCAGTACTTCACTCTAACCACTGCGCAACCGTGGCTTTTTCCTGGTAAGAGAAAAAGACCTGATGATATTAGACCACAATATTTTTCTACACAAGATCGCAAGCCCTTCCTTTTTAAAATCTTAATTGTGGTTTATCTATCTCATTGTGTTGGAAGGTAGCCTGGGTTCCCAGAAGGGAGGGGCTGCATTCCAGAGAGCAAGGAGACAAAAGTTTAGATAGTTTGGTCAGGAGGAAGAAAATTAAGATGGTTCCTCCCTAGCAATTCTCAGAATATATATTAATGACGCAAATAGTTCTTTATTTTGGAAAGTTCTCTGTCTATAGGTGAGAAACAATAAAGGAATATATTTAGAAGTAAATTTATGGTTTTTTTCTTGGTTCTTGGAACCTGACATCCATTCTGTGACAGCTGTTCTATTTAAATTTTATTTTGAACACCTGTATCCATTTATTCTAAACTATAAGTATAGGCATACATTTTTTTTTCTAACATACTTATTTTTGAAGACATGGGTTGGTTTGGGAATTACATTTGAAGGCTGAAGGATATATGACATGCAGGGTTGGAAGGGTGTGTTTAAGTAAATTGAAATTCACTTAAAAGGCAAATTAAACAAGCAAATCCCACTGACCTCAGTTTTCATTATTTCTGAATAAATAAAGGAAGCTTGACCGGTTAATTTATTTGAAAATTCTAATTTAATCTATTGCAGTGTTGAAAATGAATACTGAAGACTTTCTAAACTGGTGGTGCAGCATACCTAAATCAACAGATCCTTAAATAAGATTCCAAGAATCTTTTTTAAAAAATATTTTTAAAAAATATTTTATTAACATTTATGATAATATAAAATATAAATAAGAATGAAAAATAGAAGAAAGAATGGAGAAGCAGAAAAAATGGAAAGAAAAAAGAACCGATAAAGGAGAATATTTGTAGTTCAGGATTGAGATGAGGAGTCCTTGATGTTCTCTGGAATTGGCTGGTTCTCTTACGGACATTTCATTACCCAAACTCTACCCCTCAAAAAATGTGTGGTAACCTTGAAGCCTTCAAGATGGCCTCAGCCATGATCACTTCAGGTGATTAATTAGGTGAAAACCGCGGGAACTTTTAGAGTCGGCTTTCACCAGTTGTGCCAATATGATATACCCAATAAAACTGTTCTTTGAGGAATTTCCCTGCCTTTAGAATTTGCCTGCTTTTGAACACTGACAACAGGGTTCTGACTTTTTTCCATGCAGTAGAATACTCTAATGTGAATCTGGGTGAATCTTAATGGGCGAAAAATTCCCCTTCTAAAAAAACAGAGAAAGGGAGAGATAAATTTCCGCCATCTACATTTCTACCCAGACTAATGTAAATGAGTAGGACAAATAGTAGAATGATACCTCAAAATTAACCTTTGGATTAACCACAGCTGATTGGAACACATACAATTACTCTACTCCTTCAACCGTAGTTGGTCATCAACTCTTTTGTCAATGGAGGAAATAACTTTGCTATTTTTCAGACTAAACTGGGAGTGACACCTCTTTCTCAAAGAGTTAACTGGACAACTTTGAAGATTTTGTTGGAGAAAATTGGATTCTCTTAGACTATCAGGGCAAGTTCACTGCAGAAGTTTAAGGGCAGAAGAGATTCTATTTATAAACATACATTTCTTTAGCTGTAATACTGAAGGCATGAGGTGAAAAAAAAAGAACCCATACAAGTAGAGTAAAGCCTTTGCACTTACAGACAGAGCTGTATTAACAAGCCAAATAACTACCAATGGTCTGACCCAAAGCATTGAAAATATACATGGGGTGGGGGAGGCCTGACAGTATTGCTTAATACCCCATGGAAAAACAGTCACAAAATCAAATATTACATGAAAGGAACATATTTCTCCTCAGCAGAAGAAGGTGAATACAATGCACTGAGTTGTAAAATGTGAATTACTTGGTTTATTGTTTCCTCACTGGCTTTTTCTTTTTTCTGACAAAATCTTATATATATTCTGATATATACAGAATACAGATTCTGGATTATATAATACAGTGTTTCTCAAACTTGGCAGCTTGAAGAGGTATGAACTTCAACTCCTTGTATTTCCCCTTGCTGGCTGAGGAATTCTGAGGGTTGAAATCCATACTTCTTCAAGTAGCCAAGTTGAGAAGCACTGCAATATAATGGCAGTTATCCAGAATTTGTGTCTTAATATCTTAAAGCATGAACTAGAGATTAGAGAAGCCTCTTTTTCTATGATTCCTTTATATATTCTATAATATATAAAGAGGAGTTCTACAGAGGAATTATTGAGTCTGTCATCTGCACCTCTATAACTGTCTGGTTTGGTTCTGCAACCCAACAAGAAAGACACCAACTTAAGAGGATAATTAGAACTACAGAAAAAACAATTGCTACCAACCTGCCTTCCATTGAGGACCTGTATACTGCACGAGTAAAAAAATGGGCTGTGAAAATATCTACAGACCCCTCACATCCTGGACATAAACTGTTTCAACTCCTACCCTCAAAACTATATATAGGGCACTGCACACCAGAACTAGACACAAGGACAGTTTTTCCCCGAACGCCATCACTCTGCTAAACAAATAATTTCCTCAACACTGTTAAACTATTTACTAAGTCTGCACTACTATTAATCTTCTCATCGTTCCCACCACCCATCTCCCTCCACTTATGACTGTATGACTGTAACTTTGTTGCTTGTATCCTTACGATTTATATTGAGATTGTTTCCTGATTGCTTATTTGTACTCTATGACTATCGTTAGGTGTTGTACTCTATGATTCTTGATGAACGTATCTTTTCTTTTATGTACACTGAGAGCGTATGCACCAAGACAAATTCCTTGTATGTCCAATCACACTTGGCCAATAAAATTCTATTCTATTCTATTCTATTCTATTCTATTCTATTCTATTCTATTTAGTTCAGGATAATTATAATTCCGATTATCTGACCTAAAACCAAGACAGTCCTCAGTTAACAAAACTATCCATGTCAGGTGGAAGAGGTTTTTATAAAACCTTTTTAAATTATTATTTTCAAGGAAGCTGTATTTTTTAAATAGACATTGTTGTAGAGTACACAATACACTTGACGAACTTATCTTTTCTTTTATGTACACTGAGAGCGTATGCACCAAGACAAATTCCTTGTGTGTCCAATCACACTTGGCCAATAAAAAAATATCTATTCTATGTTTTTCAATGAAAAGTTGGTAAACATTCCTTCTGACAAATTTAAAGCTTCAGCCCTTAGAACCGTGTTTTTGTGACAAGATATAATGAAGTGATGGGCCCATGCACGACAAAATGGTTTCAAAATTCAATTTTCTTTCTTTCTCTTCACATTGGCACCACGCAAACTGTAATATAGATGCTTAGAAACTATCTTCCTAATTAAGAGATGTCTGCTTTTTGATGAAAATAAATAAAAGAGCAGGAGACTTAGGCAAAGGAGGAGATTGTTGGAGGTTGCCAGTATGGTGCGTGTGTTGTGCTAATTGCACATGCTGTATAAATCCAGGCACAGCTGGAGAAGGAATCTTCTCCAAAGAATCAAAGGAGAATCACAGCTGGAGGAGGCATCTGCAGCTGAAGACCCAGCAGGATTTACTGAGCCATCAGGCCAGTGGAAACAGACTGCAGCATTTTGAAAGGACGGACCAGACGTCAGTGAGGACAGTTTGAGAAAGCAGTTGGAACTCCAAAAAGCTCAGAAAAGAGTTGTTATTTTTCTTCAACCCATGCCGTTCTCTGTGCTTAAAGAGCCATGGTGGGGCAGGGGTTAGAATGCAGCACTGCAGGCTAACTCACTGCTCACTCCAGAAATTTGATTCTGACCAGTTCAAGGTTGATTCAGTCTTCCATCCTTCTGAGGTCAGTAAAGTGAGGACCCACATGGTTGAGGGGCAATATGTTGACTCTGTAAACTGCTTAGAGAGGGCTGTAAAGCAGTGTGAAACAGTATATAAGTCAAGGTCAGGGGCGTCAAACTCACGACTCATGGACTAGATGTGTCACTGGCCACTCCCACCCTGGTTTAGTGAAGGAAGAAAAATTTCAATATGTCATATGACGATAACATGTCATCACAAGTTTGACATCCCTGGTCTAAGTCCTAGTGCTATAGAAGCAAACTTCAGTAGTGAAAGTGCTGATGTGGTCTCACGGAATTGTCAACCGCAGGGAAATTGGGGGATTCGGGCAGTTCAAATGCATATAAAGTTTTATTGTAATCTTGAGCTCACTACAAAATCTGAGCTACTAACAGTCAAAGGAAATGACTGTTTCCTTTGAATTTCCTGGGAATGAAGAGGCATTCAAGGTGGGTTGGACATAGATCTCTTGCAGGCATGCAGGGACTCGTGACTTATGATGTGTTTGACCCCTCCCTCAGGCTCAGTCTGGTCATCTCCTAGATGAATGAGCATATCAAACTTGTGATAAGGAACACCTGTGTGAATTAAGGCATTTGTTTTTAGTGGCTTTTTTACCATTCAGTCTACAGTAGTGCCTGACAGAGCCATGGGGGAGGGGGTCAAAAAAGTTAATATGATAGCTACAACTGAATGATGGGATTCTCAAACTCAGATAAACAGGAACAGGACTTTGATCACATGGTCAAAAGTGCCATCTTTTGACTCCTCCTCACCCCTCATAAATGCTCCAGGGTCTGAATGGGACTTCCTACTTTGGAATGGGTACCAAAAATAGTCACAATGAATTACCATCTCATAAGCTGAGATGATAGTGTTAAACTAGTGTTAAAAATAGTGTCAGTCCAGATACTTGGAATTCCCGACCCATTTTAAAAGAAAGTACTTTTGTTTCATACCTCGAAGCTGAAAGGATGCAAAATTCCTTGGAATGCTGTAAATATAATACCGTTTATATCATATGATACATCATAACTGTGCAGTCCATAAAGTATGGAATATATGCTAGAATATTTCAAGGAAATGTCTTTTAGAAATAAGAATTCATGTAGATGAGGAATGGATGTAGGGCAAAAATAGTTGAACATAGTAAAACCAACAAAAAATAAAATAAAATCATGCTTATGCTTTCAAACAAAATGAAAAAGTAGGTTAATTTAGATAATTGTTTTCTTAACTACTTGAAGTTTCAAGAGTTTCAGAGCATGTGCAAAGAAGGAAAGATTTCCTAAAAGAACATTAGTTTCCTGCAGAATTGGGGACTGCAGGGCAGTGGTGAAATTCAATTTTTTTTTTACTACCAATTCTGTGGATGTGGCTTGGTCAGTGTGGTGTGGCTTGGTGGGCGTGGCAGGGGAAGGATACTGCAAAATCCCCATTCCCTCCCGATTCCAGGGGAAGGATACTGCAAAATCTCCATTCCCACCCCATTCTGGGGCCAGTCAGAGGTGGTATTTGCCAGTTCTCCAAACTACTCAAAATTTCCGCTACTGGTTCTCCAAACCTGTCAGAACCTGCTGGATTTCACCCCTGCTGCAGGGAGTGATAATATGAGTTGTATTCAACAAATAGACAGATCTACCTCCCTCTTTTTCATATATAGATTATCCATATACATGTTTTGTTCCTGCTGCTGTGATGAGGAGGACGCTTCTCCATAAGAAACAGCTGCTTTAAGTTTTTCCAGTTACAGTGAAGCAACTCTTAACCACTTTCCTAAACGAGATGAAAAGAACTTGAGATGTTGCAAATAGTTAGATCTAGCTTATTATCCATAAACACAAATAATTTTGCCTTTGCTGTTATTGTTGCAATTAAAAGAAAGCTGCTTCTTGAGAAACAAGGTGCTTCAAGCACGTTGAAGCAATTAAGCAATTTCTTCTTAGATGAGATGGAAAGAACTTGAGATATTGAATACTCAAATGAAGGATAAAACAAAACTGACAGACTCTTCACCCTTAACAACAAGCAAGATGCTGTTTTCCAACCCTTTCCTATGGGAAATGTACATGGAGAAATTTGAAGTGGCAGCTGCCAGTGAAGCTAATGTATTTCTTTATTTTCTGAAAGACAGAAACTTCAGCAGCAAAGTTCCTGAGCTGTGGACAGATTGCGTAGGAGGGGGATATGAATGGTATGACTTAAAAATTAGATTTTAAAGTTTTTGAACTTCCATTAGGGGAAGGAAAGGATTCTCAGATCAGATGTTTATTGTAAAAAACATTCAATAAAAATGAAATGGAAACAACATCAGGGCCATTCTTCAAAACTTCTAAACAGCAAGGATTTAGGAGCCTATAGTAAGAGGTCCTTGGTGCTCTTGAGTTTGGTTGTTGTCTTGCAGATGTTTCATTATCCGAACTAGATAATGCTAGAAAGTAGTGGGGTTTATATTCTAATAGCCTATCTTGTCAGTGTTGGTGGGAGTGATCTTGGAGGTTCTTTGGTTGGACTGTTTACTGTTAGCTT
This sequence comes from Ptyas mucosa, assembly GCA_012654045.1. NCBI lineage: Eukaryota > Metazoa > Chordata > Lepidosauria > Squamata > Colubridae > Ptyas > Ptyas mucosa. The sequence continues at coordinate 51,638,646 of WNWU01000003.1, forward strand.
GTTTGGCAGTTCCTTGACTTGGTTATATTTTACTCTATTGTTTACTTCTTGATTGTTGGTCTGATCTTGGAAGTGAAACATGCTTATCTGGGTGCTGATTTTTTGTGGATGTTACGTTTGGCATGTTTCCCTGACGATAGTCGTGTTCCCCCTATTGGTTGGAAACGATGCTACATTGCATGCACGGGAGTTCTGTGTTATTTGATTGGTTAGAGCCATCTGACAGCGGCTATATAAGACCTGTCAGACGCAATGGGTTTTGCCGGTTATTGGAGTTGCCATTAGCCAGTTATGTGGAATAAAGAGCTTATTGTCAATCTGCCGTGTCGCCTCAGTCCCTGCCTTCCATCTTCCGACAGAGCAGTGGGGAAATGTTTTGGCTTGTTGATTTTCTTTTCCACAAATTGTTCTTAGTTGCAAAGTCGTGTCTGACCCATCGCGACCCCGTGGACAACATTCCTCCAGGCTTTCCTGTCCTCTACCATTCCCCCGGAGACCATTTAAGTTCACGCTGACTGCTTCAGTGACTCCATCCAGCCTCCTCGTTCTCTGTCGTCCCCTTCTTCTTTTGCCCTCAATCGTTCCCAGCATTAGGCTCTTCTCCAGGGAGTCTTTCCTTTTCATTAGGTGGCCAAAGTATTTGAGTTTCATCTTCAGGATCTGGCCTTCTAAAGAGCAGTCAGGGTTGATCTCCTCTAGGACTGACTGGTCATAGTATAGAATGTAGATATTGTTCATGTTGTCCTCACTACACGTTACTCTCTGTGCAACTTGACATGCAGCAAAACCCACCTATCCTCCAATAAAACAGATTGTGTGTGTAGATCTGGATTCTTTATTAAAGGAACAGGATGGGTGAAACTGGGAAAAATAGAAATACATACAATAAGAGCCCAAATACAAAATAAGCACTGTTGAGTTGCTGGTGAGCATAACAATTAACAAATACAGATAAATCTAAATCTCACCAGCGATGCTGTGTGTATGGGGTGTGGATTTTTGTCTTCAGATGAACATGTGCCAGGGGTTAGGTTGGATTCTTCCTGGTGCTTCTGTTTCCTTCCAAATGCTAAAGGAAATGGTGTCTGGCTTCCCAGGATGCACCAGGAGTCCTGGTGGCGTAGTGGACTAATTCACTGTTATTAACATCAGCTGCTTGCAATTACTGCAAGTTCAAATCCCACCAGGCTCAAGGTTGACTCAGCCTTCCATCCTTTCTAAGGTAGGTGAAATGAGGACCCAGTTTGTGGGGGCGATAAGCTGACTTTGTATAAAAAAATATACAAAAGTATGAAGGCTATTGCTTAACGCACTGTAAGCCGCCCTGAGTCTCTGGAGAAGGGCGGCCGGCACATAAATCAAATTAAAAAAAAAAACTTGTTTTGGGGGAGAGGTTGCTGGAAAGATGACTCTTAAGTGGCCAGTTCAGCTTCCAAACAATACAGATCAGTATTTGGCCCAGGCCACTAGATGGGGCCAGAGAACAACAACAGAATATACACAAATTATATGTTGGGGCAAGGCAGTTCATGTCTATGTATCTGTTGGTGGCCAAGCATTCTGTTGACAGAATACTAGGTATTTCTAGGTATTCCCTAGTGTTTTTGGACTTGGCTTGGTCTGGTATGGACCCAATTCCATCAGAATCCCACTGTGCCTGATGCTCCATGTCATTTTCCATTCTTGTCCACTTCAAATTGATGCCAGCAGATCTCTGAAAGTCTTTCTCTCTGGAAATATCCATTTCTCTCCTTCTCCCACACACTTAAAAAAAAGCTCATGTCCAAGTAAAATAACACCTGCTCTTTGCCATTATTGAATCCAAGAAGAATAAATACCTGTATATGAATAAAATGGAGGACCGCAGAACAATTACAATAAAGAAGATAAAAGCAGAGACAAACCATTTACTGTGGAACAAACGAAGCCAAAGAAAATGGGAGACAAAGACAGCCAGGAATGATCCCATCAAAGTACTGTATTTTTCACTCCATAAGGCACACCTGACCATAAGACGCATCTAGGTTCAGAGGATGAAAACATGGGGAAAAAAATCAGGCGGAGCCTGAGAGGACCATAGATAGGTGTCCTTTCATATGCCAGTTCTGCCTATTGACTCCTACACTGCAGAAAAGAGATAGAAGAGGTAGGCAGTCACAAAGACAGAAGAGGCAGGGTTCAGCACTGTAAAAAGACCACGCTGCTGCAGCTTGGACTGTGACGCAATATTTGCTCCATAAGATGCACAGACATTTCTACCCCCTTTTTTTGGGGTGGGGGGAGTGCATCTTATGGAGTGAAAAATATGTAAGTCCTCAGTGGTGGGTTTCAAAAATTTTTACTACCAGTTCTGTGGGTGTGGCTTGGTGGGTGTGGCACGGCTTGGTGGGCGTGGCTTGGTAGGCATGGCAGGGGAAGGATACTGTAAAATCTCCATTCCCACCCCAATCCAAAGGAAGGTTACTGCCAAATCCCCATTTCCTCCCAATCAGCTGGGACCGGGAGGCAGAGAATAGATGGGGGCAGGGCCTGTCAGAGGTGGTATTTACCGATTCTCTGAACTACTCAAAATTTCTGCTACCGGTTCTCCAGAACTGGTCAGAACCTGCTGAAACTCACCTCTGTTAGTCCTTCAGATTTTGGGCAAGACATGTCCCAGTTACTGAGACCAAAATATGCTTCCAAGATATCTCTAAGATAGGTTCCCTAGAAAGAAGCCAGCTGTCTTAGACAGAAAAGCAAAATCAGGAATTGTCTGAAAGGATTAACTTTGAAATTCCAAGGCTAGATACAACAGTTGAGAGGCCAACAGCCTCATCCTATGGAGAGCAATTGTACTGTGGTATGACTTTGAGATCCAGTGAAGCAGTAAAATCATGATTTGGGGTTATTAGCATCTTGGAATGCTTCTACTATCAGGTAGATCCTTTCAGGGTACTAGTGCCTTACCCAGGACGCTCTCTGTTATCCCAATTTACTTATTTTCCTTCTTCTGAGTAGGCTGACCTATATATAAACAAAACCTGGCTGCAATAACTTATTATTTTTATATTCTTTTAAAAAATGCTTGTGTGATTGACTTCCAGTTTATAAACAAAAGCTCAGCTGTGATTTGCAGCCAGGGGGACATCAAGAAAAGTGACAAGAGATATGTTGATATCCATATCAGCCTCATCTGTTTAACCCAATATAGACTATTATTCAATAAAGAAAAGTATTTGCATACTATGTTTTCTTCCACTTTTTTCTAAAGAAGAAATTACATTGGGTGATTAAAAAAATCTTTTCTATTTTATTTAAATCTTACAACTGAACAAATGCCCAATTTCTCCAAAACATCTTCATAATTGTGCAGTTGCCTCTAAATTCTCCCACCAGAGTACGTTGCCATAGAAACAATTGATACCCCAAACTATCAATTGTTTGTTAAATTCATACAAACGTGTTTGCACATTAACTTTTGGTACGGAGAGATTTCTACTGGACAGGCAAAGAGAGGGTTAGGGAGAGAGATGGGAGAAGAGATTACACACAGCCGAAAATAACAAATGTGAAAATAAAATTATTTTAAGTTTAATGGCAGGAAACAGAAAACATCTTTTGTTTTCAGAAGTAAATGAAAATGTATGGATGTCTTTTCCCAGGGCTATTTAGCTTGTAAATGAACTCTGTCATTTGTTTATGCATGCAGATTTGATATGCTTCTCACCAACTGCAGGCAAAGATGTTAACAGTGATCAAAAGCATCGCCTGGGAAACCAACTGCTGTGTGATAGAGCTTTCTATCTGCAAGCACCATTCTGTAGATTAGATTGCACACACATACACACACACGCATTGTGTATCCGTGTATGGATGTGTATGTGTATATGTGCATGTATATATATATGTATATCAGGGGTGGGTTCTACTTACCTTTAATACCGGTTCGCAATGGGATGGTGCTTCTGTGCATGCGCAGATCGCCGATGATGACATCCAGGGTGGTAGGTGGGGCCTCCCGCCGGTTTTACTACCAGTTCTTGCGAACCGGTCCAAACTGGGGGCAACCCACCACTGATGTATACGCATATAGGTATTGTTGGAAGAAATGTCCATCTGGATTCAGTTCCAAGTGGGGAGAAAGACACTGGAAACATGGAAGCTGCTTGGAAGGATGGTTTAATGGTGAAGCAGAACCACCAAGCACATGTGTGATCCTGGGTAGTTGACCGCATGGAGGGGAGAGAGAAAGATTTTTAAACCCTCTCTTGGGCCTTGCCTATGAGCTTCCTGTTCCTGTGCAAGAAATGTATCCTATTGGTTGCCAGACTCCTAGGGGGCTATGCAGGGATCTTTTCTAACTTTGTAGGCTGTCTGTATCCCAAGCTTGGTTGAATCTTGCTGGGTGATGCAATGAAGGGGCTTTGGTCAATTCCTATTATGGCTCAGGGCTAATTCTACCTTTGTTGGATCTTAGGTGAGGGTATTTGCTTATGAATAGACCTAGCTATCTCTTTATCACTTAAGTACTGACATCTGGTAGGGGTTATTGAGGAGGGTGGTGGATATTAAGAGTGAGTGTGCTTCCTGCCTCAAAAAAACATGTTTCTCCATTTCTCATCCAGGGAAATATAATATTCTATCTTTTTATTATTCCCTAGAATATTTCATTCTTCTAGGAGGGGGGTGGGTGCTAACTTTCTACAGTATATATGCATATATGCATATATGCATATTTTTGGGTTTGTGGAATTCATTCACTTCTTCCCATATCAGAACCATGTAGATGTTCCTATTTGCTGTTCCTTCTCTACACGTTAAATTTAGCAGCTCGTTTAAGCAAAGAGTAAAAAACCGTAAGCTTGGGTTTTAAGGAAGCGGGTGGTAATAAACCTAGAAGAGGGGAAAAAAAACTTATGCAGCATGCAGAATTTCTTTTCTTTTCCTTTTAAGCTGTACACCTCTGCAGAAGTTTTCTAAAATTCTATTACAAGGCTATCAAATTTAATCAGCCAGTTGATTTTCAGCCAGAAAGACCTGTGCTCCTGACATCTTAAACTTGTCATAGTAATATGAAATAGATTCGGGCTGTTTCCATATCAGAAATCTTATTTTGATCACATAAATAAGTAAAGCCAAAGACAGCCTCAAGCCAGATTTTCTTTCTTCCATTTTATATGCAATCACCTTCCTTTTTACTTCCATACATTCTGTCTCTCCTTTTTTACTATTATATTTTTTGCCAGTACAGCTACATTAGAAGGATCACATATTTTTGTAGAAGATTGGAAGAGAGTTCTTTTAGAGTATGATTTAGAGACAGGCATAGAAAACAGATATATGTCTCTCACTAGCAATTCCTTAAAGATAGGGAAATAATATGTTATATTGTTCTGACATTAGGCTTACATTACATTATGTTACATTACATGCAGAGGTAGTATTCAGCCTGTTCGGATCAGTTCGGCCAAACTGGTAGCAGAAAACGTGGGTGGGTCTGCCCACCCACCCTGGCTCTATGCCATCCTATTTAGGCACATTTTTTGGGCCAGGTGCATGTGCAGAAGGCAGGTTCACGTGCGAACCAGGCACGCGTGCAGGGGGCAAATCAGTAGTAACATAATGTGAAACCCACCACTGATTACATGGCTAGGAACGAAGATATTCAAAGGACCATCTTTTTCCAGCTACATCTATCCAACCCAGGGGTGAAATGCTTCCAGTTCGGACCGGATTGCCCAATCCGGTAGTGATGGCGGTGAGTGGTTTGGAGAACCGGTAGCAAAAATCCTTGCGCCCTCCCCATGCCCAGCTGAGCCACGCAATCATCAGAGGCTATTTTTTTTTTTTACTTTTAAAAGCATTTTTTCTACGGCTGAAAAAATGCTTTTAAAAGTAAAAAAAAAAAAGCCTCTGATGATCACGAGTCTCAACTGAGATTGTCAGAGCCTTTTAAAAGCATTTTTTCTACAACCTCTTCGGCCGAGGAGATTGTAGAAAAAAAATGCTTTTAAAAGCCTCTGACAATCCCAGCTGAGTTGCCTGATCATCAGAGGCTTTTAAAAGCATTTTTTCCTGCAACCTCTTTGGCCGAAGAGGTTGTAGAAAAAATGCTTTTAAAAGTTAAAAAAAAAATTGGCCACACCCACCCAGTCACATTACCACCACCACCCACCACCAAGCCATGCCCACAGAACCAGTAGTAACAAATTTTACATTTCACTTTACTTTTACTTTTATTTGATTTATATACCGCCCTACTCCCAAAGGACTCAGAGCGGTGAACAGCCAACAATAAAATACATAACATACCAAATTTAAAAGCCGAAATAAAACCGAATTAAATAGTTTGGCCCAGACAGATTAAAACCCCAATCAATTTAAAACAAATTTAAACTTGAAATATTAAAATATTAAATATATTAAGATATTAAAATTTTAAAAGAGGGAGAAAATTATGTCAGGCCCGCCTGGTGAAATAAAAAGGTCTTAAGAGCCCGGCGGAAGGTGCGCAGATCCGGGATCCTCAGTATCTCCAGGGGGAGCTCTGATCCAACCTACCAGAGATCAGGAATATTATAGGTCCCCTCCCCAATTAAGGAGGTCCATTTGATGGGACCAAGAAAAAGGCTTTTCTCCATGTGGATCTTTTCTTGTGAAACATCATCCCCATGGAGATAAGATTGGCTTTCACCTTGATACTCTTTTGAAAGGCCCTGAAGATATGGGGACCTGTGGATCAGGGGTGGGTTCTAATTTTTTTTACTACCAGTTCTGTGGGCGTGGCTTATTTTGTGGGCGTGGCTTGATGGTCATGTGACAATTCTTTAGGATTTAGCAGGGGTACTGGTCTACCAGGCTTTTACTGCTTGCAGACCTGTACCGGTCTACTCATTTGTTTTTGGAGGCACCGGTCTACCACCAAACTGCCTTTTACCACTGATCAGCTATAGGGCGGCCCTTTGAAGCCGGCCCAACAAGAGTTTAAACAGTTTTTTTTCCTTCTACCGGATCAGCTGGGACTCAGGAGGCAGCAATAGATTGGGGGTGAGGCCAAATAAAGGGTAAGAATAACACGGAGTGGGGGTGGGGGTGTGCAGAACCAGTTCAGTTACATCATATCGTCACCGCTACCGGCTCGGCGGAACCGGGCGGAACCGGGAAGAACCCACCACTGCTGTAGACCACAAGTTCAAACACATCGAGTGGTTTGTCTGATTGCTGCTGCTAGAGCGTGTGACAGTTTTATTGGTGTAAGCCAGACAGAATCACTAAGAGTAAGTTGTATGGCTATATAAATTTTCTAAATAACTAAATATTGGATTTTTTTTAAAAAAATTAAGGATTCAAGTCTTCCATGGAATAACCCCAAATCAGCCTTATCAGCTTCAACAGTCTATTGCAGACTTTTCAAGCTGTCTGCAATATTCAATCTACACCAGAGATGGTATCCAGCAAGTTCTGACCAGTTCTGGAGAACTGGTAGCAGAAATTTTGAGTAGTTCAGAGAAGTGGTAAATATCACCTGTGATTGGCCCCGCCCCATCTATACTGCATTCTAACCATTGCACCATCATGGCTCAATATATATCTTTATGCAGGGAGTTCCAGGGGAAAAAAAAAGAATGGAGAGAAAAACTCCTTTTCCTTTTCAAAAACTGGGAGCCAAGTTTAACTGACCAGAAATTCTGGAACTAGATGGTAGCCATGAAGGATGCCATAATCATTACAGCAGATTCCTGGAAAACAGGACAAGTTCAATGCTGATAAGTAGACATATATAAATCATCCAGTTTTGTTTTCTCATCATCTCCCCCTTTTCCATTGTTGAGGTGGAATTGTCCTGTTTCAATATTAATTTGCATTTTTTTAAAAAATCACATTCGGATGTGATTTTTGTTAGTATGTTTCTTTGAATATACAGCATGCTTCTTTACACGTTTCTTTACAAAAATGTGCAAGCAACTTTTTAAAATGAGCAAGCAATTGTCTTGATGCTTAAAAGTCATTTTGTATTGCATATGTGTGACTGCACACTTTCCCTGTTCAGATGTTCAGATTTCCCTGATCTTTTTTTTTTAAAAAAATCAGAATTGCAACACAGAATTAGGACATCTGAATTTTGAAGAATAGCTTCATAATATGTAAATTAATGTACTGGTTCCAAAGTGGTAAACTATAACTAAAAATTCAAGAACTCATACTTTTATCTTAATATTGCATCTTTAGGATATTTGAAACTGTATAAACCATAATCTCTGTAATGATTCCTTACATAAAACTAGAATAATAGGAATAATTTGGGAAGGAAATTTAGCATTGATTTTAATATTATATCTGAGTTTATTCTCCCATTGTAAAAATTGGAAGGATGTTGCAGTAGGACAGTAGGAAGTACAAAGAGAAAGAAGGTTGCAATCTGGTTAGCTTTAATTGCCCTGTTCTGGAACTAGTGGATTTAATTTAAAATGAGACATTTTTTGAATTAAAGTTCTTTTATTTAAAAAAATCAAGTGTGCTTCTGCAAAAAAAAAAAAAAGGATACAAAATTAAATATACATCAAACAGATTTCAAACACTATTGCTAATTTAAGAGAGGAACCATTACTTGACAACAGAAAATTGCTACTTTCTGTGGATAACCATTACTTAGAAATATCTAATTACCTGTTGCAATGTTTTGAAGAGATGGTTAGGGAAATTTCCGTGGCTATCTATTATATTTTCTCATTATCTGATTGTCATTCACCATTTTGAAAGACTCATTTTCTTTTATGTTCGTTCACTTATGTATGAATCTTGGCAATGAATTATACATAATGAAACAGTAGACCTAGTTTATTAAAGTTCAACTTGGGGACAGGAGATAGTATAGAAATTAGGATCCACTCCTTTCTTAAGCATGTAGACTGAAGTACCAAGTGATCTTTCTGGGTTAACTTAAAAATATTTCTTATTTTTCTTAAATTACTGTTTGTTAAATTACCAATGTGTGTTTTAAAAAGATGTTATCTTTTGTCTATTATCCACCCGAACAAATTCATTTCAACTACTCATATAAAGGATTTGTGTCTCTCTGTGTGTGCATGTACCTTGGAGTGTTGACTCCTGGACTAGTCCCTGCTGTTTTCTTGGCAAAATTTCAGAACTGATTTGCCATTGCCTGCTACCTAGTCCTGGACTGTCCAGCAGACTTTCCTCTTAAACTTTCCCAGGATTTATCCTGGTGCCTTAACCACTATATTACAGTAAACTCCACCGCAAATTAAAAACATGGCTGTTCACATCGCCCAGCCTGCACTGAGGGGTTTTTTTTTTTTGACTATTTTAATGGGTTTTAATATACGCTTAAATTATATATTTATACATTTATATACTTTATGTATGCATATTTCTGTATTTTATGTTTTATTGGGTTTGTTTTTGTTTGTTGTGAGCTGCCCTGAGTCCTACGGAGATTGGGTGGCATACAAATCATATTAAATAAATAAATAAATGAATGAATGAATGAATGAATGAATAAATAAATAAAATAAACTGAATCTGAGATAAACACTATTTAAAAGCAAAAGTAAAATCAAAAACCAAGGTCTCATAGATCCCTGTCACCATCTTTTAAAATCCAATTTGTGGCACCTTGAGGCCATTTCAAATTTATTATAAAATTGTAATCTCAAGGGCAGGGCAGGGCAGGGCAGGGCAGAGTGGGGTGGGGTGGGGTAGGGCAGGGAGGGGAGGAGAGTGGAAGGGAGATAAGATAAGATAAAATGAGATGAGATGAGGGGAAGGGAAGGGAAGGGAAGGGAAGGAAGGGGAGAGGAGGGGAGAGGAGGGGAGGGGAGGGGAGAGGAGAGGAGAGAAGAGAAGAGAAGAGAAGAGAAG
>WNWU01000003.1:51666618-51707578 GCA_012654045.1 Ptyas mucosa
GAGAGAGAGAGAGAGAGAGAGAGAGAGAGAGAGAGAGAGAGAGAGAGCGAGAGCGCAAGTGAGCATATCCTGGATTACTATACAATCCTCTCTTGACTGGCTTCTTTCCTCCTTAGTTTCTCATGTTTCTGTCCAATATTAAAAAGGAAATGCAAGCCAGAACTGAGCTTTTCTTCAGTTCTGCTGCCACCAGTGATGAGATGACCTGATTTTGATCCAACAGTTGGTGAGTTTTTCCTTCTCTGCAGAATTTCAGAGAAATTATCCATACAATTTCTCTTACCCAGAGGTTTGAGGAGAATTTTGAAAGAACTGCTATGGCTCGTCTATAATAGTTTGATAAAATGTTCAGATTCTGCTGATGCCTTTGACTGCTATGTAATATATGACTTCATAGACTAGTGGTCCCCAGCGTCTTTGGCACCAGGGACTGGTTTTGTGGAGGACAATTTTTCTATGTACTCAGGAGAGGAGACGGTTTTGGTTTTTCTCATCCAACTCCAGCTATGCAATACATAAATACAATCAAGAGAGTCCAGAGATATTTTATGAGAAGAGTCCTCAATTCCTCTAACTGCAGTAAAAATACCTTATGCCACCAGACTCCAAATTTTGGGCTTAGACAATTTAGAACTATGCCGACTTCAGTCTGATGTAAGCATAGTAGATAAAATTATCTGCCACAATGTCCTACCTGTCAATGACTACTTCAGCTTCAACCACAACAATACACTAGCAAATAATAGATACAAACTCAAGGTAAACCACTCCAAACTTAATTGCAGAAAATACGACTTCAGTAACAGAGTGATCAGTGCCTGGAATGCACTACCTGACTCTGTAGTTTCTTCCCCAAACCCCCAAAACTTTGACCTTAAACTGTTTACTGTTGACCTCACCCCATTCCTAAGAGGTCTATAAGGGCCGTGCATAAGTGCACCAGCATGCCTACCATCCCTGTCCTAATATTCCTTTTTACTTACTCTTTTCATGTATTCAAATTATGCTTATACTTTTACCTGTTATCTTATATAAACTTGACAAATAAACTTATGATTATGTTTATGATATGATTATGTGACAGAGTTTCTAACAGGCCAGAAGTACCGGCCCATGGCCCAGGGATTGGAAACTCCAGCACAGACAATATCTCTATTTGAAATCAAGTTCCATCAATTTTCAGAGACTATTTAAATGGCAGATTTAGACTAGACTCAGGCCTATCCAGGCACTCATTATCTGAATGTTTCAGTTAGGCTTCATTTCTACCCAAATATCTACAGGTCTGTGAGGTCATTGGTGCATTAGCATCTGTGTGAGTCAGAAATCTATACTATGAGGGCCTCTCTGGTGGAAAAAACAAAGCAGCTTCTCTTGTAGTTGTAATCTATGGAACATTGGCAGGTGTGGAGTGCAGTCTTTTCTATTACACCAATGACAAATTATAAAAATCTGGAGTGCTTCAATTTGTTCAAAGACTGAACAGGGCTTATGAAAGTATCAGATTAGTGGAGTGAGAGAGATGAGGAGGCCCTCATCTTAATGTCAGTGTGACTAAAAGTAAACCAGCATAAAAATTAAGAGTCCTTCAAGTGTGCAATCATTATCAGCTATATTTTTCCCTGTTGTTAAACACTGACTAGCACACAGTGAGAATGTTTTGGCAGGAAAGGATTCCCACCGGTTACCCTTCACCCAATGAGAACCGTCCACAGAAATCTTTATGCATGAGTGAAGCAATAAAAATCATAAAACAGCAGGGGCTGGAGAGAAACGTAAACTTTATGCTCCTTTTATTACTCTAGTTTGGAGGCTTCAGAATAACATGTGGGAGGTTTCTTCCCACTCCCTTTCTTTACGAGTTGAGTTATCTTTAATGGTTCCAATATGGTGTCTTAGGAACTAGACTCTCCTCCTTGATATAGAGAGGAAGTTAAACCCACTAAGAGCTTAGTTTCATTTTAATTGGGATTAATTGCATAAGTATGTCTACATTTGAAAAATCGGGTCCAAATCATTGTTTTGAATCAGAAAGGCCAAATTCTGGGCAAAGACTAGGTTATTACTTTAGTATAACAGTTGATAGACCAATTCTCGAATACAGCTCATCTGTCTGGAACCCACACTGCATATCAGACTTTAATACAATTCAGCGAGGCCAGAGATATTTCACAAGAAGAGTCCTCCACTCCTCTGCTTGCAACAGAATACCTTATGCCACCAGGTTTTAAATTTTGGGCTTAAACAACTGAGAACTATGCCGCCTTCAGTCTGACCTAAGCGTAGTACATAAAACCATCTGCTACAATGTCCTACCTGTCAATGACCAGCTCCAACCACAACAATACATGAGCACACAATAGATACAAACTTATGTTAAACCGCACCAAACTTGACTGTAGGAAATACAACTTCAGCAACAGAGTGGTCAATGCCTGGAATGTCCTACCTGACTCTGTGGTTTCATCCCCAAACACCCACAACTTTAACCTTAGAACCTTAGAACCTTAGTTGACCTCACCCCATTCCTAAGACATCTGTAAGGGGCGTGCATCAATGTGCCTACCATCCCTGTCCTACTGTCCACATTTATTCATAACCATTTCATGTATTCATAATCCTGTTTATACTTATATCTGTTATCTTATATATGCTTGAGAAATAAATAAATAAAAATAGACTTGTATACCACTTTATAATGCTTTACAGCACTCTCTGAGCAGTTTGCTAAACCAGCATATTTCTCCCAACAATCTTGGTCCTCATTCTACCAACCTTAGAAAGATGGAAAACTGAGTCACCGTGACTTGGTTAGGATTGAACTCCTGACAGTGGGCAGACTCAGCCTGTAATTCTGCATTCTAAATACCAGGACTCTTAGTTAGTTTACTGTTATAAAGTGAATAGAGTGTTCTAGTGTGGTGCTGAACTATGAATGAGATTCAGGTTTTGATTTTCACTCAATAATGAAGACTGTTGAGCAATCTTGAATAATCATTGCTCCTTAACCTAAGGATTATTCGGTAGATAAATCAGAAGCCATGTAGTTCACCACTGAATATGGAAAGTTTTCTTGTAGATGGCATAGAAGAACATTTGCAGAAGTGAAGTGCACCGTTTTTCTTGCACAAATTACATAAATCTGCAGTACTCCAATTTGTATAATGCCTGAGCTCATTGGGGGAAAAGGGAGAGAGGAGAAGGCTCTTGTTTTAATTTGAGAGAGACTAAGAGGAAAGCAGTGTAAAATTAAGAATCTTTCAACTGTGCAGTCATTACCAGCGATATCTTTCCCTGTTGTTAAACACTGACTGGTTTGAGGTGCTGAATTAATCTGGCACATGAAATTGAAAGCAGGGAAAGCACTGCTAAAACATTTCTACTTGGCCCCTGTGTGATCAACATCGACTGCTTCATTCCCTGCCACATTGACCAAATAGTAAGTGTATAAAATAGATTACAGCAATTTTAAATAAACTGCCTGGCCTTCCAGAAGCATTAACGCCAGATATTTGCAAACTTGGTTTTCAAGTGGTGAGGGTGGGAACCAAGCACACCACAACCTGATAACTGAGGAGGAAGGTAGTTTTGGAGCAAACAAATATGCTTATACAGTAGTGGCCAAAATTGTGAAAACCTTTTGGAAAAAGTGTATTTTTGAGGATTGATGGCTAATAACTCTTGGAGTTTCAAGATAATCATCTTCCACTGCTGGAATGGCCTGGGAATAGCCCAGACCTTAACCCAATTGAAAATCTATGGAGCCGACTAAAGAAACTTGTTAGTCAGAAGCGACCCAGCAATAAAACCCAGTTAATAGAAGCAATCATTCAATCTTGGTTTCACATTATAACAGCTGCAGAACTAAAAGACTTGGTTCGCTCCATGGGAAAATGTTGTAAGGCCGTAATTCATGCTAAAGGTTACCCAACTAAGTATTAACTGACATGGTGATGATTTTTGTACAATTTGTTTTTTCTATGGTGATAATTTTTGTATATCTCATTTTTTCTACATGTTTCACTTTTCTTCTTTATACTGTAACTGCTATTCTAATAGCAAATCCTTCATAAAAGTCATTGCATTACATTCTTGATTAAATTATCTTTCCATTGATATATAATTTTATGGTACTACTAAAAAAAAAAAGTGGTGTTATTAGCTAGTTTTAGAAAATATACTTTTCCCGAAATGTTTCCGCAATTTTGGGCACTACTGTATGCTGACATTATTTTTAGGTTAGCTTCTATTCTGAATTCTCTATTAATATGCATTTAAATCTGAGATTGGAGAAATTTAGATTTCATCCATAGAAACTGGGTGCCCTCCTCCTCCTCCTCCTCCTCCTCCTCCTCCTCCTCCTCCTCCCTCCTCCTCCTCCTCCTCTCTCTCTTTTTTTTTAATTTGATTTATATGCCGCCCTTCTCTGGATACTCAGGGTGGCTTACAATGCACTAAGCAATAGTCTTCATACTTTTGTATATTTTATACAAAGTCAGCTTATTGCCCCCACAAACTGGTTCCTCAATTTACCTACCTTAGAAAAGATGGAAGGCTGAGTCAACCTTGAGCCTGGTGAGATTCGAACCTGCAATAATTTCAGGCAGCTGGTGTTAATAACAGGGTGCTTTAGTCCACTGTACTACCAAGGCTCTTTAAACTGACACACACAATACTAAAGGAGTTCTTTAATGGGGCTTCCTGTTACTTAATTTATTGTTTCTATTCTTGCTCCATCATCCTAAAGGCCATTTTCCTTTCAAACAATATTTACTTATCTTTGAAGAAGGCAGTGTCTGCTCCTTTTAACTAATCACTTCGGGTGATGATACAACCAGCCAAATGCTGTGAAATCATGCTCTTAAAATGTTTTACACCATGTTGTCTCTCTGGTCTCTCTATCACATCTATGGAATGGCCTGATTATTGTGTATATGAGAGACAAAATGTGTGTGTGTGTGTGTGTGTGTGTGTGTGTGTGAGAGAGAGAGAGAGAGAGAGAGAGAGAGAGAGAGAGAGAGAGATTTCAGAAATATTCTGGAATTAGTGCTAACATACAGTATAAGGCAAAAAGAGGGAAAAAATATTGTTCTCCATGTGGGTCTTTTTTTTCCTCTTCTTCATGCTTTTGTATGACCAGCAATATTTTAGGTTAAAAGGCAATTTGTCACCTTGCATGCAGGATGATAAATGACAGCTCTGGTATTCAGATTCAATAAATAGCTTTAGGGTTGCCAATTATGTCACTTTGGTTTACATTCATAGCAAATTCTGACCTGAATAACATGTGTTCATATGTTTGGTCACTTTAGTTTGGCCACTCTCAGGAAAATAAATGAACCAAAGAAATAGGAAGTAACATTTTAGGTGGAATTTCATAATTATATTCTTTTCCCCCCTCCAAATTGAATGGACTAAGAGAACATAGGAAAAAAAGTTCTTCTTCAACTTGTAATAGCAGAACATTGGATTACAGTATATAGTCCTTCTCTTCTCCGACATGGTTCTGTATAGGATACTGATAACAGTAGTGGGCTGCCCCAGTTTGGACTGGTTAACAAGAACCGGTAGTAAAACTGGCGGGAGGCCCAGCCCACCACCCAGTATGTCGTCATCAGCAATCTGCATAGCAGTGGTGGGTTCCTCCTGGTTCCGCCCGGTTCCGCCAAGCCGGTAGCGGTGACGATATGATGTCACCGAACCAGTTCTCCCTCCCCGCCCCCCCACCCCCACTCCCCCTGCATTATTATTACCTTTTATTTGGCCCCACCCCTAATCTGTTGCTGCCTCCTGAGTCCCAGCTGATCGGCTAGAAGGAAAAAAACTGTTTAAACTCTTGCCACGGGGCTTCAAAGGGCCGCCCTACAGCTGATCAGTGCCTGCAAAAACAAATGAGTAGACCGGTGTCTGCAAAAATAAATGGGTAGACCAGTGCCTCCCAAAACAAATGAGTAGACCGGTGCCTCCCAAAACAAATGAGTAGACTGGTACAGCTCTGCAAACAGTTAAAAGCCTGGTAGACCTGTACCACTGCTAAATCCTAAAGAATTGTCACATGACCATCAAGCCACGCCCACACAAAATAAGCCACGCCCACAGAACCGGTAGTAAAAAAAATTAGAACCCACCCCTGCTGCGCAGGTGAGTGAAGCGAGCGCAATCCCGTTGCGAACTGGTGGTAAAAGTAAGTAGAACCCACCCTGACTGATAACCATCACACCTTTGTCCTTACTCTTTAGTCTTCTTGTTTCTCCACTGTGCAGAGAAAGACAACCAACTACCAAGCTGAGAAAGAGTGGTGGATACAGCATGCCCTTCCTTCCTTGTACCGCTCATTAATTGAAGCAAAAGTGATTTAGTATGCTTGGCTATTTATTTTTAAAAAGTGAATGAAACTATGTGCAATATTTTGGTGATTTCCTGACAAGCACGTGTTTTGGGCACTCTAGAAGCAATGAAAAATTAAGAGTTGAATCAATAGAAGGTTCGATAAGTGTTAAAGCGTTAAGTAAAATATTGGAATATATGAACAATATTTATCTATATCCATCCAGATTTAGAAGAATATTGGGACACAGGACTAGGTATATTCGTGTTCTGTGTCAGTCTTCAGATAGGGAATGAGAGGTATTTTTTTGCTGATCTATGTCAGGTCAACTGTTCTGGCGAGTCAATATCAATGGCTAAATTACTGCTTGTATGTGCCGTCAGTCTTTGTATGAGAGGTGACCAGAGGAAATGGGAAGAGAAATCGTATGATAACCTCTCAATGCAAAGAGGCACATTTGGGAGATAAGATACTTCCACTTTCAATAGAACCTTAATTCCTGTTTAGGAGTGTATTTTTCTAAAACAAAAAAGCAAACATAATATTATTTTTTGATTGAAATCTGACAACTGCTTAATGGTCCATTTATTTTTCTTTCTGTGAGGAAGATATTTTTATATCAGCAAAGAAGATTGCAAACTATCATCTGAGGGAGGGAGGGAGGGAGAGAGGGAGGGAGGGAGGGAGGGAGGAAGGAAGGAAGGAAGGAAGGAAGGAAGGAAGGAAGGAAGGAAAGAAGGAAGGAAGGAAGGAAGGAAAAAACAAATATTTACTAGTAGTGCATGTTTTTTTAAAAAAAGAATATGTGGTTGGGATCAGTGCTGCGATTCAAATAATTTAATAACCTGTTCGGCAGAACCGATACCTAATTTTTTTGTTGAGTTTGGCGAATTAGCTCTGAAATGGCCAGACTAGTGTGCATTCATGTACCTTCTACCCCCTTGCTTGCTGAAAAGCCAGATTGCATCAAGAAAGGAATTGGAGGCACATGAATGCATGCTAGTCTGGCCATTTTGGAGCCGGGTTGCCAAACTCAACAAAAAAATAGGTATCACAGTAGTGAAATTCAATTTTTTTTTACTACCGGTTCTGTGGGCGTGGCTTGGTGGGTGTGGCAGGGGAAGGATACTGCAAAATCTCTATTCCCACCCCACTCCAGGGGAAGGATCCAGCAAACTCTCCATTCCTACCCCTCTGGGGCCAGCCAGAGGTGGTATTTGCCGGTTCTCCGAACTACTCAAAATTTCCGCTACCAGTTCTCCAGAACCTGTCAGAACCTGCTGGATTTCACCTCTCGTATCGGTTCTGCTGAACCAGTGTGAATTGGCTGAATCCCACCACTGGTTGGGATGAATCAATAATATTGTGAAACCACACGCACAAATATCCAAACAGCATTCAGTATTTATGTGACATAACTATTACTAACTTTAGTAATAGTTTAGTTCACTATAGGTGGTATTACTGTTATTTTAAGTATAGTAGTTTGCTATTTGTACAGTATTTGGCTGACTAAAGCAGCAATTGTTGGCAATAATTGCTGGCCCTCTCTGACTACCAGTGCTGAGATGGGGGAGGTTTCATATTGGTTTTCTGAATGATGTTGATATAATATTTTTAGTGCAAAAAAGAAGGGGGAATATGGTGAGCATAAACTCTACTCTTTGATGAAGCCTGCAGTTGCAGAAATAAGTAGTAACTTTTCCAATAATTCTTGGATGTGGTCTGATTTATTTGCAAAGCAAAGTGGAAATTCTACTATTTGAAATCACCGCATGGATTTTTCCGTCTGCTCTTAAGGGAACACACTGATACACAAACATTTTCTTCCACAGGCTTCTACCACCTGGGATATCTTTTTTGTTTTGCTAAAAGCATTGTTAAGCTTGTCTTCTAGCGCTTCTCAAGTATGAGTGTACAAAATAGACAAATATAAACACAGCAAACCTCTCTGTTACTACTTCAGTTTTTAAAAAACAGAGGAAGCTATAAAGCATATAAGGGAAATCTATAAAGTTGTCTCACTCTTTAAGATCCAGAGAGCCATATAGCTTAATTCAGAAAAGAGAATAATTGCAATTAATAGAAAACAACAGCTAATTGCAGTAGGAAAAACTCCCATCAACCACCTACAGGTTTTACTGCCACATCAGGATGAAATGGAGAAACTTTTAATTCCAAATCAGAATTCCTAGGAAGAAAAGGCTCTTCCCTACCCTAGTAATCCAATAGATTTTTTTTTTTTTTTGGAGAGGGGGAAGAAAGTAGCTTAAGCTTTGCATTTTGGAAAAGTTTCCTTCTATTCATTCAACTTTAATCTCAGAATACTTGAGAATGCATTTCTGCTGATTACCTCCAATTGGCAACTGAATGGAAGTGTGCAAGTCCTGGGAGACCACAAAGTGATGGAGAGAGGATTTACACAATGAAAAGTAGAACATTTACATGTAGGCCTCAATGACCTTTTACTAAAATCAAAGCATTGGTGAAAGACACTTCACCAATGATAATTTCACCAATATTCTTTGGGCGAAAAGAATCTGTAAAGCAATTTACAAAGTTAAAATGAGGAACAGTAAGAAAAAATATGGGGGGGGGAGGGAAATCACAAGGAGAATTTTACAAAAATGTGATGATGGCTGTGATTGCATGATCAAAGCCCATTCCTGCTTTGCAATGAAACACATGTAAGAAAGCAATGGAGCTTTGATTATGTGGTTTTTAATTTGATTTTTTAAAATCTTTTTCCATCTTTGCAAATGCCCCAGTCTGCATGGCACCAGTGAAATAGAAATAGCACTTAGACTTATATACTACTTTATAGTGCTTTTACAGCCTTCTCTAAGCAGTTTACAGTGTCAGCCTATTGCCCCCAACAACCTGGGTCTCATTTTACCCACCTCAGAAGAATGGAAGGCTGAATCAACCTTGAGCCTAGTGAGAGTCGAACTGCCAAATTGCAGGTAGCCAGGAGTCAGCAGAAGTAGCTTGCAGTACGGCACTCTAACTCAGCATGAGACAAGGTGGCACAGTGGTTAGAGTGCAGTACTGCAGCTACTTCAGCTGACTGCTAGTTCAGCAGATCAGCGGATCAAATCTCACGGGCTCAAGGTTGACTCAGCCTTTCATCCTTCCGAGGTGGGTAAAATGAGAACCCAGATTGTTGGGGGCAAGATGCTATTTAGTATAATGTCTTTGGTGTAAGCTTCCCTGAGTCTTCGGAGAGTGGGTGGCATAGAAATATGACTAATAAAATAAATAAAAATAAATAACCATTGCACCACCGCGGCTCTTATAAAACCAATGACTAGGGAGAGATTTTGTGAAACAGAGAAAAAAAATTTTTAGATCAGGATTCTTAGGTGATATTAAATATTTTTTTCTTCCTGCTCATACATACATACATGTATACATGCATACATGCTTACATGCATACATGCATACATACATTTATCCAATTTGTATGGACACTCATCTCAATAAGTGACTCTGGTTGGCAAACAAGATTAAAAATAAAATAAAAACAATTACAATAATATAAAACTTGAAACGTTGTTTGTAAACTGCCCAGAGTCACTTAGATGAGAGGAGTGGCATCGAAATTTGACAATAAATATTCAATATAATAAATGCAATGCAATAAAATGCAATAGATAAATATTTAGACAATTTGTATGGCTGCCATCTCAACAAGTGATTCTGGGTGGCAAACAAGATTAAAGGGGAAAGGGGAAAAATACAATAATATCCAAAATTAAAATGTTGTTTGTAAACCACTCAGTAAACCACTTAAATGGGATGGACACTGAAGAAATTTGATCAACAAATAAATTAAAATTAAAATACACAGCAACCAAGAATCAGTCACTCACCATAATCACTAACATAATAACAATAACAACAATAATTACTTGCACACATTTGGAATCCTGGGGCCAGGTAGAAATTCAGTTTTTAAGAACTTACAAAAAGCTAGCAGGTTCTAGGCCATCCTGATCTCCACATAGAAAATATTCCATTGGGCAGGCATGTCTTCTAGCCCCCACCAACTAATGTTCCACTCCACCAGTGGACATACTGAATGTAGGAATATCAAGTACATCAGGGGTGAAATCCAGCAGGTTCTAACAGGTTCCGGAGAATCGGTAGTGGAAATTTTGAGTAGTTCAGAGAACCTGCAAATACCACCTCTGGTTGGCCCCACCCCCATCTCTACTGTGCCTCCAGAGTCCCAGCTGATAGGGAGGAAATGGGGATTTTGCAGTATCCTTCCCCTGCCATGCCCACCAAACCATGCCCACAGAACTGGTAGGGGAAAAAAATGAATTTCACCCCTGGGATACATACAAAAAGTATGTCAATGAAAACCAGGTGACTTGAAAGACTAGCATATGAAAAGAAAGTAGTTGAGGGATAAGGGGAAAAGAGGGGAGAATTCACCAGGGTGATGGTAACTGAGGTTCAGATAGAACACCTTGGCAACCTCATGTCCAAAGCTAAAGAATGAATTAAAATCTTCATAGCAATGTTTTAAGCCACATTCAACCAAACAATTTAAGGCTTCCATACAGAAGCGCAATAAGAAAGAAATAGAAATTGGACGGTCACTTAATCTGAGTCTGGTTATAGATCAGGCAACTGAAAAGTAAAAATCAAGAGCCAGAGTCAGGAATAACTGCTACCACCAAAACTTAGCACAGAGAATGGAGAAGACATTGCAACAAAATAGAAGCTGTCTGAATAAGGAAATTGCACAGATGGATTGAGCTAATGGAGACTGATAATAATTAAAACTAATAACTCAGGCTTTTATACCATAACTTAGAGCTTTTGGAATGATGGAAGTAGTGTCCTATGAAAAGAGGAAAAAGTAAAAGGAGGAAGCGTCATAGTGGTAAGGAGCCAGTGGGACTGAGAGTTGTCTCTTAAATTAGTAGCCCCATCTCAGGAGTCTTACGATCAGTCTGGATCTTTCTTCTGATTCTGGTTTATTAGGGATGTGCTACTGCTGCCACTTAGTGCAATGGTGCTGATTGCAATGAAGTCACTGTATGAAGTGTAATCATCTCTACCTACATGAACTTGGCCACTGCTTTTTTTCATAGAGGCTCTTCAAAAGACATTTGATTCAAAAGTCTATTGAATGAAAGACCCCTTCAGAGATCACCATAGCCACAGATCACCACAGTTTCTATCATCCGAGCATTCCAGAACAGTATCCCGTTTACCATTCATTCTTTCTAGTAAACTGAAAGAGGTTTTGGAAGAAATAGCATTCCCATGGTCCTTTTAATCCCCTTCTATGGAGCAGAAAAGGGGACACAGTGGCTCAGTGACTAAGACACTGAGCTTGTTGATCAAAAGGTTGGCAGTTCAGTGGTTCGAATCCCAAGTGTCATGTGACCGAGTGAGCTCCCGTTACTTATCCCAGCTTCTGCCAACCTAGCAGTTCGAAAACATGTAAAAAATGCAAGTAGAAAAATAGGGACCACCTTTGGTGGGAAGGTAACAGTGTCCCATGCACCTTTGGCATTTAGTCATGCTGGCCACATGATCACGGAGACGTCTTCGGAGAGTGCTGGCTCTTCGGCTTTGAAACAGAGATGAGCACCAGCCCCTAGAATCAGGAATGACTAGCACATATGTGCAAGGGGAACCTTTACCTTTATGGGAGAAAAGAAAATGAAGGTTTCTGTACTGCTTCTTTCCATCTTCTCCCTTTATGCGCAGACCAACTTAAAGAATTAGAAAAAGAAGAATAGGTTAGAAGTATAGAATTAGAAAAAGAAGTATGAGAGACAGCAGCAATGAAAGACAAGTAGACGAGGGCAAACTTTTTTCACTGGTATGAATCCAAATTCAAATGGTAAGATCAAATAACATCAGCTATTTCACCACCTCATCTGTCACCATCTGGCTTCACTGCCCTCAATTCCTCTGCAAAATCAATTTGTGAGAGGAATATATATCTATTTATGGGAGAATTTGTACACATGAATTATGGTGTGATAAAAAGTGTCCGTTACAACCATTTCAAATGAAGAGATAGGAGATTGTTTGGGCTTTGGTTTTGTTTGGTTTTTATTTTTTTAAGCTGATGTGTTTCTGGATTAGAGCTTTAGGCTATCTAATTACAATTCTGTTTTGTGAAAGTTGAATTGTTATTGGTTTAGTTTTGAAGATGTGCCTGTGAATTCTGCTTAAAGGGGAGGGTATAATTCTTCTTAATTCTTAATAGGGTAATTCTGCTCAAAGGGTAGAGACTGCAAGGAAATAAACAACCATTTTTAAATTGACATGACAAATTGTCAAAAGATATTTTGAGGGAAGACAACAGTTTTCTTTAGATTTTTCTTTTTTTTCTTCCATTCTGTACTTTTGATTTTTCTCTCCTTCCTTCCTTCCTTCCTTCCTTCCTTCCTTCCTTCCTTCCTTCCTTCCTCCCTCCCTCCCTCCTTCCCTCCCTCCCAACCTCCCTCCCTCCCTTCCTCTCTCTTCCTTCCTTTCTTCTCTATTAGTTTCTATTAGTTGTATACAATTTGAAAAACTTTAATAAAATTTATATATTAAAAAGATAGTTGACTGAAGTTTGGGTCTATAGTCCTGAAAAGGATTAAGTCAGAAATTCAGGATTCCTTCCCGGTGCAGTGAAATTGAATACAAACAAATGAAAAATTGCCTTCTAAGCAACATCCATTTTATGCCTGCTTAGAGACCTCTGTCACACAATTCTTCACGAATTTTACTGCCTTTTGGCAGAGACTCTTGTTTTACTCATTGATCCCTTCCACAGTCATTGTAAACACCGAAATGTTTCTTCAGCTGAGCAGGTTCAAAGTCATCCAAATCACCCAGGAGTGGAAAAGTTCTTCATAATGCCTCATTAGAGGTTAAAAATCTTTAAAATGTCATTTCCTGCAAAAGATGAAGCTGGGGATAGGTATTAATGCCTATTGCTATTTTTTTTTAAACAAAGAATCTCATGAATGTTTAATGTTTCTCTGTGTTGAGTTGCTTCCTACTTTGTGAAAAGATGTGGGTGTGAGGAGCTGGCAGTTGTATGGTTGGGAAAAATAATCACTAAGACAACAGATGCTGATCAAATCCAGGTTACAAATAAATAAAAGAAAATAAAAATGAGTTAATGAATTAAGCAATGAACTCTGAAGCCTCTCAGAGGTACTACAGTCTCTATCATGTCCTCTAAACTAAAGAAATGGGACTCAGGAGTACAGTAGAGGCCAAATCATGCAGCCAATTTAAGATGGAGAGGAAAAGAGATTAGCGCAGTAATAAAATATAGGTTTGCCAACCTTCATTGTTAACTAGCACTAGCAAAAATCTTGAGAAGTTTATAGCATTAAAGTTTATGGTAAAATGGTGACAAATATAGTACATTGCAGAAGGAAAGATTTTTTTAAAATGAAAAATGCAAAATAAAACAATGCATCTAAAAAAAAGACAACCATGTTTGATTACTTCCAAATTAAACTGAAATATTTAAAATCTGCATTCAAAGAATAGATTTGTTTTTAAACAATAGGCAAAGGTTCTTATCTGAAATATTCCTTAGATTGAGGTGTCATAAGGATCAAGACAGCAATAAGAAAAGTTGAACCTTAGTAGTGACTGTGAGAGGGATCTTGGAGTCCCAGTGGACAACCATTTAAATATGAGCCAGCAGTGTGCAGTAGCTGCCAAAAAAGCCATCACAGTTCTAGGCAGCATAAACAGAGGGATAGAATCAAGATCACGTGAAGTGTTAATATCACTTTATAATGCCTTGATAAGGCCACACTTGGAATACTGCATTCAGTTTTGGCCACCACTATGTAAAAAAGATGTTGAGACTCTAGAAAGAGTGCAGAGAAGAGCAACAAAGATGATTAGGGGACTGGAGGCTAAAACATATGAAGAATGGTTGCAGGAACTGAATATGTCTACTTTAATGAAAAGAAGGACTAGGGGAGACATGATAGCAGTGTTCCAATATTTGAGGGGCTGCCACAAAGAAGAGGGAGTCAAGCTATTCTCCAAAGCACCTTAGGGTAGGACAAGAAGCAATGGGTGGAAACTAATCAAGGAGAGAAGCAACTTAGAACTAAGGAGAAATTTCCTGACAGAACAATTAATCAGTGAAACAACTTGCCTGCAGAAGTTGTGAATGCTCCAACACTGGAAGCTTTTAAGAAGATATTGGATAATCATTTGTCTGAAGTGGTGTAGGGTTTCCTGCCTAAGCAGGGGGTTGGACTAGAAGACCTCCAAGGTCCCTTCCAACTTTGTTAGTCTGTTGTTGTTGTTTTTTCCTGTTTTAAGTAGAGTTTTGTGTTCTCAGAACATTTTGGAAATCACACGTCAGTTGTTCTTCTTGGGTTCTTGTTGTTGTGGAAAGCAATGGATACATCACCAGGTGCTCTTTCTTTCCCAAACTGGTTCCTAAGAATTTTGGATCAAGCAGCCTTCTAGGGTGAATATTATTCCAGAGTTCCAGTAAGTACTGGATAAATAGTAACAATTTTTGCAGCTCTAATTTATAGCATATAGGAACTATATGAAAGTGACTAAGAAACAGCGTGGATTTTTAAATGTCTAGGTTTAAATGCATTGGGAAAGCCATTTTCAAAATGTTAAGAAAGGAATAAATTCCATCACTAATGATCAATCCTCAGGTTTTAGGAGAGCAGCATTCACAAGAGTCTTTTCATTGCATTATTCTCTGTACATCCTGATAAGGGAGTCTGTATAGTACTTAATCATCAAAATCCAGAAATCAAAATCAAACCTTTATTGTGGTCAGAGACCAGTAATAATGAGAACATGGTACAAACAGTTAAAGAGCATAAAAGATGCATCAAATAAACAATTAGGTATAGTTAGATGGGTAGAGGAGAACATGGCATTCTAGATCTCTCATAATACAGATCACTCTAGAATAATGAATTGGGTGCTCATTAAAATTGGTTTATGGCCCAGGTCATCATCTGATGGATTTTAAGGGCAGCTTCACAGAACCTGGCAATATAATATGTTGTACAGGGGTAGTGCTAATCGTGGGATGAAGTGGCTCAGTGGCTAAGATGCTGAGCTTGTCAATCAAAAGGTCGGCAGTTCAGCGGTTCGAATCTCTAGTGCCGCGTAACAGGGTGAGCTCCCGTTACTTCTCCCAGCTTAGAACCTAGCAGTTCGAAAGCACGTAAAAAGGCTACATACATCATACAAATGGAGTTCCAGTTGCAAAATAGGATATTCTCTTTGGATCTTTTTCCTAAAAGCCAACCTTATATCCCATCCTATCTGCTGTTGGGAGATTTTAAGGAGTTAAAGGTTAAACCAAAAAAACACTGCTGTTGTTTCAATTAAACTTTTTTCCATTTGTAAATGAGCATTGTTTGATAAAATCTATCTATAGATACAATCTATTCTGTACAATATGCTCATCATCATTTCTCATCTTAATTTCTAACTAAGAATTAGTTTAACTTAAAGAAACTATTTGGAAAAAGTGTTTTGTGATAGTTTATTTGGAACCTTTTGTAATTCAGTCCAATGAGTGTTAGTCTCCATGAAATTCTTTTCTGCACTTTTAAACACTTATGCCAAAGATTTATTCATCTAGGCAGAAATCAATGGATTCCTTTAATTCAATATAAACAAGCTTGACAAGTGGAGTGTGTCCTTTTATGCTAGAAGCATCCATGCAAACTCAGCTGCTTATCTGGATAATTCCTTCCTGAACTCTCATTTTCTTCTTGGTTTCTTTCCTCTCTTTAGTCATCAATATTTTTCAGAAACTCCTCTTTGTCCTTCTCCCTTCACTTTCTTCAGAATTTTTTTTAGAATTCTCTTTTTCCCGTTTTTCAGATCCTAATCCTCCAGAAATACACATACATCTTAGGTACAATACTCACTGAGTTACATATATACACTTTTGATTTTCCTGGCCCAGTAATCAAAATAATTTTGAACAGAAAAAGGACAGTCTACAAGTAAGTTTTGAACTAAGTTTCTTCTTTAGCTTCTGACTAGGCTTCTAGCTAGGTTTCTTCTGCTCCTGAACAATTTGTGATTTGTTCTACGGTCAGTACCTGAGCATATCTTTGATGCTGTAGTTGAAATTCTCTACCTGTTTTAGCAGTAACATAGTCAACTTTATTTCCATGCACTCCATCTGTCATTGTTTTGGTTGCTTAAAGGAAGTGGTACCAATGAGGAAGCAGGAAAGAAGGAATATATTCAGATATTTATCCCAAAGGTGCTTTTTTCGGGAGGCAACTTTTTCAAAACAAGACAGTTCAGTTGCCTCCTGAAAAAAAACACCTTTGGGACAACCATCACCTCTGACCTCTGTAGAGAATCTCTACAGACATTCAGATATTTAAAGAAACTAAGGACTAACGTACATTAAAAGTTATTGAAAACTGAACCCAAAATTCCTCTGACTAAAGTATAATTCACCTTTTTTCTATATTTTTTGCCACAACTATTATGTCAATAATTCAACAGAGGGTTTTTTTATAAGGCTAAATGTTTTCATATAAATTCAGAGAAGATTTGGGGCAGTGGTGAAATCTAAAATTTGTTACTACCAGTTCTGTGGGCGTGGCTTGGTGGTGGTGGTGTAATGTGACTGGGTGGGTGTGGCCAGTTTTTTTTTTTTTACTTTTAAAAGCATTTTTTCTACAACCTCTTCAGCGAAGAGGTTGTTAAAAAATCCTTTCAAAAGGCTCTGATGATCCCAGCTGAGTTGCCTGATCTCAGAGGCTTTTTAAAAAGCCTCTGCCAATCAGGCAACTCAGCTGGGATCGTCAGAGGCATTTAAAAGAAAAAAAAGGGTTTTTTTCTTTTAAAAGCCTTTGACGATCTCAGCTGAGCCGCACGATCATCAGAGTCTTTTTTTTCTTTTTTACTTTTAAAAGCATTTTTTGGCTGAAGAGTTGTAGAAAAAATGCTTTTAAAAGTAAAAAAAAAAGCCTCTAATGATTGTGCGGCTCAGCTGGGCATGGGGGTGGGGGGGGCAGGGATTTTTGCTACCGGTTCTCCGAACCACCTGCCTCCATCGCTACCAGATCGGGCGATCCGGTCTGAACCGGGAGCATTTCACCCCTGATTTGGGGTACTCATACCAATTTATATGTATGTGCACCTGCTTAAAAGGTGTTCCTTTTAATAGATGTATTATTTTGTCCTCTATGACAAATCATCTAAAATTTGTCAGTAAACTGAGCTGCTCTAGTTTTTCAACTTAGTCACTCAAGCATAAGTAAACAAAGCTAACTTAGCTGCATTCCCTTGCTCACAAATGTTGTAATGCAGAAGTGCATAATGAGGTGCCAGACAAAGAGGCATGAGTGTGGCTATTCACAATGAAGCCTGTCTCTCAAAATTGTTCACTGCAGTGCTTTCCATGTCACATCATAGTTAAGCATTGGAAAAATTATGCAGGCAGTTAGAGGTGTCCTTTGCAAAAGTATTTGGAGTAGCAAACTTTAGTTGTTTGAGACTTTATTACAATGCTTGTGGGACTCACTGGGATTGAATAATGAAACTGAAGTTCTTTTCTGAGTTTCATCTACATGACAATTGCAAGGAGAAATCAGGGTGGAATATCTCCTTGCAACACCTCACTAGTCACATTGAATTCTCCAGATTGGCATCCCTCAGTGAGCACTGAGCTCTTAAAAGTGCTATAAAGAGCTCTGATCACCTTAACTACTTCTGGAGCGATTCCATATTAGTGAAGGAAGAAAGTGCCATTTCCTTATTTCAAGATGTCAAATGCTTTCTTGAAGTCATCTAAAGTCACAAGAAATAATCATCTGTTCTTTTGATAGCTTGTGTAATTAAGGGAGGGTACAGAACTGATACTCCAAGGATGAATGAATAATGCTTTGCAATGATTAAACTAATAATAATGTATAGTCTTATGCTTTCGTGTGGGTAGACTGTAGGCAAACAGCATCAGCAGGTGTTATACTAAGATATGTTAGCAGATGGGTGATTAATTCAATACAAATTTGAAGATTAAATATAACTGTAAGATGCTGAGACACTTCTGAATTATGGAGTAGTCGATACAAGGTTCTCTTGAAAACTTTTAAAGCTTTGGTAGCTTTAAGGTTATAAAGCTTCCCCTCCACACCCTTCCCACATACGTAGCACATCCTTCCAGGACTCAGATTTCTTTTTCATGTACATAATTTTATAGGGTGAAGAAATACTGTGACTTGAAGATGAAATTTTAATGACTTGAGATCTAGCAATTCTGCATCAGGGTATTTCCTTGGTTGTCTTGAATTTGTTTTTAAGAAACTTCATGAAAAGTTGGCATCGTTGTTAAGGATATTGTGTTAACCAACCAGTAGAGCAAGTGCACAGAGAAACGGTATTGAGAGCAAATGAATATAATACATAAAAACTGGTTTAACAAAACTTTTACTTTGTAGTGGAAAAAACAATTGCATAGTCTTTTAATCAATCCAAGTCTTTAGCCATTCCAATCAGTCCAGAGTTACAGAAATCTTCTTATCATACAAAACAGCAGTGGGTAAGAAACAGCAATTCAACGCTGTTGATCCATCCACGATGAGAGCTCCTTCACACATGACAGTAACAGTTCCAACCAACAAGTCATTCAACAATGAATATAGCTCAGCTCTCTTCTTATATACAGTTTACACTAGTAATTATCCACTAAAGATAAGTGGAGTCAGCAGTGCAATGACTCAACAGTACAATTAGGATAATTGCAGTCAGCAGTCAGTCAGCAGTCAACTACAATGACTCATCAGTACAATTACTCAGCATTACATCTTAAAGTTACAGAACTCATTTACAGTTATAGAACACATATATTGCCTGGACAACCGGTTAGGCTTACACCACATCCTAACAATTGTGTTACTTACCCAACTTCCCATTTTAATTTTCCCACAGAGCAAACATGACTGAGGCCCGACAATGTCTTATTGCTTAATGCACTGTAAGCCTCCCTGAGTCTCCGGACAAGGGCGGCATATAAATATAATTTTTAAAAAAATGTCTAAAGAGCACCTAAGATGTTGCAAGTGTCTTTGCCTAAAAGTTGCAAAATACAGATAGTTTAGATACACTTCCCAGTGAGGTATGTGGAGCTTCAGCCTTCTGTTCAGTGCAGATATGAAGATAGACATCAGATCTAATCTTTATCAGTACAGATATTTTCTTGTCTATAAATAAAGCTAAAATGGTCAAGGGACATATGTTCATATAAGCCTCATTCTGCAACATACTTATGCATTCAACTTCCTTTGCAATCTTCCCATATTCAATTCTTTAAAGTGTACTTTTGGCAGAAATGCTAAGAGATTTCCCCTAAACTTAAGAGGCCTACTTAATATAATTTTTAATCAAGGAAGATTCCAAGCCACATTTAACAGATGGTTTTATACAATTTTGCTGTAGAACTTCATAAATGTGCAAATATGTAATATATAATAGGCACATGGGGACCTGGAATACCAGGGTTACAAATGTGTTCAAATCCTTCTCCGTTGTGATTTATTTAAGTGCATATGACTATCTGCAGTGTAAGAATATTTATTTATTTATTTATTGGTTTGATTTATATGCCGCCCTTCTCCGGAGACTCAGGGTGGCTTACAATGTATTAAGCAATAGCCTTCATACTTTTGTATATACCTGCTTAGTAGGGCTTTCGGGGGGCCCTAAGCGGTGTTCTTTTTTATACAAAGTCAGCTTATTGCCCCCACAATCCAGGTCGTCATTTTACCTACCTCGGAAGGATGGAAGGCTGAGTCAACCTTGAGCCTGGTGAGATTTGAACTCGCAATAATTGCAGGCAGCTGGCAGCTAAGTGCTACTTAAGTGCTACTTAACAGTGCTTTAGTCTGCTGCTCCACCAAGCATTAGCAAAGGCAAAAGCATTAGCTCTTAGTCTTATATACTGCCCTAGACTGCTTTACAGAACTCTCTGAGTGATTTACATCAGCATATTGCCCCCAACAATCTGGCTCCTCATTTTACCAACCTCAGAAGAATGGAAGGCTGAGTCAACCATGAGCCCAACAGGATCGAATTCCAGACTGTGGGGAAGTTAGCCTGCAATACTACATTCAAAGGCTCATGTAGAATTGTAGAATAGGACACCCTTTAGCTACACTCACCTAGATATTTCCAGGGATCTCTTTCTTATGTCTTTCAATTTCCATGTAAAAAATGAACTACATGGATTGGCTAAGTATATAGTACATTTAGTAATTAGTTAATATATATTAGATAGAAACAATCAAGGGCAGAAATCTTGATGATTAAATGGACCAATTTCTCTCAAGTGATATCTTGTAACTTCTCCAAGACCTATCCATCCTTCTTACTCTTCTCCCCCTACTCCACTTCTTCTGCCACTCACCCTTGATAATCATAGTTATTTCTTGTAGGGCTATCAATCTTTCTTCAAATTTGATTTTGTTTAAACTATCTTTATATGCTTCAAGAACTTCCCACCTCCAAAGCAATCTTGTTCCTACTTTTTAGGAAGCAAAAGGTGAGAAAGTTTGAGAGGTGACAAAAAGGGTCTGCTTGTTGCTGAGGAAACTAAGTTTTTGCTCCCTAATTTCCCACGCTGTGCTGCATTTCATTGTGTTCCCTCATAGTGCAGAAAGACCAGGAACATGGCCTGGTTGCCTTGGAAACAGAATGATAGTTCAGTTCTCTCTATACCTTTTCCATTTTAAGTTCTACTTAGGCATTATGAAATCATGCAAACTCAACACATGAGTTCTGCAGATAATAAACTGCTTACTATCCTTTACCAGAAAATATATCCATGATATACTAATGCATATCTGAATCTGGTAGGACTCAAGTGACCTCAAAACTATATATTGGACAGATGATTTCCCTTGGTTTCCTTAAAATTTCTAATTTCCTAAGCCCAAAACTCTTCCTTATGGATGAGTATAGTATCACTAGAGAACACAGTAGATGTTTCCATAACATATCTTGAACAAAATGTCAAGATTTGTCTGAGGTTATGAGTTTTTGTAATGTTCTCCCATTTTCCATAACTGGAATAACTTGACCAAAATAACCACTTCTTACATGTTTGTGAGAAAAGCACTAGCTTTCTATCCAGCCTAATTGTTGATACGTGTTGTATACCAGAAATCAAATTACTAATAACTAACTCTTCAATGGAACAATTATTTTTATTTTTGAAGGGTTTGTTTTGCTTGTGTATGATACACATCAATACATTTTTCATCTTTAATTTTAATTTTTTTATTAGTTTTTTGAAGAACGGTTGTATTTAGCTATCCAGGGAGCTGGAGTGTTATATTTTTAAATGGATAGCTTAAAAAAGAAATGCAAAATCAGTAACTAATCTTTACCATCCTAATAAGATATTACAAATCTTGATCTAATTTTAATTTCTTTTTTGGGGAAAAAAATGTAGCAAAAATGCATATTGTAGAACTGGAAAAGTATTTTTTTAAAAGTACATTGACATCTATCAAAAGAGCTGAAACAATTCCTTATAATGAAAGAGCACACAAGGGTGGGAGGCAATTGTGCTAACTATTCTGAATGAATTTGAATTATTGATTGAATTCAGAAAAATCAACTCACTTTGCTTAAATGCTTCAAATCGCATTGACAGGGCAAACTTATAATTATCTCCAAATTGGTGTATAACCCCATCTTTCAAATTGTACAATTAATTTGTCACCATCCAATTCTACAATTCATATCCGAATCCCAGATCTAATTCAGAAAACCAGTTTCATTCTGAGATCCAATTAAATTACCTTTACAGCAAAACTCTACATGAACTCTTTACAGAAGTCTTGTCCTCTTCTTTTAGGAAAGTAATGAGCAAAATGGGACTGGATATAATTTTACAGTATCATATACTGCGTATATAAAATATTCTGAGAATCCTGAACTATTCAATGAACTTTTATGGTAGGAGATTTGGGACATATAAAAAGTTCCCCATTCAGCAGATGGTTAAATTTTGGAATTTACTTCTGTAAGACAGAAACTCAGGTAGAAACTTTGGAAAGAAACTGGATAAAGTCAAGCTAAATAAGACTATTAGTTCTGAACATTTAAAAGGTGTTTTCTTTTAAAGTCCAGAGGTTCCACCCACAAGAATAACATTATGCAGGTCACAGTAATGCTATTTTTCTATAGTTGTTTGGCCCTTGATCAGTTACATTTTAGTAAATGTGGCTTGTGCATGGTTGAAAATAAAAGAAGGAAGTTCATAGTTATTTTCTAAGAAGAAAAAAAGATGGATAACTGGATTTCTTTTGAAGCTTGACTCGAGGCTCATGATTTAATTAGGGCATTCGTTAGAACCCTAACAGCTACATTCAGCTGTGATAAAACTGGATAAAACTTTCCTATCATATTGCCAGTTACTTCAGTAATCAAGAGCTTTCATACATTGGTAGCAGGGGTGGGTTCTACTTACCTTTACTACCAGTTTGCAACAGGGCCACGCGTGTACACTTGCTTTGCTCGTTCTTGCGCGCACTCTTCTGTGCATGCGCAGAAGCGTTCTGATGACATCAGGGTCAGTGGGAGGAGCCTCCCACCAGTTGTACTATCGGTTCTATAGAACCAGTGTGAACCAGGGGCAACCCATCACTATTGGTAGCCCCTCATGCAAACACCATTTTCTGCATTCTGCTATACTGTTCAGCAGTTAGTTAGATTTTTTTTTAATCGTCCTGCCTTTATTATTTTGTAAGTAACTTAAAGAAGCAATGTGCATAACCTTCGTCCTCCTCTTTTCCCAACAACCACAACCTTGTAAGGGAGTTGAGCTGAGAGAGAGTAGTGACTGTCCCAAAGTTAGCCAGCTGATTTTCAAACCTAAGGTGGGACTAGAACTCACTGTCTTCTGGTTTCTAGGCTAGTATCTTAACCTCTACACAAAATGGTGGTACTAAGAACCACTTCAGCATCTCTCCCACATTCTCTCACAACCCCCCAAACTTAATTTTCTCTCCTCACCCTGTTCGATATATCTGGCTATATTTCCCTCCCCATTTCTCTTTTCTGTTCCCACTTAATTACGTGAGAAAATGGTTATTATTATTTTTTAAGCATCCTATGGGGAGAGAAACCCTGCATAAAATGCTTTAAAAGTATCTTGAGGAACTTGAAAGACTTTTTTTTTCAGATGCACTTTACCGATTATAAACTTCTGATAAAAAATAGTTTCTTTTTCCCCCATCAAGACAATCTTAGGTAACCTTGAAAAATATTTGATTCTTACTTGGAAAAGGGACTAATGGAAAGCTGAGAGTTTTGAACTAGAATGTGGAGTTAAGCTAAGTGAGAAAGAAGAAGAAAAATCAGTGCCAAATCACTTCCATATTATAGCCTCAAAAAACAATAACGTTTTGTAGGTGAGATGGGTGGTTTCTAAATTTGGTATATAAATTAAATCAATAAATATTGACAGATTCATAAAGTCACCAAGAGCTGAGTTTGACTCAGAAGGAATATTAGTTTTCCACTCTCTAGTTTGGTTCTGCAACCCAATAAGACAGACAAGACAGACTTCAAAGGATAATTAGAACTGCAGAAAAAATAATTGCTACCAACCTGCCTTCCATTGAGGACCTATATACTGCACGAGTCAAAAAGAGGGCTGTAAAAATATTTACAGATCCCTCACATCCTGGACATAAACTGTTTCAACTCCTACCCTCAAAACGACGCTATAGAGCACTGCACACCAGAACAACTAGACACAAGAACATTTTTTCCCGAATGCATCACTCTGCTAAACAAATAATTCCCTCAACACTGTCAAACTATTTACTAAGTCTGCACTACTATTAATCTTCTCATCTTTCCCACCACCCATCTCCTTCCACTTATGACTGCATGACTGTAACTTTGTTGCTTGTATCCTTATGATTTATATTGATATTGTTTCCTGATTGTTTATTTTTACCCTATGACTATCATTAAGTGTTGTACCTTATGATTCTTGATGAATGTATCTTTTCTTTTATGTACACTGAGAGCATATGCACCAAGACAAATTCCTTGTGTGTCCAATCACACTTACGCAATAAAAAAATCTATTCTATTCTATTCTATTCTATTCTATTCTATTCTATTCTATTCTATTCTATTCTATTCTATTCTATTCTATTCTATTCTATTCTATTCCATTCCATTCCATTCCATTCCATTCCATTCCATTCCATTCCATTCTATTCTATTCTAAGTTCAGAATAATTATAATTCTGATTATTTGACCTAAAACCAAGAGACTCCTCAGTTAGAAAAACTATCTATGTCAGGTGGATTAGGTTTTTATAAAACCTTTTAAAGAAAGCTGTATTTTTAAAATAGACACTGTTGTGGAAAACACAATACACTGTTGACATTTCCTAGTCTGCAGTGAATCATCTGCAAGAAGAAAAGCTAGTTCGGAATATACAACAAAACATAATTCAATCCTGTGTGTATATGTGAGTATATATACATTCACAAACATACATGAGGACCAAGATTGTAGGAAGCAATATGCTGATTCTGTAAACTGCTTAGAGAGGGCTGTAAAAGCACTGTGAAATAGTATATACGCCTAAGTGCTATTGCTATTGCTATACACACACACAGTAAATAAACTTGATATTGTTATAATTTTTTTAAAAAAAATCTAGGCAACATGAATAAGTGATTTGTATATGATGATGGACTGGGAGGGCTGACTATTATTAAAAAGTCTTGTCCTAACATTTATTTTTTTTGTTGTTGTTAGTTGCAAAGTCGTGTCCAACCCGTCACAACTCCATGGACAATGTTCTTCCATGCCTTCCTGCCCTCTACCATCCTCTGGAGTCCATTTAAGCTCACTCCTACTGCTTCAGTGACTCCATCCAGCAACCTCGTTCTGTGTCGTCCCGTTCTTCTTTTGCCCTCAATCTTCCCCAGCATTAGGCTCTTCTCCAGTGAGTCCTTCCTTCTCATTAGGTGGCCAATTATTTGAGTTTCATCTTCAGGATCTGGCCTTCTGAAGAGCAGTCAGGGTTGATCTCCTCTAGGACTGACTGGTTTGATCGCCTTGGTTTGATCGCCTTGCAGGAGTCTTCTCCAGAACCATAGTTCAAAGGCCTCAATTCTTTGGCGCTCAGCCTTTCTTATGGTTCAACTTTCACAGCCATACATTGCAACCGGGAAAACCATAGCCTTGACTATATGCACTTTTGTTGGCAGGGTGATGTCTCTGCTTTCTAGTATGCTGTCTAGATTTGCCATAGCTTTCCTCCCCAAGAGCATTTATAGTATATATCATATCTAAATGATCTGATCTTCCCAAAACAAAGAATAGCTTTCTTCAGAGCCAGATTTAATATTCTCCCCTCAGCACTACTCCAGGGTAAGTATAAGAGAACACCAATAGCAGAATGGGTATGTATATGTGGTAAAGGAGAAATCGAAGATATCTCACATGTTTTATTGTACTGTAAATAAATATTGTACTGTACAATAAAACATCTCACATGTTTTATTGTATTGTAGAGTTATATAGAGTATGTAGGTCAATATACATTCTCTCCTTACTAGAGAGATTGTCAGGGAGGACAGATGACTGTTATGTAGGGTTTCTCCTCCAAGACTCAAATTCAGCTACCACGCATGCAGTGGCAAACTTCTGTGTCGCTGCAATGTCCACAAGAAAAAAAATTGGTTACAGAATTATAGATGTCAACTTGTGCCAATTTTTTTGGAGATATCTATAACAATTTTTGGAAAAATACATTTACTCACATACTTATTCGCTCTCCACTCATGTAAATTAGGGAGTGACCCCAATGGTTTGAGATCATGATTTTTTATAAAGGGATGTTATTACTCACGATTAATATCAGTATTATTTTTAATTTATTGTATTTAACGACCTGGGTAATTGGCTGTGTGTTAACATCCTGAGTTCTAGTGTTGTGATATCCTGAGTTTTTTTGTGTAATGTCCTGAGCAGATGGCTATGATGCCACATTTATACTATACTATATATTATTTAGGAAGGAAAACACTGAAGAGATGGTGCAACCATCCTGGTCCCCTTTGATCTCTTTGACAGCTTTTGATGCCATCAAACATCCTATCTTTCTAGACTGCCTAAAGAGAATAGGATTGTGAGCCAAACAGAAGTGGATTTCAGCAGGTTCTGATCAGTTCTGGAGAACCAGTAGCGGAAATTTGAGTAGTTCAGAGAACCGGTAAATACCACCTCTGACTGGCCATGCCCCCATGTATTCTCTGCCTCTCAAGTCCCAGCTGATTGGGAGGAAATGGGGATTTTGCAGTAACCTTCCCCTGGATTGGGGAGGGAATGGAGATTTTACAGTATCCTTCCCCTGGAGCGGGGTGGGAATGGAGATTTTACAGTATCCTTCCTCTGACACGCTCACCGTGCCACGTCCTCCAAGCCATGTCATGCCATACCCACCAAGCCACACCCACAGAACCGGTAGTAAAAAAATTTGAAACCTATCACTGGAGCCAAAGTGTTGTGATGGTTTTCTTCCTTTTTGTGTGGTTGATTCTAGCTGGTGTTGAATTTTAAAAAGGGCAGAATGAAGATTTTTTTAAAAAGTGTTGTAAATAAGATCAGGAGTCACTTCTTTATATATTTTATTTTTTCTTGTTTTTATTTGTACTTTTGCTCTTATACTTTTCTCACTTTCTTATTTCCTTTTTTTCTTCTTCTTTAATTATATTGCTTGTTATATATGTGTTTGTTTTATATCTGGGAGAGGTTTTTTTTTTTAATAAAAACCATTATTTTCATTGAAGGAATCTGGATGATGTTGCTAGAACATAGTCATAGAATTATATTGACGGGAGCTCAGAAGTCTTCTAGTCCAATCCTCTGCTCAAGGCAAGAAACCTTATAACATTCTAGACAAATGCCTATCCAGTTTGTTCTTGAAAACATCCAGTGATGGAGCATACATAAATCTGAGAGACAAGCTATTCCACTGATTAATTGTTCTCACTGTAAGAAAATTTCTCCTTAGTTCTAGGTTGGATCTCTTTTCAACAGACATCTACCCATTGCTTCTTGTCCTGCCCTTAGATGCTTTGAAGAATAAGTTGGCCCCTCTTCTCTGTGACAAATGGACCAGTGGTGAAATACATTTTTTTTTACTACCAGTTCTCTTGGTGTGGTTTGGTGAGTATGGCAGGGGAAACGATATTGCAAAATCTCCATTCCCACCTGACTCCAGGGGAAGGATTTCAAAATCCCCATTCCCTCCCTACTCCTGGAGGAAGGATATTGCAAAATCTCCATTCCCACCGCACTCAGGGACCAGCCAGAGGTGGTATTTGCCGGTTCTCCGAACTGCTCAAAATTTCCGCTACCGGTTCTCCCAAACCTGTCAGAAACTGCTGGATTTCACCCCTGAAATGGACCTTCAAGACTTGGAAGACAGTTATTGTGTCCCCACCACCCCAATCCTTCTTTTTGGTAGGATAGACATACCAAGCTTCCTCAAGTGATCATCCTCCAGACCCTTTATCATCTTTTTGCATACTTTCTAGGGTCTTGGCATTTTTTATGTTTTACTTTTTGGTATCATGGCAGCCAGAACTGTTTACAGTATTCCAAGTGTGGCCTTACCAGAGCAGTATAAAGTGACATGATCATTTCTTGTGATCTTTATGCTATAACTCTGTTGATGCAGCTCAAGACTGCATTGGGAATGCATAGAGAAGTGATACTGTAACAGAGTCTATTGGTTTGAACTACTGAGACACTAAACATACGTATTTTTTTGAATATAAGACACACTTTTTTCCCTCCTAAAAGTGGCTGAAAATTTGGGTGGGTCTTATACTCCGAATGCAGCTTTTTCGAAGCTTTTTTTCAGCTGTAACAAGGCGCTAGCAAGTGAAGCAATCTTCCGGGCTTTGCCTGCTCCCTCAGTCTCTCAGCTGTGCTTTAAAAGATTTTTTTCAGCCCTAACGAGGCACTAGCGAGTGACATTTATGTGCTTTGCCTGCTCCCTCAGACTGTCAGCTGTGCTTTAGAAGCTTCCCTCCATGGTTTGTCTGCTTTTTTCATTGCTTCTCTCTCCAAAGATCGGTTGTGCTTTAGAAGCTGTTTTTTATCCCCAAGCAGGGGATTAAAACCAGCAAACTAATGTGCTGAAGCTGACCAGACTAAGGAGGCTAGCCAGATTAATACCTCGTAGGCAGATTTTCCCCCCCTATTTTCCTCCCCAAAAAGTATAAGCTGTGTCTTATACTCTGGTGCATGTTATACTCCAAAAAATACAGTAATTCCAATTGTTCTGATCTCCATTTTGTGGATTGTGACCAGAAATCTGAATGCATCCTTTTGCAAATGATAGGACAAGGTTATTAGAATTAACTAAACATTCTTTTTCTTTTTAAGCACCATAAATATATTTATTGAACAGTATGAGTTACAAAGAACATCAATAAATGTTGAAAACATTGCCTAGTTCTTACCTGCCCCCCCCCTCCCCAACTACAAGGTCAGATACTTCCATTTTCTCACCTAGTAATTTCATCAGCATGTCACTTTCTTGCCTTTGGCAGCTGACATTATTTTTCTCAGTACCATCCTGAACATTTTCACCACATGAACAAATGCCAAAGCAAGTAACCCCTAACACAGCTTTTCCATGGTCATCTTATTTTGTCCCGAGGATACATGTTTTATTTCCCACATACAGTACCTGTTTATTCTAAGGATTTGTTGGCAGGAGGGAAAGAATGTGACTCCTTATTTTTTTTAACATGAATGTCCTAATTGATGGCAAGAAGAGAAAAAGGTGGTTTAATGATAGAGATAGGATGCAAATTCAACGTTAATTTTTTAGATTCATTTGGTGAATATTTGAGCATGTATTCTATCTTTTCTATCTGGTGAAATGAAGTATTTTTGGGGGGTTTTGAAATAAAGATGAAAACCATGCCATCTTGTCATGTAGTATCTGTCAAAAAGTGCTTTTGGGAATTATATATATGTTGTATTAGCATTCCTTGTTCAAGTGCTGCCTCTTTGTCCACAGAGGAGTGGCTCAAGGTTGACTCAGCCTTCCATCGTTCTGAGATCAGTAAAATGAGCACCCAGATTGTTGTGGGCAATATGAAAATAATGCTTACATTGTAAACCACTCAGAGAGTGCTTTAAAATGCTATGGGGAAGTATATAAACTTAAATCCTATTGCTATTTGTCTTTGCTAATTTTTCTGCCTTCTTTTCTGGTGAATTTAAGACATATCCTCACAAAAAAATGAATTTTGTGAGATTTTTCTCCCCTTAACATCTCTATTCATGTACTGCATTTCTATACTGCTTATTTCCTTGACATAAAATAGCAGGTTCTTAAGGTAGCTTCTCAAGGTAGTTACTCTGAGCTTTTCTGCATTATTAGCTCTTCCATATATACAGTACATTATCTTGGAGTATTTTGAAGCAGCCCACGGTTCTTTCGCTTTATCCTCACCGTGACTGGATCCCAAACATACAGGCACACAAAAAAATCATATGTTAAGTTGAATTCAGAAAATTTATTGTTCAAGCTTATACACAAGAATCTAGTCAACTAAACTTCAGTACTAATTTGGCACCAGAGGTGGCTCAGTGGCTAAGACTCTGAGCTTGTCAATCAGAAAGGTTGGCAGTTCAGTGGTTCGAATCCCTAGCACCACATAACAATGTTACTTGTCCCAACTTCTGTCAACCTAGCAGTTCGAAAGCACGTAAAAAATGCAAGTAGGAAAATAGAGATCACTTTGGTGGGAAGGGAACAGCACTCTGTGCACCTTTGGCATTTAGTCATGCCGGCCACATGACCATGGAGATGTCTTTGGACAGTGCTGGCTCCTCAGCTTAGAAACGGAGATGAGCACCGCCCCTAGAGCCAGAAACAACTAGCACACATGTGTGGGAGAACCTTTATCTTTACCTTTTAATGACTCTAGGCTGATGACTCATTTAACTCCCCCCTCTCCTCTGCCTGCTCTTTTCCTACGTATACTTAAGAAGCAATTTTCATAACAACCAGAAAACTGCGGTTACCAGCCTTCTAAAGTACTATCATATCATACCCTCTTCAAAACTTCTGTTAAATCTGTGTCAGGGGTACAGCTTAACTCTAGTACACCTAGCTTGTGTCTGCAGTGAATACATATTGACACAAAATATTACTCTCCTGTAACCTATTTATCATTCCATAAATGTGCTTGTTTTCCCTATCTTACGTTTTAATTCATTTGCAAGCAATAAATTCTGCATGATATTCCTTTATTCTTTGTAACAGCTGGCACTAACTCCAATTCCTTTCTTTTGAAAGCACTGATATTACGACTATCATCAAATAAGAAGCCTGCAGTTAACCATCTATGATTCTAGGGCTAGAACCTATTCTTGGACTAGATTCAAATAACAACGGGGGAGGGGGAAACAAATTCATGCAATCACACCTTCCACTACAGTTTGATCCTATCAAGCATGCCCAATAAAATATTTGCAAATACCAAATTAAAAAGATTTCTATATAATTGGGAGGGGGGGAAGGGAAATGTAATGGTTCACCATCTTCTGTGAAACTCCAAACCTACAATACATAACATTGCACAAAGTTTTGTTATTCTTTTGCAAAATTATTGATACTTGGTGAAAAGTAAAATCTCCAGATCCCCGAAAAGGCAGTTGCTTACATGTAATCTTTTATAACTGATCGACTTAATTTGTTAAACTGAATCAAATTTCGATGTTTACTTGCATGTTATTCTGACAGCAACCCAAGCCCATGACACTGGTTAATGTTACCAGTGTGTTTCTTCTTTTAAATGCTAAATATTAAGTTTTTGGAGACCTTGGTGATCTCTGATGATGTTACCTAATCAGTCAATGGAATATCTGCAAGAAAAGAACCAAGCTCAGAGAACACCAAGGACTCGTAGTTCTACATACATCTTCTTCTATTAAACTTTTACAAACAGTCACTGATTTTCTGCATTATTTCATCAGGTAAAGGCAAAAAACAAAACAGGAATTAGGTCCAAATCTGCTCATTTTAGTTCATGCAAAAATATCCAGAACTATGGTAAGTTCTTGTTGTTGTATGTAGGGAAGATAGGAAGCATTATAATCCTTAAAAAAAAACTTGAAGGGATGTGTTCTTAAAATGCTAATGTCCATAGGTCCCACTCCTATTTCTAGAACATCTAGTGTGCATTTATTTGGTCCTTTCCATCCAAAATCTAATGAAATCCTGTAAAGGTGCAAAGATGTCAATGTCATACTTGCTAGCAATCATGTTGAAGGGATAGAATGCTAGCAATTTTGCAACCTGGTGGGTTTTTTTTCTTAGAGTTGTAACCATAGTTGGATGTTGCTGCAGTGGATGGTGTGGAGGAGGATGCTGTGTATACAGTACAAAGAAACATGGAGCTATTTCCTGCAGGGTGCAATGTCCCTACCTGAAAGGACTCTACTTTGTTAGTCTTCAAGCAGTCATGGTTCCCAAACTAAGTGAGATTAACAGTTGCATGCATATAAAACATTTTTCAGAAATGCATTCTATTATGTACAGTGGAATTTAATCTAAGTTGTTTTATATTATTATTATTATTATTATTATTATTATTATCATCATCATCATCATCATCATCATTATCATCATCATCTCTTTTATTCATTAAACATGAAACTCAGTCAACTGGACATTTAAAAATGTGTCACAAATACAATTGACTGGCGCTAATGGTCGATACGGATTGCTGCCAGCACCCTAGGTATCAACCAAGTATCTTCTTAAAATATATGACGTTCTGAGTAGCTCAGTTTTTTGCCGTTCCGCTGGTGTTATTGCAGGAAGCTGCAATTTTCGGTTGTCCAAGTTTTGCACTTTGTTCCAGTCACTTTACAATTGCACGCCATGATTCCCCAGCAGTAGCAACTGAGCCCTGTAGCCCACTTTTTTGGCAGATGTCCAGGTGCCATAGCATCTGACATGGTCCTTGTTGACCCAGGTGATGACTGATCTGGTATGGAATTTTGTTAATTTCTTCTCATCATTGGTGATGGTAGGTGCCTGGATTGGTTCACGGTGGTTAAGACACTACCGATCCGAAGACCGGCAATCCCATAACCATAGGGACCGTACCCGATAGCCGTCCAGGCCCAGCCACAGGTTCTTCCTCCTCCTCCTCCTCCTCCTCCTCCTCCTCCTCCTCCTCCTCCTCCTATTATTATTATTATTATTATTATTATTATTATTATTATTATTATAACCTATATATATATAGGTTAACTACACAAATTTAAATGTAGATGCCATGAGCTAATTGAATTTTAAGAATAAGTTTAGAGTAGTATATTTTTTAGAAAATGAAGGGATAATCCAGAATAGTTTGACATCACTATACCATACTTGTTTTACAAACTTCCCATTTATTTAACACTATAGAATGCAGAAATGGTTTTTTCCCCTAGTTTTTCCCCATGAGTGCAGAGTTCACTTTTGGGGGATCAACTGAGTGGTTTTGACCGGAAATGACTAACCATTTTATCATTCAAGCCTGACATTATGGGCCGAGAGAGTAACAGGCCTAAAGTCACCCAGCTGGTTTTAATGGCTAAGGCAACACTAGAATTCACAGTATCCTAGTTTTCTCGCCTAGTACCTTAACCATTAGATCAACTGGCTCTCTATGATTGAGAAATATACCAGACTAAATTGATGTATATTATTTATCTCTTTCCATTTTTTTTTTTAATCTCATGGAAGAGTTCTTTTGTAGATATCAAAATTAAAATCTGAGATACTGCTACTGCTGAAATGTGTTAAGGAGAAGTGATTTTTTTTTCCTTTTCAAGGCTCACACACACAAAAAAAGCCATTACATGAAATGGAGGAAATGATACTTGTCATGCCGATCTACCCTTTACCAAATCTCTGCTACAATACTTCCCACGGTGGAATGCTGTATTTCTGTGTAATTTTACAGCATCGGCCTCTGAAAAGAAATGCTTGCTATTTCTCTACTTGCATTAGATTTCACTGCTGTATATCCTGAAAATATGTTAGCATATGCCCATCCAACGTCTGAAGTCTCCCCCACTTTTTTTGAAGTATTATTGTTGATTTTAAGAGAGGCTCTGAATTTCATGTGCTCCTCTTTCTGTTTTCCAAAGGAACAGTTTTTTGTCCTGCTAACTTCAAAGTAAGAACCAATGGAAGTGTCTAAAAATGTACTTGTGCTGCTAGTGATAATGCTTCTATCAATGGAACTGGAATATTAGAGGCTTCTCAGAGAATGCCTGGCTTACTTGCCCTTTGAAGCAAGCTCTGGGCTAGGAACGAATCACATCCATTCTCCCATTAAGAACATAGAGCCTAGGCATACAGGTATTTTCCACAGAGCACAGGTCTTTTTGTCGTATTTTCATCAAAGACATTCC
The DNA here is from genome assembly GCA_012654045.1 of Ptyas mucosa. Classification (NCBI taxonomy): domain Eukaryota; kingdom Metazoa; phylum Chordata; class Lepidosauria; order Squamata; family Colubridae; genus Ptyas; species Ptyas mucosa. The sequence continues at coordinate 51,700,434 of WNWU01000003.1, forward strand.
ATTACAAAGGCAAGAGAAAAGAAAACTCTCTCTCTTTTGCTCAACTAAAGGCAGCCCTGAGCAGAAATCCAGCTCTTCATCTCCATGCCTAGATCTAAGAGGTATGACTACACAGTGAACTTTTGCTGGTGAAATTGATTTTGTTACGAGTATCTAAAGCAGACCATTAGCAAAGAAACAGTGTAGTTTTACTAAGGTGTCTCTTGAAGATCTGCTTGTGGGAAACAGACTGGATTCACCAGGGATGTTTAGGCATACAGCCTTGATTTCATGGGGCTTGACTTTTTTAACTCTGCCCCATAGAAATGTCTGGATCCAACTCAGTGGTGGGATTCAAAAACTTTTACGACTGGTTCTATGGGCGTGGCTTGGTGGGCGTGGCATAGCTTGGTGGGCGTGGAAAGGAAGAATACTGTATAATCTCCATTCCCACCCCACTCCAGGGGAAGGATACTATAAAATCTCCATTCCCTCCCCACTCCAGGGGAAGGATACTGCAAAATCTCCATTGCCTACCCACTCCAGGGGAAGGGTACTGTAAAATCTCCATTCCCACTCCACTCCAGGGGAAGGATACTGCAAAATCCCCATTCCCTCCTGATCAGTTGGGACTCAGGAGGCAGAGAATAGATGGGGGTGGGGTCAGTCAGAGGTGGTATTTGCCGGTTCTCCGAACTACTCAAAATTTCTGCTACTGGTTCTCCAGAACTGGTCAGAACTTGCTGAATACCACCTTTGATCCAACTCCTCTTTTACCTGTCATACCTTCAAATGGCTAGTTTTGAAAACAGACCATTTGGAGAAAGGTAGCAGAGAGAGACATGTTTATATTTTAGCTGAATAAATTTTGGAGGAAATATTTTCATTGTTTGCAGGAGGGATTTGACACTTTTTTCTTCTATGGGACACACTTTCTTCAATGATAGAAGAGAATATTTGTAGCTCAAGGTCCTTCATGTTTTCTGAGCTTGGCTGTTTTCTTGCAAACTAGGTAACATTATCAGTGCATCATTACCTAGTTTGGTAATAAACCATCTGCAAAAAACCAACCAAGCTCAGAGAGCACCAAAGACCCTACTTTCTTCAACCTTTAAGGGCTCCTGAGGTTGCTCCTGTACTCATAGTTAACATCACCAGAGCAGAAACTCTGGAAATGTTTTACACATCCTCCCCCTCCCCATGTTTAAGAATGGGAATAGTAAATAATATCAAACGTAATGGAATATGCTGAGATGGACAAACTCACTAAAGAAATCCAAGAAAAGGAAGAATCTGAATACTACCTGGTTTGGCAAAAGTGGTATCAATGGCTGGAGAAAAGGAAATAAAAAGATGATTCTAAAAAATGTGAACCAAATTATGTACCAAATGAGATACAATAGAGTTACAACAAAAATTCAAAAAGTATTGTTATATAAAGTTAGATGTGGAAATATAGACTGAGAAATACAATTTATTGATGTATTTTCTTAAGAAATAAGATATGATGTTCAAATGTTGTACATGTTGTGTATTGTTTTACTTGTACCTGTTTATGTTCTTTTTTTCTCTCTCTTTTTTCTGTGTGTGTATATTTTTAATTCAATAAAAAATGTAAAATAATAATAATAAAAAAAGAATAGGAATGGTAAAAAAGCAATGCAAAGTAATAGCAGTAATTGGGGATATGGCATTTAAAATACCCAACTAAATAAATAACTAGCCTTGAGGATTAGTAATGGACTTCATATTGCCGTTTTTAAGGATGCAAATAGGTGAGAAATTCATTCACTACTGTCCTGAAACTATCTGTTAAAGTTTGTTGCAGCACACAAAAGCAGACTATTAAGCAGGATTCTAATTATATAAGAAACATTTTTATATTACAAATACATTAAGGCATACAATACCCTTGTAGGTTTTTCCATGTTGTAGAGAAGAGAAATAGTAAGTACAAACACAGCACAAAATGGAAGCACAAAATGGAGGAGGGAAAATGGAAGAGGGAAAAGCTAGTGCCCTCAAGCTTATATACAGAACAGTTAAGCCACGCCCAGGCTCCCTGCTGTCTGAGTCAGCAAACAGCCCCTATTGGCTGACCTTGTTGCTATGTCCCATTCCAGTTAATGAATATACTCTATGTCCCATTCCAGTTGATGAATATACTCTGATGGTGGTAGTGGTGTTTTTAATGAAAAGCTTGAAATACCCCTGACATTTTATAAGCCACATTCATGCACAAATGTCTCTTCGTCTCTTTCTTTTATTTCAGTTTTTAGCTTACCTCTTCCCACTTTTAACAGGAGCTGAGAGGTCGAGGGAATTCTGCTTAGTTATTCCACTAGCCTTCTTGAAAATAAATATATGCAAATTTATTGCACGCAACCATGAAAGCTGGGGGAAAAAATTGGTTGCAGTGAACGAAGAAATGAAATCAAAAGGAAAAATGCAGCAAGAGACAACTAAAATCCCAAATTAGAGAAGAGATACATTAGTGCCGTTATTAACCATGCAAACCCTTTCATAGAATTCTCCTTGGATTCTCCCATTTTTGTGTGATAATTATGACACAAAAAAACACAGGGAAAATGTTCACTTTCCCATCTACCACCTTTATATAGATATCGGACTCTCACTAAAGACTAAAGCAATCTTCTGTCAGAGTGTTTAATTCCTGCACTACTGCTTGAAATACATCCTATGTGATTGATTATGTACAATCAGGTTAGCATCAACTTTTAGAAATCATAATGATAGATTTTTCTCTATGATAATCAGCCCCTAATGTGGCCTTTTGAATCTTTCTATAGTGCACTCATCATCAGAACTTGATATTTTGTGGTTTTCTTCCATTTTTTTTTTTTTTGGTCTTCTATTATCTCTTGTCATTGCCACATCAATTATTCATATTTTTCTCTTTATAACCAGTTTTTTTTAACCACTGTTTTTATTGGTACATAAATGGTATCTAGTGTCAGGTTCTGATGTTATCTCAAATAAATTTCATTCTCAAACACAAAGTCTTTGATGAAATCTCTCATTTATTGAAAAATAACGATCTGTCCTGAACTCATTTGCAGCCGAAACTGACTCTTTGATCCCAAACCCCTCCCTTTCCGTTCCTCAAATTCCAGTGCCTCATTGGCCATCTTCCAAATCAGTCTTTCATCCCGGCTGCTACAAATCACAGGCATTTCCCCCCCCTCCCTTCATCACCTAGGTGACGTTATCTGCCGAGGAGAGAAGAACTGGGTGAAAAGCCAAGCTGCTAGAATTCAAACTGTTACTTCTAATTTTTTTTTCCTTTCATGTCAGCGATGGAGCAAGAATGATTTCGAGCACTGACATCTAGACTTGTAGACTAGACTGTTGAGAGTTAAGGAAATAATTTGGGCTGCTAAATTTCATTTTGGATAAAAATGAAATCTAGCTCCTTTCAATCTTGGTGTCAGGTTACAATGTCATCTCAAATAAATTGCATTTCCAAACAAATAGTCTTTGATGAAATCTTTCATTTATTGAGTACAATGATCTGTCGCCGACTCCATCGTAGCCGACACTAACCCTCTGACCCCAAACTCTTCCCTTTCCGTTCCCCAATTCTCAGCGTTTCATTGGCCATCTTCCAAGTCACTCTCCCCATCTCTACTACTTCAGCTCACAGGAATGTCCCCCCTCCCATCCCATCTCCTAGGGGATATAATCTACAGGGAAAATAAGTAGGTGAAAGTCAAGCGTCGTCTTCTTCTCTTTATGTCAGCACTGGAGTGAATGTAGCTTGGAGTGCTGACACTTGGTCCTTTAGCATTGACTTATTCCTACTAACTTCCATAGTGCCAACATCCATTGGTTAAACTCTCTTTATATGGCTTTTTACTGGGATCACTCTTGGCTTTAGGACTTGATATGCTAAAGTGAGCATTAAAGAGAGACTTAATGATATGGAACATTAAATCGATCTATCTTCTTCCCCGGCTATTTTCAATCTGGATAGAATAAATTGCTCACTTAAACCAACTAAATCTCTTTTTAACTTAATGTCTGCATAGAGAAAAGTAATGCTTTCCTGCCACAGTGCTATATGGAAAATTTCCATATACCAAGGAAATTCTGCCCTTCTAGCTCCTGAGCTGAATCAAAGAACCACATACTCTTAACCTTAATTAGAAATATTTGACATTTGACATGTTCTCTAATTTCCCACTTTCATCTTCTTCTGATTACTTTGAGACATCACTTCCTTTCTTCTTACTTTTCACTCCAGACATCAACACATATAAAAGCAGCTAAAGATGCAGACATTTGAAAGTTAAAGGAAATATAATGCTTAGGCTAAGATTTAAGCTCCCAACATGTTAATGTACTGATCAAAGTTTCTTTTATGCTTTTATAAGATTATAGTTTTGCATGTTATGTATATTTATGTTATTATACTTATGGTAGCAGTTTGGGGCAAGTCTTTTTTTGTTTTATTACCAAAATAAATAAATAAATGATCAAATAGTTTGGGCAAGATAGATTCACAATAGTACATAGGAGATTAGTTACGGAGTAAAAGCTTTCCATTCCATCATCTCGGTGGGAAAAGTAAATCTTTTTTCTCATCCAAATCTTGGGATTACTCAAGATACTTTCAATATACCAAGAAAGGTTATGAATAATTTAATGATATTAATAAGGTGTATTAAAAAGTTATAAATAATTTAATGATATTTTATAACTTACAAGAAATACTGATGCCTTTTGCACCTGGCTAATTTGAATGGAAGCAGAAATGTAATCTTTTATTTGAGACATATGAACCTATAGGCTTAACTAAAGCAATTAAATGTCTAGTTATTACATCGGCATAACCCAAGTTTGGTTTTTTTTTAACCTAGGTCAGGGTATTTTTGGGATGTACTGTATGTACATGTTAATATTATCTTGTTTCATTAATTCATGGTTCAGTGTAATATGTAAATTTACAGTGTGTCTTAATTCCATAGCCAATGTGTTGACTTTAATCCAACCATTTTTCAGCCTTACTTGATACAGTACTAATAATTGGCCCATCACAACTAGTGATTCAATTTCAGGGTTTCTCTGAGTGTACCTGCAAACATTTGAATCAGTAAGGCACAAACCCCTTAGAAATTTGTGGAGTCCTTGATGTTCTCCAAGCTTAATTATTGAAATGTTCAATCAGAATAGAGCTGGAAGGAACTTTGACGGTCTTCTAGTCCAACCCCGTGCTGAAGGAGGAGACCCCATTTCAGACAGGTGGCTGTCCAGTCTCTTCTTAAAAACCACCAGTGATTAAGCATCCACAACTTCTGAAGGCAAGCTGTTCCACTGGTAATTGTCGTCACTGTTAGAAAGTTTCTCCTTCCAGGTTGCTTCTCTCCTTGATTAGTTTCCATTCATTGTTTCTTGTCTTGTCTTCTAGTGCTTTGGAAAATAAGTTGATCTCCTCTTCTTTGTGGCAGCTCTTCAAATATTGGAATACTGCTATCATTTCACCCCAGTCCTTCTTTTCTCTAGACTGGCCAAACCCAGTTCCTACAACTGTTCTTCATGTGTTTTTGTCTCCAGGCCCTTAATCATCTTTGCTCTTCTTTATACTGTTTACAAAGTCTCGACATCTGTTTTGTAATGTGGTGACCAAAACTGGATGCGGTATTCCAGGTGTGGTCTTACTAAAACTTTATAAGGCTTTATATTACTTCACGTGATTTTGGTTCTATGCCTCTATTTATATAACCAAGCTTTGTATCAGCTTTTTCGGCTGCTGCTGCACACCACTGGCTCATGTTTAAGTGATCGTCCACTAGAACTCCAAGGTCCCTCTCACAGTTCCTGTTTCTGAGCATTGGCTTTTGGACTAATGCAATTGGCACCAAGCTCTGTGACCACCAAGGACTTCCCAGTTCAACCTTGAGCTACATATATTTTCTTTTTCAGAACATTAGAAATTTTATATGAAAACAATGGTTTGGTGAAGTAACTGGAGGATTTTCTGAATGAAAATGAAAAATATTGTTCTGTTTTTTCCTGGATTACCACTTTCAAAGTGCTCAAAGTATATTATGAAAACAACATGCGTTTTACTGAAGATTTGGGGGTATTACATCAATTAAAGAAAATACAGCTATACAATTACATCCTTGGGCTCACATTTTTCCTTGGCTTAGATGCAATTTAGAAAAAAGATGGTTCAACTCAAATGCCACACCATCTGAAAGAATGGTGTGGCATTTGGTAACTTTGTTGTTCTGTCTCTTCTTCATTTCTAGTGTGAAGTTTCCAAAAGATGCCCTAGTTAATTCATGATTAACATAATTCATAATTCCAGCCAAGTTTCAAAAGAAATCCAGTCATTTATCAGGAGCAACATTCCAGCAATTACTCAAGTGGAGTCAGCTCTGACCCCATGTAATTTACAGACCCCCATGACCTGTCTTCCCCCTCCTCCCTGGGCATGTCATAAATCACATTCTCCAATGGACCACATTGGTGGCCTATAAAAACCCCACCCCTCCTGCTGACTCCAGTAACCTAGGATACAATCTGGAGAAAGGCATGTGTGGAATATATTTTCAGTTGGAGCAGCCAAGCAGCTCTGTCATGCTTATGGCAACTTGAAAACTGGTCTGGAAAGCTTTGCAAGTTGACATCTAGAGTAGTGATGGTGAACCTTTTAGGCACCGAGTGCCCAAGGTGCATGCATGCACATGCCCAAACTGAAAGGTGCATGCACACACATGAATGTGAACATGCACAAGCATGTGCAAATGTGCTCATGCATGGACATACATGGACAGTCACATGCACAGACAGGTGCAGATATGCACGTGCGCGGACATGCGTGCACGCACAGCAGAGATTGGAAGACCAGCTGGCCAGTGGGAGGCGGGTCATCCCAATACCGGCAGTGCTGCAAGAGGTAAGATCTTTTTCTTTTGTGAGCTTCTGTTTCATCATTTGCAGGGAAACAGAAGCTCATGAAAGAAACACCACGAAAACTGACCTGGGGCAACAGCACGCATGCCAGCAGAGAGGGCTCTGTGTGCCTCCTCTGTTACACGTGCCATAGGTTCACCATCATGGATCTAGAGTATAGCACTCCTAGAGCATTACTGTTGTGTCTTCGGCTCCCGAGCCCGGACCTCCAGAGGAGGAATCCT
>WNWU01000003.1:51707588-51722068 GCA_012654045.1 Ptyas mucosa
CCAGCTCGTTGTTTATGGATGGTAAATAAACAACTTCTGAATACTCCCGTTCGAGTGTGTGTGTTTGTCTGGGCTTCTGAAGCAGGGAGGGGACAGAACAATTACTAAAAGAACACATGCAGCCTTTTTGTTAAATCCTCCTAAAATGAATTCTAATACTGAAGACCCAGATTGTTGAGGGCAATATGCTGACTCTGTAAACTGCTTAGAAAGGGCTGTAAAGCACCGTGAAGTGATATATAAGTCTTATTGCTATTGCTAATACCAGAGTGTTCTGCCCCAGCTACGGATCCCAAAGAACACAGCACACACAAACTGAACAAAACTTAGTTTACTCAAATAACGCAGTTTTAGCAAATGCTGGCTGTTAATAAGCATTCTTAACAGCCTGCCAAAATTCCACAGATAAGATAGTCAGAGTCTTACTGGAGTTGGCAGAAAGCACAGAAGGTTGCAGAGAAATCCCAATGCAATGATTAGCGAACTAAAGTTTTTTCCTGCAGCTTGTTACAAGCTGTGTTCTTTCTTAAATAGGCTAAGGGCGTGGCCAATTAGCCCCAAGTCTTACTCTCAAGGAGACCTCCTTCTGAGGAACCACTCCTGCCTTTTGGCAGCTCTGCGTGCCCGTGCATTGAGAAGAGGCTCCTCCTCTTCATCCTCTTCACTTAAAGGAGCCTCTGGAGGTTCTGAAGGCCCTGACTGAATCCCTGCCTCTGGCACCACATCTTCTTCAGCCTCCTTGCTGTCCGACTCAAGCGCCGGCTGCACAGGCTGCTGGCACAGCACCACACCAGCCTTCTCGTCGTCGGGATCAGCAACAATCCATGCAGGCCGCTGGAGGGCCACAACACAGAGTGAAAGGTTCTATTTCTCTCAAAATTTCAGAGGAACTTTATAGAATTCCAATATGGCTAGCAACATAGCATTTGCTCTATGCTTTTCTGCTACTCTCAAGGTGGCCATTTGTAGTGTTGGTGAGCCAGAGCGTGAAGCTGAAAACTCACACCAAGGCTCATAACTACTTCATATCATACTTAACACATCTGGCAGAGAAAGGTTTAACCAACTCTTCTGCTGACACACACACACACTCTCTCTCTCTGGCTCTGACAGCTGCACAGAAGATGATGATGGAAACTGGCAGCACAAAATGTTCAGAGTGCCAATTTAAAAAAAAAAAAACCTAACATGATCCCTAAATTAAGAAGCAGGATTTAGAGCATTACTGAATCTAGGCATGCTGCTAAATCTATCTGAAAATTGAAAGGCTTGATAGACTTGATATTACACATTTGGCAGTATTACTCTTTCTTTTTTTTAAGGGCAAATATCATTCTCTTGATAGTTTTTTATGTGATGGATATTTTAATGAAAATGTGGCCATTCTAAATTCATGGTTAACAAAATACACAGTAATGAGGTAGGGAAATTTTTATGCAGAGACACCACTGGGCATTATGAGCCAGTATGCCAGCTATTTATTTATATTTCATTCTTCGCCTAGATCCCCCCAGTGGCTTCCCGATGACCAGAAAGAAACAACTCAGGTCTTCACATTTCCCATTTAAACAAGATAGAAGGAGGGGGGGGGGGGAAACCAATTAATATTCACCTTTGTTTTCTTTCCTATTGTCCACACCAGAGATTCATACTGGCCTATTTCTACATCCATTTAGAAATCGGCCAAGCAAAAAGATGGGTGAAAATTCATTTGTATGTATTTACTCCATCTTTCTAATAAACATAACTCATCCTTTTTTGGGGTAGAGTATACTTTTCTTTTAATGTAACATTTTTTGTGTGTAATTTCTATGTACACACTTTTGCATGCATTTTTTTCTTCTTCAACAAACTAACATCAAGATTTATTTTTGGGTGCACTGTGCGCTGCCTTGTAGGATGCTGAAAGGTACAAATTTCCGTGTGCAATTCCACACGTTGGATCAGGAGATGTGAATTCTGTAACACCTGCAGCAAACTATTATGACACCTGTAAGATGCCACCTGGGTGTCTTTGGGACAGTCATTCCTTTTTAGTCCTAGAAGAGGGTAATGGCAAATCACTTCTGAAAATGCTGCCAAGAAATCTGCAGGGACTTTTTTAAAAAATCAGAAAAGGCACTCAATTTCTTTGTTGCTTCTATTGATTGTTCCCATGGAAACAGGGGGGTTGGAATATATGCATGTGTGTATGAGCACATGCTATGGACTTTCAGTACATTTTATCTTATTTCACCTATCTCATTTCTCCCTATCCAATGCAGACATTTTCTGTGGGATACTTTTGCTCACAGTAAGCCCATTAATTCCCTGCAGAAGACTAATGCAGAGGAAAGAAAGAAAAGAAGAGGACGACCAATAGCCTGGTGGATGGACTCAATTACAATGGCAGCAAACAAAACCAACTTTCTCACTAAAGTTCCTTTAACCAAGTAGTCTGGGGACAGGATTTTCTCATCAGATTATTCAGAGTGCTACTGTATTAACTCTAAATATCTCAATTTCTGGTCCTTGGAACCCTTGAGCATAACATCTTGGTTATTTCCAACTATAGGCTCAGCCAATATGCTGACATGCTCTCACAGCTGCAACTATCTATTTAAAATAGGTTGCTACCGTACAGAGAAAATTGTCAATGTCTCCAATAATCTTAAAAGCTCCACGATACTAAGCTTTTTGGTGTCAGATAATGCAGTGAATTCAGATTATGGGAAATCTCCAATAGTCTTTATTTGCCTATGGAGATTCTCAGTCATCCAGGTCATGGTTGTCCCAAAGGTACTTTTTCAGGAGACAATTGGACTTTCTTGGGGTTTTTTTTTCTTTAAAGATGTTTTGCTTCTTCAGCTCTGACTGGATAGTGGGTAATGGAAGGATTTGTATTCCTTGCAGACAGCTGGACATTGCATCCTTTTAGAGAGCTGTTAAGCCCACTTGGAGGTTTATCGGTGTCCTCAGGGTCACATGAGTAATGCAAATGTGTGTGGAGCCTTCTTGCCTGCGCCTGTCTTCAACAGTTTATTTATTTATTTATTCAAATTATATGCCTCTCCGAAGACCCAGGGCGGCTCACAATGAGCTCAAAAAATCACTATAAAAACACTTAAAAATTAAAAACATTAAAAACATTAAAAACCATTCACACCATTCATGGCCGGATCTCGTCAGATCACAAAGCGAGATCAACGGCCCCAGGCCTGCAGGAAAAGCCAGGTCTTCACCGCTTTTTGGAAGGCCAATAGGGTGGGGTTGGTCTGGACCTCAGGAGGTAACTGGTTCAAGAGAGCCAGGGCAGCCACAGAGAAGGCCCTTCCCTGTGGGCCCGCCAGCCAGCATTGTTTAGCTGACGGGACCCGGAGGAGACCAACTTTTGGGGATCTTACCGGTCGCTGGGAACTATGCGGTAGAAGGCGGTCTCGAAGATAGCCTGAGCCATGTAGGACTTTAAAGGTAATAACCAGCACCTTGAATTGTGACTGGAGACCAATAGGGACCCAGTGCAGCTCGCGGAGAATAGGTGTAATGTGGGTGTACCTAGGTGCACTCACGACAGTTTGCGCGGCTGCATTCTGGACCAACTGCAGTCTCCAAACACTTTTCAAGGGTAGCCCCATGTAGAGTGTGTTGCAATAATCTAACCGTGAGGTGACAAGGGCATGAGTGACCGTGAGGAGAGCCTCCTGTGAAGGAGACATAGGAAATAACAGTGAAGGGACATAGGGAAAAAACATCCTGCAGCCAAGAAGCACTACTCAGATAACCCTAAAGACACAGACAAATCTCCAAGTCACTTCAATGACTCTAAACAGATGCAAATGACCAGCTGTCTGCAAGGAGTATAAATCCTTCCATTCTCCACCATCCGGTCAGAGCTGAAGAAGCTTTTTGGATGAGAAGCAAAATGTCTTCAAAGAAAAAACAAGAAAGTCTAGTTCCCTCCTGAAAAAGCACCTTTGGGGAAATAGTCCTTATTGTGACAGAACGTAGTCTGGATCATCAGGAGGGAGGGGCTGCATTCCATATAGGACAATGAAACAATGAATCTTAGATAGTTTTAGTTGGGAGAAAGACAGTTAAGGAGTCTTCTCCCTGGCAATTCTCAGAATTCTCAAGTTTTCTGTTGCTAGGTCAGGAACATTAAAGGAAACTGTTCAGAAACAACTCTGAATATCTTTCTTGGTTGCTGGGGCCTGATATCATTGAATTTTATTATGGATCAAGAGGAACTTTCTCCTAGTTCAGAAATGTCCTCCTGGCTGGCCCATTCCACCAGAGGAAAAAACAGTGATGGATTTGTCTCACATAGATGTGACTCATTCAGGGCTACTCAAAGCTGTTAAAACTCCCCCGCCTTCCCCCTCCCTACTTCATTTCAACCAGCTACTACATTGTGACAGACAGTATTTTGTCTTTCTCCTGATCCCCATGATGCTGGATAGCAATCAGGGTTTCTTACAGCAGGCCTGCCATCTGGCTGCAATTAATTCCTCTTGCAAATCTCTTACCTTCTATAGAGCTGCCTCAGGCCACTCGGCTACATTTCTGAGAGCTTTGAGAGGCATCCAACCCATTGTGCAGAAAACTGCTGGTCCTCCTGTGAATCTTGCAAACTCACCACAAGTTCATGCAGTTCACTTTACAATTATCTGCAAACAATTGATCCATTTGTTTTATCTTGTAATGCTCAGTGACTGCCTGGCAAAGCATGGAGCATTTTTTCCCCCATAGCTGAAGATGTCCCTTATCAGTTAGCTATTTATTTGCTCTATGCCAGAATCTTGCCCAAACTTTGTCTTGGTGCCTGATTTATATGGAGATTTGCTTGGCCCCTTTTAACATAACAGTTGTGTTCCCTTGAATCAGCACCCTGATTCCCTGAAGCTTTCTTAGCAAGATTTTAGAAGTGGCTTGCCATTGTGTCCTTCTTAGGGCTGAGAGAGAATGATTGGCCCAAGGTCATCCAGCTGGCTTTATCCTAGTGGGACTAGAAATCATAACCTCCCAATTTCTAGCCCAAGGCCTTAACCATTACACTAAACTGGCTGTCATTATAAACATCACTCCCTACTTAGATAGTTGGAGTGCCTAATGTTGGATTCTCCTGACTATCTCAATTCTCTACACTTATAATCAGAAAGGACTCCCAGTATATTCTCTCTGTCTGTCTGTCTGTCTGTCTGTCTGTTTGTGTCTCTGTCTGTGTCTGTGTCTGTGTCTCTGTCTCTGTCTCTGTCTTTCTCTCTCTTTCTGTTTCTCTTTGTCTCTGTCTCTCTCTCTCTCCCTGTCTGTCTCTGTCTCCGTCTCTCTGTCTCTGTCTCTGTCTGTCTGTCTGTCTGTCTCTGTCTCTGTGTGTATGTGTGTCTCTGTCTTTCCTTCTCTCTCTCTCTCTCTCTCTCTCTCACACACACACACACACACACACACACACACACACACACACACATTCAGGGACACAGACTAATTGAAATAAATGCAGGCTCTCAACTTTTATTACTCTCTTTTAAAACCTATAGTTCCATGTTTATATATGTAAACATACCTTTTGAATTTAAAACTGGCCAAACTGAGCTTGGAGTTCCACAAGAATTGAACCAGAATGCCTATGTAGAACTGTCATTCTGCATGATAGTTCTCATATATTTTTGTACTTTACGACAAGGCTTGCCCAGACCAACATTAGCACTTTTCTCACACTCTAGGCTTAGTTCGCATGAAAGCTATCAATTTGTGTCTTCTTCAAAGTTTTTATTTTGATTCTTTTTCACATGCTATTTAGACTGAAATCTTCCAGGACAAATCCTTCTGCTCAGAGTGGGTCTGTAATGCTATATCTTTCATGCATCTTATTCACACTTTTTGTGTGTTTGTGTGCATGTGCCTTAGAGAAACCCATGGAGATTTTTTGGCAGTATTTTCAGAAGTGTTTTGCCCTTGCCTTCTTCCTAGGGCTGGGACAGGGTGACTGGCCCAAAGTCACCCACTTGAATTTGTCCCTAAGGTTGGACTAGAAGACACAATATCCCAATTTCTAGCTTGGTGACTTAATCATTAGGCCAAACTGTCTTTTGACTCACACAAAGGTATAGCATAAAATCACGTCTTTATATCATGACTTTATTTAATGATTAACATTATATATCAGTGACAGGAAAGCAATCCTAATATACTGACATAGGTTCTTTATTTAATGAGGTTATATATGGTTAACATATTCTGCTTCTGACACCTACAAATATAGATTAGCAGCACAATTTTCTCATGAAAGTCAATGTATTTCAATATGTTCCTGCATGACACGTTTTTGTCTCCAGTAATGCAAAATTCTTTACTAAACCAATTTTCTAATTTTGTCAGCTTTTCTTCCCTACTCTGGTTAATCACCTGCAAAGTCAGGCATCTAATTTATTTTACTGGCCTTTCTTGGTCTCACTACCCCAGTTCCTCTTTTGCCTCCTGAGGTAACAAAGCTAATTGTCCTACTTTTGACAGGATAGTACCAGCGTGTGCCTACTTTCCTTACGTTAGAAGGCTACTTACAAAACAGAGAAAGATACAAAATGGGTTTAATATAATACCTGAATGTACATTCCAAAATGTGTTTTACAGTTGTAGAAGCGCTTTCCTCACACAAACACGAAGCCGAAGACACCACCCTGAAGATGACGAGTGGGATCTCGTCGAAAGATACTCTCAATCTGACTTCCGGTTGAGCCGCCAGCATCGCCAGATGCTTCTTCGCGAAGCGACAGCCCCAGACTCCGTAGAATCGCAAGAACAGCGTAAATCGGCTTTCTTGCGGTTTGGAATCCTTCCCCCCAGGAAGAAGGGGGGAAGGAGAGCAGACAGGTGGGGTAGAGCTCCCTAAGAGCACCAGATTTTGCTAATAATCTGGTGCTCGAAGATGAGAGCTCCCCGTGAAGCCTGTCAAAGCTCCGGACCTGGGATGCCTCTGACGGGGAAGTTTTTCCCTGTCAGAACTAGATGCCGCGGCCACCCCATTAAACAACTTTAAACAAATACTTCTTGAACCAAGCTGGCGGAGCACAAGTTGCACGAAGGAAACAGCAAGTATTTTTTTTCTTTTTTTTTTAACTCCAGGGATTTACTTTCTTTAAAAGATTTTTCCTAAGTGGAAAGTGAAAGCAAGATGGCGTTTGAGTTTCAACGGGGCGTGAAGAAGTGAAAGTTAAAAGTAATTATTGATAAGCCCCTGTTTGAAACGTAAAACTCCTTTTTGAAAAGTGGATGAAATAAGAAAGGACGTAATAATAATAACTCAAGCAGCAATACAAATTAAAAAGTCTTTTTTTTTCCTTTTTTCTTCTTGAAATTCTTTTTTTTTCTTTTTTTTCCCCCATCCTTCTGGAAGGGAAGGAAGAAGGGGGGCAAGATGGCTGGTCTTTTTGAAAGTAAAGAAAGCAAAGGAGGGTTAATTAACCCTCAATGGTCTGACTTTGAGGAAGCTTTGAGTTCAATTACCTCTGCTTTATTGAAAAGAATTGATACTATATTTCAAGCTTCTCAAGCTGGAAACAATGAAATACATGGAAATACTGAGTTGCAATCTAGCAGTGGGGGATTGAATGAAGAGCTGGGAGAGGAAAAAAAACAACAACAGGTCATAGCAGATCTTACAGAAGAGAGAAAGATGAAGGCTGAGCAGGATAAGGAGCAAGAAATTCTGGAAGTTGATGAAATTTTGGCTACATGAATTTTTTTTTATAAAATTCAATTTGTACTTAAAGAGCTGTTTCCAGAAGAAGCTACATTCCTGCAAAAATTTTATAATATCCAATCCCAAAAACCGCAAAATTTTACTGGAGTTAAAAAAGGCAGAGGGATCAAAGTTAAGAAGAAAGTTCGTAAAAAGGAAAAGAAGAAAGCCTGGAGAAATGGAAAATAACCCTGCTTGATGAGATGATGGTCCTTAAAAAGTATTGTTTAAATGTTTAAAGATTTTGAATTTTTTGGGGGAAAAAAAAAGTAGACAGCAGTTTAATGCCAGTAAACCAAGTGATGAACAACGAGGAGGCAATCTATAGTTGTATTGGAATATTTTGAGAAGAATAAACAGATCACAGCAATGCTGGTGTGTTGGGCTGTGAAATATGCCCTGACTTGAAGGATTTGGAATATTTTATTAAGGACTGTGATAAATCTGGATCTAACTGTAATCGTAGAAGTTTTATTGAATATAGTAAACTGGAGTTTCCTGTTTGATGGTAATAAATATAAGGCAAAAGGACTATGGATCTAGAGCAATTGCAGGTGATCTGGTGGTTTCCCTAATACGTCTGATGAATCTACTAATCTAATTTTTGACTGGATTTGATGGATATTATTACAAATATAATTATAAAGTCACTCGGGGGGGTTCTTTTTTATAAAGAAGCAATTCTTTATTTAGGTGGGTAGATGTAAATGAAGATATTCTATATGCTGTTGGAAGATGTGAAGACAAGAAGATTAGCAACTGGTTTAATATAGTATGAAGAATTTAAATGTTTGATATAGTTATTAAATGACGTTTTATCTGTATTGATAAATTAATAAGAGGTTTGATTGTTATATTCTTTTTTTAATTAAAAATTTATTATTATTATTTTTATTAAGTGTTTTAACTATAACTGGACCTTGATGGTTTAAAAATGGAGGACGGAAGACTTTATATAGTATTTTATTTTAAATTTGGGGGTTTTTTTGATTGAGGGTTTCTTTATTTTTCTTTGTTGTTGGGTTTTTTTTCTCTGTTTTAAATGAAAGAAGTTATAAAATATCTTGTTAAATCGTATAGACTTAATAATTTGTTAAGTATTAATTAGTTATATTGAGTAATGATAGGTTTGATTAGGTAATACTTAATTGTTTTATTAACTGCCGTAACTATAAATGGAGATTAATTCTGTTGAATTAGATGGAATAAGAAGAAAGAAGACTTGCTTTCCTTTTATCTACTTGTTTAATGATTAGGATTACGATAAGTGTGAAATGGAGTTTAACTTAGAGAATTTGAGCTGTATTTTATCTTGTATTTGCTCTGGGAAGTCGGGGGGGTGGCTGGGGAGGGGGGAGAAAATGTATGTAAAACTTTTAAAACTTTTTCAATAAAAAAAAAAGAAAGATACTCTCAATCTTACATGGGAAAAGACCCGAATACACCAAAACTTGCATACCTCTACCCGTGAAAATCGTGTGTGTGTGTGTGTGTGTGTGTGTGTGTGTGTGCGCGTGTGTGTAGGTCTTTGGTTATTCGGGTTTTCTCCCGCGTAAAATTGGAAGTGTCTTGGCAACGTTTCGACGAAGTCTCATTCGTCATCTTCAGGCTGGTGTTCTCGGCTTCGTGCTTCCAGGAGCAAGAAGCCGAGAACATCAGCCATTTGCTCCTGGAAGCACAAAGCCGAGAACACCTTCCTTCTCTTAGCTATTTGGCTACATTTACTGGGTCGGCTTTTTCAGATTCTCTATTATTATCTGTCAGCTGTAGAGGGAGAAGGATTCTGGTAGGCATCACAGCACCTCTGATTGTTAGTTGAGAACTCAGTTTGTCTTCTGGCTCGATCCTCTCTCTCTCTCTCCCTGTTACTGGCCACCTTCCTGGAAGCAGGAAGACAAACTGCTGTCATCCAATCAGGACACAGAGTTACAGGCCAACCAACATACGTCAGCAGCAGCTAATACATATAAACGACAACTCCGACCTCGCAAATAGCCATAGTTTCCAAGCTTAACGAGAGCCTGAAGATGACAGGGTTGTGAGCCTGTCAAAACGTTGCTAGATATAAAAACTTTTAAGGTACTGGTAGGATTTTAGCTGGGGGTTTTTAAAGGACCTTGCAGAGTGCTTTGTAAGGAATTTTAGAAGATTTTAAGCTGAGATTTTAACCGGAATTTTAAACATTTTTAACTAACTTAGTTACTATGACGCAGGAAAACACCCGAGATTTTAATTTTTTGCACATACACACCTGCGAAAACCTGAGAAAACACACACACACACACACACACACACACACACACACACACACATATGTTTGTATGTATGTATGTATTTCTCTTTAGCCAGGTTCTTCCTACGTAAACCAAGATTTTTATGCAGCCCTAGTTCACTGAAATCACAATCCACTAGTTTCTAGGCTTTTTTCTGGCAGACCAGCAAGCTAAAGAGAAATACACATAAAGGCCTACGAAAAGAAAAGATACATACATACATACATACATACATACATACATACATATATATATATGTCTTTGGTTATTCGGGTTTTCTCCCGCGTAAAATTGGAAGTGTCTTGGCGACGTTTCGACGAAGTCTCATTCGTCATCTTCAGGCTGGTGTGTTTGGCTTCGTGCTTCCAGGAGCAAAGAGAGAGAGAGAGAGAGCGCTTGGTGCTTTATGAATTTGGTTGTTCGTTTACAGATGTTTCGTTACCCAATAGTCAATGAGCCAGTAGATAACTAGGTATCATCAGCAGTATTTGTGAGTGTGAGGTCTGCCAGTGTAGGTGAGGGTTTGGGTGTGGGTGAGGGTTTGGAGGTTTGGTTTTTTTGGTAGGAAAAAAAGTAAATTTTCCAGATTTTGGAACTGTAATTTGCTTCTTTATAACCATAGTTTTTTTAGATAATGACGTTGGAAAGGAATTAATTCACATTAAGTGGATAGACTGGTATTTTTAAGCCTGTTATTCAGGGCTTGGGTGTATAAAAAGAGGAACCACAAACTTTGGGAAGGCAATTTTCCATTTCCAGACACTATGGAAAAAAAGCCCCAAATGTCTGAAATTACCCCAGTAAAATTCAGTGGTAAATGACATGATAAATATTCTTTTTTGTTATGTCTGACCAATCCATATAAAACAGCAAAGCATAAAGTAGACAATAGAGTAATAATAGATATTCTGATGTTAGCTCATTAAGCTTGCTAAATTTCACAGCCTATAAAGCAAAAATTTTGCAATGTTTAGGGAAATGAATTCATTCCTGTTAGATAATAACATAATTCACATAAAATACATCTGAGTGCCCTGCAAATGTTGTTATTCACACAGCTATCTGATAAAAGTAGATATACTTCTAAAACAAATAATATCAAGCAAAACGGCCTTTGGTTCCAATGATTCTGGTCCATATCTGGTCGATACACATAACAACCAGTACCCATAAGTTAGCCCAAATGGTGTACTGTACTGCAGCAATATTTGAATTAAGACACCTACAATCTGCTAATTTAAAGAAGGTGTAAGAAATCTGGGATCCATTACTCCAATGGAACTGAACTTTTCAGGATGTTTGTATCAATTTTATTTGCAAAGTTATGGCTGTTGCAGAATCCCCACAGTCATGTGATTGAGATTTTGATGGCATCCTGCTAGCTTCCTACAAGCAAAGTCCATGGGCAAGTCAGCAAGTAGTCACTCTCCTTTCCATTGCCTTTTTGCCCATCAGTGTGATAACAATACCATTCAGAAAAATTAAATGTTTCTTTTTGGTCAAATCAAACTGCAGTACTGTTTGTTTGTTTTTTTTTCAAAGGATGATCCAATAAGTCACAGGGTTGTTAGTTTAAATATAAATATCAGGCTTGTCATAGGTAGAATGAATTTGTAGTTCTCTGATTTAAGGGCGTTGTTGGCTGGGAATCTGTACTAAAGTTGTTGAAGTGTTGCAGTTTTGATCTTTCATGTTAGAACTCATTAGAACATATAGATGGCTTTTTTAATATGGAACCTCTGTTACCAACTCTGATCTTGATTTGCTTTATGGATTGCTTTTTCTCTTATGACCACTCTAATCATCATGACTTTAGAGGCAGTGGTGGGATTCAAATAATTTAACAACCAGTTCTCTGCCCTAATGACCAGCTGGGTAGGCATGGCTCAGTGGTCATGTGACCGTGTGGGTGTGGCCAACTCAACATCACTCATGTCGATGGGCATTTCACCTTAGCTGTTACAATGTAATAAGGGTTAACCAGAGAGGCAGTTTCTGTAAGCAGGGCAATAAAGATTAGGCTAGAAACAACACCAGAATGTTTCCTTCCTGCCTTCCTTACAGGATTAGCCCTGTAAAGTGGAAAAAACACAAAATAAGATTTCTTCCAACAAGCAGTTCTCCAAACTGCTTAGAAAGTTAACAACCGGTTCTCCTGAATAGGTGCGAACTGGCTGAATCCCACCACTGTTTAGAGTGTTATAGATTATATTCTGCCACTTTCGAATTTAGGCATACAGACATTTAGTACATGGATGTGATGATTAAAGAGTTGGACCAGGAAAGCGTAGATTCATGTTTATCTCCAGCCTGATCTTGGATCTGCCTGACTCTGGACCATTTATAACCTAATCTACACCAAAGAGTTGTTGTTTTGATGGTTGGATTTTTGCAACCTTGAGATGCCAGAAGAAAATAAGATATAAATCTAATGAGGCATGTGAGTTTTATGTTTGTATACTGATTTCAGAAAAGTTGACCATTAAAGTTGGGCAGAATCTAAAATAAATGCTTCCGGATTCCTTATCATATGGTACTTCTAACCTAAGAATCCCTTATGTGGACAATGTGGAGCAAGGTTTAACATAGTTTACTGGAGTTCCTTCTTCTGAAGCTTCTGAACACATTAACACAGTAATCACAGTATCCCACTGCCAGCTAGGCTGTTGATCATTTGTAATGCTAGTCCATCTCTATGAAATTCAATAACTTGACATAAAAAATTAATATAAAACAGTGTTTGACCTCTAGTGTTTTTCTTTCTCACAAACCAAGACAACACTAATTTCCTGTACCCCAAGCTATAAATTTGGGATTAGTTGCTAAATCATTAAAATCCTGTATTTTAAATCTTTTTTCTCTGTAAGACCAGGTTTTGCTCATCTACCCCTTTTCAGATATCTCTGGTGTCTTTTTAATAAGTATGATAACACAACTTATAAACCAAACTAGCCTAAAGCTTGTAGTCTTCAGACAGCCTTGTGGGAGACCAATTCAAAAGCACAGCGTGCAGAATATGTTTGATTTGATGGCAGATGGTTTAAAAGATACCTGAGCTACTTACAACTCATGTTTGTCCTTAGGGTTACTCATGTGCAGAGATTGTAAAAAAAAAATTGTTTAAATAATGCAAGCTACTTAGTGAATGACTTTGGGAACTGGAGTGTGCTCATCCATGCAGCAACAACATCAACCACAAGCCATCAGAATATGTTTCACATAGTAACCTGTGAGGAAAAGCAAGATAACAAGCAGAAGATTTCTCTGCATAGTAACCTGTAAGGAAAAGCAAGATAACCAGCAGAAAGCAGATGCTACCAGAAGCTTTTGCAAATTTTATTTGCTGGTGTTCTTGTTTTCTTTTTGGACATTGATTTGATGATGGTCTGTTGCAGCAATGATTTAAGGGAAGATGAAAAACCTGCCAGAAGCTTTATCTTGTATTTTTCTGTTTGGCCAGAAGTGAGAAGCAATACAGATGAGCCAGAATAAAAATTCTTTATTGCAGTAACTTGTCCCCTTTATGTCAAATGAGAGGCATTTATCTGAAGGGATTGGTTCTGCTAAAGTGACTGCATTAAGTACAGAACTCCCTGCTGTAAAAGTTCAAATGAGAAAATAGACGGAGAATTATATGTTAAGGATAGTCAAAGAAGTGGCCGCGGTGAAAATGGTTTGATTCCTATAAAATTGCCAGAGAATATTACTTATTCTTTTTATTATTCCCTCTGCCTGATTCTTTCACATTCACATCAGATACAATATTTTATAGTTAAATGCGCAGAGGAAGAGCCGGGGTTTCTAGAATGATAACTGGCTGGCAAAACTAGAATTGAAAGTTACATTCATGTTGGAAAGAAAAAAAGGGGGAAATGATTTTATTTATTTATTTTTGTCAAGCATATATAAGATAACAGGTAAAAGTATAGACATAATTTGAATACATGAAAAGAGTAAGAGTAAAAAGGAAAATTAGGACAGGGACGGTAGGCACGCTGGTGCACTTATGCATGCCCCTTGCAGACCTCTTAGGAATGGGGTGAGGTCAACAGTAGACAGTTTAAGGTTAAAATTTGGGGGGGTTTGGGAAGAAACCACAAAGTCAGACAGGCATTGA
This sequence comes from Ptyas mucosa, assembly GCA_012654045.1. Lineage (NCBI taxonomy): Eukaryota > Metazoa > Chordata > Lepidosauria > Squamata > Colubridae > Ptyas > Ptyas mucosa. Next base: position 51,721,693 of record WNWU01000003.1, read on the forward strand.
TCACTCTGTTACTGAAGTCATATTTTCTGCAATCGAGTTTGGAGTGGTTTACCTTGAGATTGTACCTATTATTTGCTCATGTATTGCTCATGAGTACTCATGAAGTACTCATTGACAGGTAGGACATTGTGGCAGATAATTTTATATACTACACTTAGGTCAGACTGAAATTAGCATAGTTCTAAATTGTCTAAGCCCAAAATTTGAAGTCTGGTGCCGTAAGGTATTTTATTGCGGGTAGAGGAATGGAGGACTCTTCTCGTAAAATATATCTTCTTCTTCTGTATTGTATTGCATTGCATTGCATTGCATTGCATTGCATTGCATTGCATTGCATTGCATTGCATTGCATTGCATTGCATTGCATTGCATTGCA
>WNWU01000003.1:51725334-51748347 GCA_012654045.1 Ptyas mucosa
ATATATATATATATATATATATATATATATATATATATATATATAAATATTATCAATAATGATAATGATAATAATATTCCTATTAGTTGGATTTTTTCAAGATTTCTAATTGCTTTTTTAAAAATATGAAAAACAAACAAACTTTAGAAGACATCAAAATGAAGATTGTGCTATTGTAACGTAGAAGAACAATGATCGCTCTTTTAAGAAACTGAAAAGGCTGAGCTATGATAGAACCTTTATTTTAGTGGTAGTGAGTCCATAGTCCCTATGTATTAGGCTTAGCAGATGGCTTCCTTCTGAACTTAAATTGTCTTACATTCATTTTAATTCTGTGGACACTCTAAGCTTGTCTGGTAGGAATTGAATTGTATTGTGTATCATTTCTGGAAAGCTTCCAAGCTCCTACACTGTTGTATATATCCTCTTACCATCTGTGAATAGAAAATTGGGCATTTGCTGCTAATGACTCTCAAATGCATGGACCAAAAATGATGTCTTCTTATTACTATGTCCTGTCCATAGTTGATCATACTTAGAGTAGATCTGTTAAAATTAGCAGGATTTACTTTCCCATTGTCGCTTATTTAAACTCCACTTATTTCAGTGGATCTGTTCTAAATATATTATCAACTGACCAATTATACATAGTATAATTATGGTGGTTGGACTTGACAAAGAAAGACAATTTTTATGACTGACTGGTAGAGGAAAGAGCCATATCTAACATTGGATATGATGCCATAGTTTGCCTCAAGCAGCATATTTTAGTAGCACATTGTCAATCATTCCATTTATTATTGTATTCGTATTAGTTGAGCTACCCTTTAGGTTTTCTGCCTCGGGCATCAAAATGTCTTGGTCCTCTCTGCATTTAAACTGCTTCCTAAATATAGTCCATAATTTTCTGATTGCCTTTGTCTGTAACAACAGGGCATAAAGTCATATAAGAGAAGGACAAAGCCTCCAGGAAGACGATAACAACAGATACCCACATTGGATACTTCTCTTTTATTTTTATTTGCAAAATCTCATATTCATTCCATATTCAGTATGAAGTTCATCTGAACTTGAAACACCTAATATGGAAAGTTGAGATTGTGGAGAACTGACAAGTTGTTAAATGTGAAATAGCCTGTAAAGATTACTCACAAATGTTCCTTAGGGGGGAAAATAAAGAAAATGTAAAAAAAAAAAATTGTTAAACTTTTCTGAAGTTACTAGTTTGTTTTCAACAATATAACCAGACTTTGGCAGTTATTATAAATACTAAATACAAGGGACATGGTGGCCCAGTGGCTAAGACGTTGAGCTTGTCGATCGAAAGGTCGGCAGTTCAGCTGTTTGAATGCCTAGTGCCATGTAATGGGTGAGCGCCCGTTATTTGTCTCAGCTTCTGCCAACCTAGCAGTTTGAAAGCATGTAAAAAAATGCAAGTAGAAAAATAGGGACCACCTTTGATGGGAAGGTAACAGTGTTCCGTGCGCCTTTGCATTTAGTCATGCCGGCCACATGACCATGGAGATGTCTTCACACAGCGCTGGCTCTTTGGCTTTGAAACAGAGATGAGCAGCGCCTCCTAAAGTCAGGAACGACTAGCACATATGTGTGAGGGGAACCTTTACCTTTACCTTATAAATACTATTAGGATGGTTCCCCCTCCCCCCAAGATTTCTGCAATTTGTTCAGAATAAAGTACCTTGAGAATTTGCTATATCTTAACCTATAACTTCCTGTACATCTTAGTCCTACAGGATCAACTTCTCAACAGGATCACCTTCTCAACAGGAACCAATTCAACCAGTGCAGCTTTTCTGACAGATATTGGTAGTGGTCTCCCACTTTCTGGAGTTTGGAACTGGAACAGTAAGCAATGTTCTCATTTACAATTCCTGTTTTATGGAACAGCTTCCTTGTCTTGTTAACATCACCCTTGATTACTTTCAGAAGGTGGAAATGCTCTGGAGAGTATTTAGAAGGTGCTGGGTCCATGCTACTAGTTGTCTCAGTACAATTATGTTGTTGGTTTATATGCTCAATTTAATGTTGCTTTTATAGTTTCTGTTGATGTTAACTTCCAGGAGACCTTGTTGACTATGGTGGTGTATAAAACAAACACATTTCAGAGTATATTTAGTAAACTTGGAATGATTTTATTTCCTAATTCTCATATCCTTCTGAAGCCAGAAGGAATAATTCCTTTAAATTATACTTTCTAATTATGCCAATGTTCAGGACTATAAAGAAGGGGAACAGTTCAGAAGTCACAGAATTGAATTTTATGAGTGGCACAATCTTGTGTAACTGCTTCATCAATTTGGCTAGAGCAATGTGAAACATAGATGGGAATTTAAACAGAGAGAAATATACTTCATGCAGTCATTAATGCTTTTTTTAAAAAAAAACAAAACCTTCCACCTTTTTGGAAGTAGAAATGACAAAAATTATTGTATGCTTATTGATGAGATTAATGAATGGATTAGTTAGCAATTCAAGAAATACCCATAAAAAGATCGTTTATATAATGAAGGATAAAACTATTAAAATTGTCAAGATCCCGAATTGGCATTTTGGGCTATGTGGTTAGCTCAAAGAAAAACTAATCCCAGCATGTGACTGAGATAAAAAGAGCAAATTCACTGTTGGGTGTCATTAGGAAATTAATTGAGAGCAAAACTATCATTTCCATAATACCTTCATTATTAGCCCCATGGAGAGGCTACCGATCCTCCTTTGTCAACTTGTTCTGATTGATCTTCAAACAATCCATCCCAATCTAGTCAGGACTGTAAACTAGTTCACAGTTGTAGCATATGATCTGATTTCTTCTTGGACTGATTCCACCTAGATTCCTCTCAGCTGAGATCAGTTCCTAGTGACTGTACAGATGTGCCCACATAGGTCTCTTGGTAACAATTTTTAGAACATAGAATAACAGGATTGGAACGGACAGATTTGCTGTTCTTTTGACATCCTAGACTAGTTCATAATCCTGAGAGTTCCTGTTTTTTCCACCATTGATTTAGGGCCGTGATGGCGAACCTATGGCACATGTGCCAGAGGTGGCACACAGAGCCCTCTCTGTGGGCCCGTATGCCATTGCCAGCTACTCTTCTGGTTTCTGGTGTGCACATGTGTGCCAGCCAGCTGGTCTTCGCAGGTGCAAGAATGCTGAAAAATGGCCTGAAAATGGCCAAAACCCAGGCCATTTCCGGGCCTTTTTTGGACTTTTTCTGGCCATTTTTCCAGCCTGAAAGATAGCTGGGAAAAATGGCCTGAAAATGGCCCAAAAAATGGTCTGAAAAAAGCCCAGAAAATGGCCCGGATAATGCCCAAAAAGCAGGCATGCATGCGTTGGCCAGCTGGTCTTTAGGTTTCCAGTGCACGCACATGCACACACATGCACACCAGTGGTGGGTTCCTCCTGGTTCCGCCCGGTTCTGCTGAGCCAGTAGCAGTGACAATATGATGTCACCAAACCGGTTCTGCCACCCCACCCCCGCATTATTCTTACCTTTTATTTGGCCCCACCCCCAATCTATTGCTGCCTCCCGAGTCCCAGATGATCGGTTAGAAGGAAAAAAACTGTTTAAACTCTTGCCACGGGACTTCAAAGGGCCACCGTACAGCTGATCAGTGTTAAAAGGCAGTGTGGTGGTAGACCGGTACCTTCAAAAACAAACGAGTAGACCGGTGCCTGCAAAAATAAATGGGTAGACCAGTGCCTCCAAAAACAAATGAGTAGTTAAAAGCCTGGTAGACCAGTACCTCTGCTAAATCCTAAAGAATTGTCACATGACCATCAAGCCACGCCCACAGAACCGGTAGTAAAAATTTTAGAACCCACCTCTGATGCACACGCATTCCAGTTTGGGCACTCAGTGCCGAAACGGTTCGCTATCATTGAGTTAGGGTCCTTATGTTTGACTATTTTGTGTCTTTTAGGTAACAATCCTCTCAGTTCTTTAACTGATAAAAAGATCAGAGACCAGACATTGCTGCCCTGTTTATTCCCTCCCTTAAGAGTCCCTTCCATGTAATCTAATAGTTCTAAGTGCTTAAAAAGAGGTGAAACACATAAACAATTTATATGAAGACTAGAAGATGGCTACAGGGCTCTCAAGTTCAACCTTGATGCTTGCTCAACCATTCTTTCAGGCAACATAGCTAAGTTGGTGACAATTCATTCTAAGCATCTCGGACTACATTTTTGTCCATTGACGCCAGGAACCATTTTCTCAGTGTATTTCCATGTTATTCTCCAAGTCTGCAATAATCCTTAGGGATCATAATTTGATACTTATTCCAACTCCAATCTACCCTGAGTTTTCAGACTGGCCAGCAAAGAAATGCCTAACCATAGACTGCAATTCAAATACGTTATTAGAATGGCTTTAGGTATGAACATATTAAACTCCCTTCCTATTCTTGTTGATCAAAGGTTCCCCCCAACATCCAGGACTTCTGGTGGGATCGCGACATCGCCGGACGCTTCTTTTTGAAGCGCCAACCCAGGGCTCCGTAGAACCGCAAGAACAGCAACTATCAGCTGTCTTGCAGCTTGGAAACTTTCCTCCTGGTAAGAGGGGGGAAAGTGAGTAGACGGGTGGGGTAGAGCTCCCTGAGAGTGCCAGATTTTTCCTATAATCTGGCGCTCGAAGATGAGAGCACCCCGTTAAGCCTGTCAGTACTCCGGACCCTGGATGTCTCTGCTTTGCAGAGCTAAATGTCGTTACCATCCCAGCAACCAACTTTAAACAAATACTTTTTGAATCAAGCTGGTGGAGCATAAGCAGCATGAATAAAACAGCAAGTATTTTCTTTTTTTTTAACTCCAAAGATTTACCTTCTTTAAAAGATTTTCCTTAAGCTGAAAGTGAAAGCAAGATGGCGTTTGAGTTTCAACAGGGCGTGAAGAAGTGAAAGTTAAAAGTAATTATTGATAAGCCCCTGTCTGAAACGTAAAACTCTTTTTTGTAAAGTGGATGAAACAAGAAAAGAAGTAATAATAATAATTGAAGCAGTAATATAAATTACAAATTGCAAAGGGTCCTTTTTTTTCTTTTTGATACTTTTTTTCTTTTTTTCCTGTCCTTTTGGAAGGGAAGGAAGAAGGGGGGCAAGATGGCTGGTCTTTTTGAAAGCAAAGAAAGCAAAGGAGGGTTAATTAACCCTCAGATATGGTCTGATTTTGAGGAAGCTTGGAGTTCAATTACCTCTGCTTTATTGGAAAAAATTGATACTATATTTCAAGCTTTTCAAGCTGGAAACAATGAAATACATGGAAATACTGAGTTGCAATCTAGCAGTGGGGGATTGAATGAAGAGTTGGGAGATGGAAAAGAACAACAACAGCCTATAGTAGTCTTTTTTGGGGAGAAAAAGACGGATGCTGTGCAGAATAAGGAGCAAGAAATTTTGGAAGCTGATGAGATTTTGGCTACACGAATTTTTTCTTATAAAATCCAACCTGCATTTAAAGAGCTGTTTCCAGAAGAAGTTATATTTCTGCAAAAATTTTATAATATGCAATCCCCAAAAATGCAAAATTTTACTGGAGTTAAAAAAGGCAGAGGGATCAAAGTTAAGAAAAAAGTTCGTAAAAAGGAAAAGAAGAAAGACTGGAGATATGGAAAATAACCCTGCTTGATGAGATGATGGTCCTTAAAAAGTATTGTTTAAGTGTTTAAAGATTTTGAACTTTTGGAAGAAAACAGCCAACAGCTTAATGCCAGTTAACTAAGCGATGAGCGACGATGAGGAGGTAACCTACAGCTGTATTGGAATATTTTGAGAAGAATAAACAGATCACAGAAATGCTGGTGTGTTGGGCTGTGAAATATGCCTTGACCTGAATTATTTGGAATATTTTATTAAGGACTGTAATAAATTTGGACTTAATTGCAATCGCAGAAGTTTTATTGAATACAGTAAATTGGAGTTTCCTGTTTGATGGTAATAAATATAAGGCAAAAGGACTATGAGTCTAGGGCAATTGCAGTTGATCTGGTGGTTTCCCTAATACGTCTGATGAATTTATTAATCTAATTTTTGACTGGATTTGATGGATACTATTTGAAATACAATTACAAAGTCACTCGGGGGGGGGTTACATAAAGAAGCAACTTTTATTTAGGTGGGTAGACGCAAATGAAGACATTCTATATGTTGTTGGAAGATGTGAAGATAAGAAGATTAGCAACTGGTTTAATCTAGTATGAAGAATTTAAATGTTTGATATAGCTATTAAATGATGTTTTTAGTTGATTTGTTAATATGTATTGATAAATTAATAAGAGGTTTGATTATTATTTTTTAGTTAGAATTTTTTTTTATTATTAAGTGTTTTAATTATAATTGGACCTTGATGGTTTAAAAGTGGAGGACGGAAGAGTTTATATAGTATTTTATTTTAAATTTGGGGTTTTTGAATGAGGGTTTTTTTCTTTTGGTTTTTTTTTTTTTGTTTTAAATGAAAGAAGTTATAAAATATCTTGTTAAATTGTATAGACCTAATAATCTGTTAAGTATCTAATAGCTAAATAGAGTAATGATAGGTTTGATTAGGTAATACTTAATTGTTTTATTAACTGCTGTAATTATAAATGGATACTAATTTTGTTGAATTAGATGGAATAAGAAGAAAGAAGACTTGCTTTCCTTTTATCTATTTGTTTAATGATTATGATAAGTGAGAAATGGAGTTGAATTTAGGGAATTTGAGCTGTATTTTATATTTTGTATTTGCTCTGGGAAGTCGGGGGGTGGTTGGGGAGGGGGGAGAAAATGTATGTAAAACTTTTAAAACTTTTTCAATAAAAAAAAAAGGGTTCCCCCCAACATCCCTACCCCCAATTCCTTCTAGGTGCTTTCTGAATTAACAAATCAAGACTAGACATATGCAAAATTTGTTGAATTTGACTAGGACAAGTTGAAGCAATCCACCAAATGAATTAAAAATATGATTATATTATCTCGAACTATTCTACGTTTGGGCTTTGTCCAGAGTTAGGGACACAGCTCTAATATAGATGGAGCAACTTGGCTTGGGCAACCTTCAACAGTTTTCTTAACTGTTTCTCAAAGATAATATTCAAGAATTATCAAATCTTTGTTAATGTAATAAAATGATGGGTGGGCTGAAAAACTTCTTTTAGGTCAGATTTCTCAGCTGGGTTGGTGGTGGAGGCTCCCTATTGATGCATGGTGTGGAAACAATTGTTAGAGGAGAGTCTTACCAGGTTTGTTTATGAGTAGGAAATAAAATACAAAGGCAGTTGATTGAACAAAGGGTGAGGTTTATTTCCAGGAGTGCAACATACAGAATCAGTTGTCAGAGGCAGCCATCTTGAGCCCTCGCCCCATATTTAAGAAAATCTTTATTTTGTTCCTCAGAAGTGCACCCTCTAGACCTGTGATGGCGAACCTATGGCACGGGTGCCACAGGTGGCACGTGGAGCCATATCGGTGGGCATGTGAGCTCAGCTCCAGCACACATACATATGCCAGTCAGCAGATTTTCGGGCCTTCTGGGCCCACCAGAAGTCAGGAAACACTCTGTTTCCAGTCTCTGGGGTGGGGAAGGCTGTTTTCACCCTCCCCAGGCTCCTAGAAAGGCTCTAGAGCCTGGGGAGAGCAAAAAACAGGCCTACCAGGCCCACCGTGCCATCGCGTGCCATAAGCTGGGGGAGCACGGGGGTGGGGCGCATAGAATTATGGATATGAGCACACGTGCGTATGATCCCCCCACACTCCCCATGCTTTTGGCACGCGATGGCAAAAAGGTTAGGCATCACTGCTCTTGACTTTCTATGGAAGTGCACTTAGCCAGCACGCCAGAAGGGAGCACTGTGTAGTCAGGCACCCAGCAATTTCCACCTATTTGGCATTGCTGATAGAAACCTCAATCTCTTGAGGAAAGGATCTTTTCTTATTTTATTAGGCTAAGATCCAACTGGAAACAACATTCACTTGTATAGTCTGGTGCCTCCTGATGCAACTTAATCTTCGTATTGATGCCAATTGCAATTTCACAATTTTTGATCGTAATTTTTAACCTTTTGCCCTGATAAATGGTGGGAAGGTTGTATGATGGGAAGATTTGACTTCCTTCCCACATAATAAGACAGGGGAAAGGTAGTTTGAATGCATTCGTAATTAAGAAACCAGCGTTCTTTTTGTATTGTAACATAGCTACTTTTCTGAAATTTAAAATAGGAAAATGTTTTATTTTAAAGGTATTTTATTTTTTATCATTTATTTTAAAGGAAGTGGTTTAGGAAGCTTAAGACAAACTTTTGATGTACAATTCTTCAGTCTGAATTGGCGGAAACTCACCTGATATTTAATTAACTTCCTGATGTCATTGCTTGCTTCAGAGTATAAAACTATCAAGCCACAATACTGGGCCTGTGAACTACAGTTTGATAGGTAGGCACACATCCTACTGGAAAACATCAAGATAACCCTCCTGAAATGACTTCAGAGGTCCTGTGGCATGGTATCCACCAACGAGGAAGAATACCAGTTCAACTGCTGGGAACATCTTGAGAAGTTGACAGTTTAGAACTGCAATTAGTTTAATTCTGTGATGTGTTGTTTAAGTAACAGCAGATTATTCTAACTACTGTACGTTCTACTATATGGGAGGTCTGGAGGTGCTGTAGACATGTGGAGGCATAATCGTATGGCAAGCTGAAGAGACAAAGAAATAGGTCTTAGCCCCAAGCTGAAAACTGATTAGCCTGTCTCTCCAGTCTTCTACAGAAAACAAAGCGATTGACAAGCTCAGATAAGCTGAGAAAGGATGCCTTCACCTTACAGCTATTAAAAATTGCAGGGTCCTCTGAGCTTTGCCAAGGAAATCTGCAAACATAAAAGAATGACGATCAGGCTTAAGAAAAAAGAAATAGCACCTCGGGGGAAGCTGTCAATATTGGAATTCTGCTAAGATACCACACCTTGAAGGAAACAAGGATAACATCTGGAACACTTCCAAGTTCGACTGAAAACAAAACAAAACACGCAATCTATGTTAAGTAAAGAATATTTAATCTTGGCCCAAGAGGATTTTTCTTTTTCTGGGTATAAGGAAAAGCTTTTTAAATCTTGAATTGCTTGACAGAAACATTATTCACTGAAGTGTCCATAGAATTAGATATTTTCCTGCTTGGGTATCAGAAGATTCAAATTAATTTGGGGGAGGGTGGGGGGGTTGCTTTCATTTTTATGAACTAGAGTGCATTTATTTTAAAGTCATTCATTCAATTAATTCTTTCTCCCACACAATAGATAAGAGTAATAATGATCAGGCTGCTAGATAATATTCTAAGGAATGGAACAGAATGCATTTCTAGTAACAATAAGTAACTTATGCTATGCCGAGATTCCTTTGTTTCTAGTCTCTAAAATACATAGATAAGGGCTCAAATGAAAATTGCCTCTGATTGTCCTACTATGTTACCAGCATTCATATTTAATCAAACTTTTGGTGGTGGTTCAAGTCAGCTGGCCAATATCATCACCTGATAGCTGATAATTACCCACTGGAAATTTTTCATAAGGGTAAAACTGTCCCGTTGCTGTCGCACTTATCAAATTCCATAGTTACTGAAACAACCAGGGGGGGGGGCTTCAAAAATTTTAGCAAGGGGTTCTCTGCCCGGTTGCTGGATGGGTGTGGCCATGGTGGGCATGTCCTATTCGGCCTTCTGCACCACAGGGTGGGGGCCCCTTTTGCCCTCCCTGGGCTCCAGAGGCTTTCTTTGAGGAGGGCAAAAACGGGAGGCAGAAACGGTCTCCCCAGGCTCCGGAGGTCAGAAACAGGCCGTTTCCAGACTTCCTGAACTTCCGATAGGCCTGTTTTTCACCCTCCCCGAGCCTCTGTGCATACTCTGCACTTATCTGCATCCAAAATGGGCCACGTGGGGACTCTTGGAAGGGGCAAGGCAGGATGGGCAGGGCCAACCAGAAGTGGGATTTGGGGGATCTCTGAATTGTACAGAATTTTAGCTAGAGGTTCTCCCGAATCCCTGTGAACCCCCAGCAGCCCACCCCTGGAGACAAACTTACATAAAGTCAGATGAATCCTGGCAGAGGTATCTTCAAGAAGGAATTAAAGAAGTCAAATGGCATCCGCAATCATGCAGCCAAAATACTATCCCATTCTGCATGTGCTAACAATGAGCCTAAAAAGAGGCAGAGCTAGCTACAATAATTTGGTTGTGGCTGCCATCTTGATGTTTTAGATGCACCTCCACTCAGACAAACATGAATGCATTTGAACCGATATAAATGGAGGTACTTGTTATTATTTTTTTTAACCTGCTCAGTCTTGCAAAAGAGCAGGTTTCCCATGAGTCTGCCTTATGGAAAGACGGTAAGAAAAAAATCATATCTTTTAGGCTGTCACAACCAATTTGTTTTGTATGATATGCATTTTATTATAACAATAAGGAAGCACTGGAAATAATAAAGCAGCAAATAACAGCTATAGAAAAGATCAGCAGATATGAAGCTCGAAATGAATAATATAGGCAGAATCTCCTATTTCAACTGAATCAGAAATATTTCAACCAATCCATCACTATGCGACAAACCCTAATAATATTTTCTATTATGGTTCATCACACAGTCAATCAGATGTTTACACTTGTCCACCTTCCCAAGGATCTATGATAGGCAAATGTTGCTGTTTGACGGTGTTAAAGATATCGTTGTAGGATTCAGCTCTTCCAAGAAGGTTCTACACCAGGAGTTGGCTCTACCTACCTTTACTACCAGTTCGCAATGCGATTGCGCACACCCGCTCGCTTCGTTCGCGTGCACACCTTGCTTCTGCACATGTGCATAAACTTTTGCGCATGCGCAGATTGCCGATTATGACATCCAGGGCAGTGGGCGGGGCCTCCAGCCAGTTTTACTATCGGTTCTTGCAAACCAGTCTCAACCGGGGGCAACCCACCACTGTTCCACACCCATTTGCACTATTTAGGTGACCCTGAGGACACAGATAAACCTCCATGTGGCCTCAGCAACTCCCAGAGAGAGTACTAATGATCAGATGACTGCAAAGAATATAAATCCTTCCATTCTCCATCGTTTAGTCAGAAATGAAGAAGCTTCTAGGGATAAGAAGCAAAATATCTTCAAGGGAAAACAAGAAAGTCCAGTTGCCATTTGAAAAGGCACCTTTGGGGCAACAATGGCAACCTGTTTCTGTATTGATGCCAGGAAAATTATTCTGATGTGTAGGCACTCCTAGAGTTAAGCCTAAATTGAAAAATTAGAGATTTGAAAAAGTGTCTAGCTTTTAGAACATGGCTCCTCTGTGAGAATTACAGGTATGTGCTACCGCTAACTTCTGCATTCTCTGGAATTCACTCTTATCTGAACAATATTATGTGGGGGAAATTCTATGGTTCTGTATAGATGATTAATGATGTGATTGCTACTCACCCACTTGAAGCCTGACATTTAAAATAATGTCCCCATGTCATCTTTAAGATGCTAAGTTATTCTTATCCATTTCCTGACACCTTCATTATGTTAATACAGTGCCAGTTAACTGTGATTATTTTTTTCCCCGTAGACTTTGGTGCTGCTGAAAAGAGAAGAGGGATAAATAGTGTTTCTGAAACAAAATATCTGAAAGTTTATAGTCTGTTTCATAAACAGAATGGGCAGTGAACTCTGACATTTTTGGTTCCATGTTAAAAAAAAAATCTGTGTCAATAAGGCAGGGGTTATAACTTATCAGCAGTAATCATCTCAGGTATGATTATATCTTGAACAATTCTATTAAAACAGAAAGAAGCTGTTGAAATAAAGTAGATAATGCTGTGGCTGGAATTGTGTTACAATTTTTCAATTGTCTTTCTCCACAATTCCAGCTTGTCTTGGTCTACCATATTCTCAGCGTGTGTGAGAATTTTTCTTTCCTATTTCTATTGGAGGTGCTTTTGAACTTGTTTATTCTTGGGGAATAAACCCTAATGAGAAGGAAGGACTCACTTGAGAAGAGCCTAATGCTGGATTGAGGGAAAAAGAAGAAGAGGATGGCAGAGAACGAGGAGGCTGAAGCAGTAGGCGTGAGCTTAAATGGACTCCAGAGGATGGTAGAGGACAGAAAAGTCTGGAGAAACATTGTCCATGAGGTTACGAAGGGTCGGACACGACTTCACAACTAATAGCAAAAATTATTGGGGATGGGCTTGATGGTGCAACTGCTCTTTTTTTTTCTTTTTGTTTATGATCTCACTATCATTGGAAAGCTTATCTAATTCTCCACAATTCCCAATCACAAGAAAAAAAATCCCACCCATGGGAATATTTCTTAAGTGATACTTTCCCTTTGAATATATTGGAAGTGTGGGAAGCCAAGAAGAGTGCAGGTCTTGGTAGAGCTGATTATGCAGTTAAAAAGCAGGATGTGCCAACAGCCTGTAGTGAGTTCATAAATAAATACATTTCAGGAACATGTACCGGCTTCTGTTGGAGGAACTTTTTCAAGCAAACTGTTTTTCACAAAACTGATGGACTATTTCATGATGAACTAATATCTCGGGGGCTGCCACAAAGAAGAGGGAGTCAATCTATTCTGCAAAGTGCCTGAGGGCAGGACAAGAAGCAATGGGTGCAAACTAATCAAGGAGAGAAGTAATTTAGAACTAAGGAGGAATTTCCTGACAGTTAGAACAATTAATCAGTGGAACAACTTGCCTCCAGAAGTTGTGAATGCTCCAACACTGGAAGCTTTTAAGAAGATGTTGGATAACCATTTGTCTAAAGTGCTGTAGGGTTTCCTGCCTAAGCAGGGGGTTGGACTAGAAAACCTCCAAGGTCCCTTCCAACTTTGTTACTCTATTCTATTCTATTCTATTCTATTCTATTCTGTTCTGTTCTGTTCTGTTCTGTTCTGTTCTGTTCTGTTCTGCTCTGCTCTGCTCTGCTCTGCTCTGCTCTGCTCTGCTCTGCTCTGCTCTGTTCTACTTTTTCATCAGTGGGACAGAACTACTTCTGACACTGCTGGAAGAGTAGCATGGAATCCCTATCAAGACATGTCTATGGATAACATCATACTTTCCAGCCTCCAGTTTTATTTGGTTGGCTTGCATGATATTCTCTTTAACAGTCTACCATAATCCATGTTTTAGGATCATATATCATTCCCCCAGATAATAACATATTTTTTTTCAAACTTATAACTGTTTCAGCATCCCCATGGTCATGTGATCAAAATTTGGATGCTTGGCAACAGGATTATGATGGTTGCAATGTCCTGGGGTCATGTGATTCCCCCTTTGCAACCTTCTAACAAGCAAATTGAATGGAGATGGCAAAATCATTTAAGAACTGTGTTAACAATGGCAGTGATTCACTTAACAACTGTAGCAAGAAATGTCATAAAATCGGACAAAACCCGGTTAGCAATTGTCTTGCTTAGCAATAGAAATTTTGAGCTCAGTTGTGGTCATAAATCAAGGACTGTAAAGGCAATGTGATCCCAGTGGTGGTAGAAGCACTTTGGGGTTGTGACTCCTAAAATGGACGAGTGGTTGCAACAGATCCGAGAAACAACAGATTAACAGATCTGGAAGGGACCAGATTAACAGAGCTGGAAGGGTTGGTCATATAGTCCAAACCCCCCCACCAAGCAGGAGACCCTATACCATTTCCGACAAATGACCAATCTCTTCTTGAAAGTCTCAAGTGATGAAGCTCCCACAACTTCTGAAGGCAAACTGTTCCACAGGTTGACTGTTCTCACTGTCAGAAAATTTCTCCTTATTTCCAGGTTGAATCGCTCCTTGTTCAATTTCCATCCATTATTCCTTGTCTGGCCTTCAGGTGCTTTAGAAAATAGCTTGACCCCTTCCTCTCTGTGGCAGCCACTCAAATATTGGAACACTGCTATCATGTCTCCCCTGGTTCTTCTCTTCACTACACAACATCAGAGCTAAAAGTCCAGAAGAACGCAATTCTAGGAACAGCTAAAATACTGTGCAAGATCTAGTAAAGGACTGAGATTAAAAAAGGCATGTACTACCCATAAATCTGAGAAGAGATTTTTTTAAAAAATTGCTCAGCTCAGAAAGAAACGAGCAAATTTAAAACTAGGAAGGGTTTTCTTGTTTTCCTATTTTCCTCCATCAGGAATCCAGAGAGGAGATTGCAGGGAAAGGAGGAGAGAAAGACGGAGAGAGAAGCAGAAACAGAGACATTTATCCGATATTTACCAGCATCTCTCAATTAAATTAATAAAGTTTATCGAGAGGATTTTGCACATGATTAGCTGGACTGTAATGAATATGCCCTCAAGCTAATTAGTTGCATATCTACAGTATCTGTGTCAGGCCAATGATGTTATTGCTGCTGTTGTTATTTGACTGGCATGTAACTGATGTGACAAAAAAGTTGTCTTGGAGCAAAGAACTCTTTAAGAGTTCCCAACGAACTGAACCAAACAGTTAGCTTAATTTGTAAGGGAAATGTGTATTCTGGTTGTTTTAAATCCTCTGCAAGGCCATGGGAATTTCAAAATTCTACCAATTATTCAATGGAAAGGCAATTAATTTTGTTCTTGTTTTGTTTTCACTTATTTGCCTAGGTACCACATAAACCTCTTTACGTACTTTGGAGTAGAAAAATTTATTTTCAAAGAGGGAGTAGATTTCCCCTCTCCCATTTCCAGATGTCTGTTTAAAGGCTATATCTTTCAAAAACATATATGTGAGTCATAGAATGACAATATGAAGGACACACACAGTGCATTGAAAGATTGCAATTTTTTCAAACAGGCTAATGCCGGATTTGTATGAATTATTGCAGTTCTTTAGGGAGTATTCCTCCCCACCCCAAAAGTAAGAGAATAGGGGGGAAAAATCCTATGCAGCAATAACATAGGGCCATGATGGCGAACCTATGGCACGGGTGCCACAGGTGGCATGTGGAGCCTTATTGATGGGCACGCGAGTGTTGCCCTAGCTCAGCTCCAGCGCACATGCGCACTCCGGCCAACTGATTTTCAGGCCTTCTGGTTCCACCGGAAGTCAGGAAACTGGCTGTTTCAGGCCTCTGGAAGGCCTCCGGGTGGGATGGGGAAGGCTGTTTTTGCCCTCCCCAGGCTCCTAGAAAGCCTCTGGAGCCTGGGGAGGGGGAAAAACGGGCCTACTGGGCCCACCATACCATCATGTGCCAAAAGCAGGGGGAAGTGTGGTGGATCATGTGCGCATGCGTGGGAGGGTGGGGCGCATTGAATTATGAATGTGGGCACACGCACCCGCGACCCCCCCCACTCCCCCGCTTTTGACACGCAACGGCAAAAAGGTTAGCCATCACTGACACAGGGGCTAAATTGAATACAGTGTCACAAAACACAATTTCAAAGGTAAGTAGATACTGGAGGGGTATATATTGTTGGAGATATTGGAGAAAAATGAAAAGACCATGAGAGGACAGCACAACTATATTACATAATATTCTGTATGCTGGATAATATGTTACATTGGTAATTTACACAATGTGATAGGAATTCTACAATTTTGACTTATAGATATCACTTCACCCACACAAAGTGCTTCCAACAGGCCGCATAAAATAAAATTTACAATGGAAAGTAAAAATCCTCTAAAAATTCATGGGCCCCTGCATTCGCAGGCCTGTTCATACACACTGTGCAAATACAGCTATCAATTCCAATGCACGTAATGATTACAGGCCAGAACTCCGTGGTCTACAGCAGTGAGTAAAAATGGAAAATGTAGGGAAGGAATCTTGCAGAGTGATTACAGGTTTGGAAGAGAAGAAATGAAGCTGATGTAAGGACTGACGACATTACCTCAGGAATGGTGTCTGAGTCAGAAGATGACACTGCTGGGTAAAATTTGGACAATAGCATTTTCAGTTACTGGGATTGTTCCTCTAGGAACATAGAGAAGAAACGATAATAGCTGAGAAAAAAACCTGAGATTTCAAACTTTTTTTCCAACTGTATGCATTAACTGCTAATAAAGTTGCAACTTCTAGTGGCACGCAGTGAGTTCATTAATTGTTACAGGCTTAATTAAACAGAATTTTGTAGCTAGTTTCCTATGCTCAAGAAAGCTTTCATTTCGTCCTTTTTAAAGCAGGCCATTTGTTCAGCTTATTCCCGTCTCTCTGTGTTTGGAGACTGTCATGGAACAAATTAGCTTCTACATCTTGACCTGAGGTTAGTATGGCTCTGTGCAGGGCATTCTTTCAATATTCATTTGTAACTGCTTGGCGCAGCTGGGAACCACTGAGCCAAGTGCAAGCAACTACCCATTTATGATAAACTATGCAGTGCTTCAAAATCCACCTTGCGTGTGTATGTGTATGCATGAACTTCCAGGCAGGTAGCCAACCAAACAAAGATTTAT
Source organism: Ptyas mucosa (assembly GCA_012654045.1). Classification (NCBI taxonomy): domain Eukaryota; kingdom Metazoa; phylum Chordata; class Lepidosauria; order Squamata; family Colubridae; genus Ptyas; species Ptyas mucosa. Next base: position 51,741,735 of record WNWU01000003.1, read on the forward strand.
CAAGCCCTCAGGGTTTTCTACTAGTCTATGCATATAGCTTCATTTAGCAATTAAGGTTGCCTTTCCTCAAAATAAGCTCTCTCTCTCTCCCCCCCCCCCCAAAACTGAATACTATCAGGGTAAAGAATCATAAAGATGGAACAGACCAGTGATCTCATTAGCTCCCTACACAAATTTATAATCCTATATTGTTCTTCCTCAGGACTTAAATGGTGGGTCTGGTTTTCAGAATGGGTGTTTTTAATTCTTCTGGGAGACTTTGAGTGTTTTTCTTTTTTTTCTTTTTAGTTGTGAAGTTGATCAGCCTTATAAATTTAATAAATAAGTATCATCTGTAGCTGGAGCCAAGGAAGCTGTAGAACACAAGTATTCCTCTAAGCCAAAATTCTAATATCTCTTATGTGTATAGTGCTGGTAGAGATTTTCATGAAGATCTGAAATGCATTTGTCTGTATAATCATCCAGATCATTTTATGATATTGTCCTTCATTAGAAAACCTAATTCAGCTGAATTATCTGATTGCTAGTATCATTCTAACCCTAAGATGATTTAAACTTTCTTTTAGATCCATGATTAAACAGTTAATTGTTTAGTCCAGTAGCTGGATGCATGAAAATATTTTGGTAGGGTTTAAAACTCCATTAGTTGTTTTCTTTCTCCAATATATATAGGCATATATACTACATAATAGCAAAAGCAATCACACTTAGACTTATATACCTCTTCACAGTGCTTTACAACCCTCTCTAAGTAATTTACAGAGTCAGCATATTGCCCCCAACAATCTAAGTCCTCATTTTACCAACCACAAAAGGATGGAAGAATGAGTCAACCTTGAGCTGGTCAGAATCGAACTCCCAGAGTGAGCAGTGAGTTAGCCTGCAGTACTGCATTCTAACCAGGGGTGAAATCCAGCAGGTTCTGACAGGTTCTGGAGAACCAGTAGCAGAAATTTTGAGCAGTTTGGAGAACCGGCAAATACCACCTCTGGCTGGCCCCAGAGTGGGGTGAGAATGGAGATTTTGCAATATCCTTCCCTCAGGAGTGGGGAGCGAATGGGGATTTTGCAGTAACCTTCCCCTGGAGGTGGGAATGGAGATTCCTTCCCCTAGGGTGGAAATGAAGATTTTGCAGTATCCTTTCCCTGCCATGCCCACCAAGCCACGCTCACCAAGCCACACCACACCCACCAAGCCATGCCCACAGAACTGGTAGTAAAAAAATTTGGACTTCACCACTGATTCTAACCCTGTGCCACCACAGCTGTAATAATACTGAGAAGTAGTATGACTCTATTAGAAACTCAATAGATCTACCATCCTTGAAAAATTCTATGTCAAGATAAGGGTCTCCAAGAACTAGAATGTAGCTGAAGAGATTATATTTAATACAAATTAAATTTAAAAGCTACCTTTTGTTTATGAGCTCAGATCAACATGTTTAGCATTTTATCATTCTTCCCCCCCCCCCCCCATTTACACACACATTTGTCCTTACAACAGTTATCCTGCAGGATAGGTTGGACTAAAAGAGTAGGCTTGAATCTGTATCTTCATCCTAATTTTCCATACATACACCCTTAACTGCTGCATCACACCAAACCACAGTCTCCAGATTGACAAAAATATTCTTAAATAATGGACACTGACTAGTAATAAATTCATGACACATTATGTTCACATAATACATATAGGAATGTGCAGAGGTAGCAACAGTCTTAAGAGGCCATAAGACTATTTGATTAATTAATGAAAATAATGTATTCAGGGCTATTTCTTCTATATCATCTCATCAGGGTGACACCACAAGCATATGTGCTGAGTGGGTGAGGAAGAAAACAATGAAATATGAGTCATCGTGTTGTGACATAAACTCCACCCTTTATGTACTTGCTTATCTTACTAAAGATGCCTGAGTAGACATAGCCGAGGTGGCGCAGTGGTTAGAGTGCAGTACTGCAGCTATTTCAGCTGACTGCTAGTTCAGCAGATCAGTGGATCAAATCTCACAGGCTCAAGGTTGGCTCAGCCTTCCATCCTTCCGAGGTGGGTAAAATGAGGACCCAGATTGTTGGCGGCAATATGCTATTCAGTATACTGTCTTTGGTGTAAGCTGCCCAGAGTCCTCAGAGAGTGGGCAGCATAGAAATATGAATAATAATAAAAAAATAATAACCATCCACTGAAAGGACAACTGGAAAGCCAGGTGCATTTTCCCATCTTATTGACCAACCCAAAAGTCTGCTGCTCTTATTGTTCACCTGTTCACCTGAATAATGTTCACACAGTATTGCAACATTTGTTCTAAATTCCATATAATACATGCTAATTCTTCCATATGAATATCATAGTTCTACCTTTAGCAATCTATCGACAATATTGGATTGTCCAGAGTTCATTGGAGTTGGGTGGCTAATAAATTCAAATAAATAAATTATTTAAAATGCAACACCCATGCAGCTCATGAACATTATTAAGGATGAAGTATAATGCTTCTTCCTTTGTAACTCTAGGGCAAAGAAGAAATAAAAATGTATTTTTCCACCCAAGAAATTTAGCCTGAACATTTATCACAACACAAATACAGTCTGATTTAAACACCAGCAGTTGTTAGCAAGCTCATTTTATTGTGTTAGCCAAGATTCAGCAGATTTCTACTCAGTCCCATTCTGAAGATTTACAATAGATTGGTTTAAAAAAAAAAGAATACAAAGGAGAAATTTGTATTACTTAAATTATAGATATGAAACCATTTTATGCCCTATGTGCACCGTTTTAATACACATGGTTTTGGCACATATGATTATTGGAATGACAGATCAGTGAGGTCAAAAGTGGATTCCTCAAAAGAATGTGGGTAACCGAATTATGGGACTGCTCCACAGTCTATTGTATTGGAGAAGACAGGATGATAGCCAGCTTGCTCCGGAAATTATGTCAAATGTCTGGGGACCAGATGACATAGATGGAATTATATTTGGAGGACAGCAGATGTTCCATGCCGCTTACATATCTATTTGGAATACTGTTCTGCATGGAGATTTGTGTTTTGCACCCACCATGATGATCTGACCTGGTATGGCATTTGAATTACAGAATGTCATCCCATGGAAAATCAGGCTATAGAATGAAGATTTGGCTATTGATCCTTTACTTTGGGGTTTCATTTCTTAAGATTGCATTACACATATAGTTTTGCTTCAGTATTTAGACATTCTTTATGACATTCCTAGGGATCTATGTTATAAGAGAGCTACCAAAAAATCAGCATGGTATCAATAGCAATAGAGTACAAGCTAGTAGTAATGATCCTATTTTGGAAAAAACCTGAAAATATATTGGGCACGTGATCAAATATATATCAGTTGTCAACTACAATTATCAATATCAGTTGTCAACTACATTACTGAATAAATGTATCAGCATTGCCCTTGTCACCTCACGGTTAGATTATTGTAGCTGCGCGAGCTGTCATGGGTGCACCTAGATACACCCACATTACACCAATTCTCCACGAGCTGCACTGGCTCCCTATTGGTCTCCGGGCACAATTCAAGGTGTTGGTTATTACCTTTAAAGCCCTACATGGCTCAGGGCCAGGCTATCTTTGAGACCGCCTTCTACCACATAGCTCCCAGCGACCGGTAAGATCCCACAGAGTTGGTCTCCTCCAGATCCCGTCAGCTAAACAATGCCGGCTGGCGGGCCCGCGGGGAATGGCCTTCTCTGTGGCTGCCCCAGCTCTCTGGAACCAATTACCTTCTGAGATCCGGACTACCCCCACCCTATTGGCCTTCCTGAAAGCGGTGAAGACCTGGCTTTTCTGGCAGGCCTGGGACTCTTGATCTCGCTGTTGCAATCTTGCGAGATCTGGCCATGAATGGTGTGCATGGACTGTTAATGTTTTTTAAATGTTTTTATAATGTTTTTAAATAATTTTTCTATGTTCATTGTTCACATTATTTTTGCTGTAAGCCGCCCAGAGTCCCTTGGGAGTTGGGTGGCATAGAAATGCAATAAATTGAATTGAATTAAATTAAATTAAAATTTGTGCAGGAAAAAGAATCCGCTCCTACATATTCATAATATGGAATCTCTTGTTTGATGAGCTTTGCATTAGGTCTATATAAATATAAAAGGCTATCTCCTTCACTTTTTTGTTCTTCTGGGAGGGAAAATTCTTTCTGCCATTAGGTCTATAGGGGCCTGACCTTTTTTTTGATGTGCTTCAAGAATAGATGAGTTTTCTAAGACAGAGAATCTTTCAGCTGAAAGATTCTTTAGACATCGGTCCCAACCACCTGCTCAAAGCAAAAATCAGAATTAAAGCAACCCTAACAGATGGCAGTTTAGTTTCTGCTTGAATACATCCAGTGAAGGGAGCCCACCACAAATTGCATGAACTGGCTGCATTTTTGCTCTGTTCTTACTGTTAAAAAGCTCTTCCATCCTTCCCCCATCATTCAGTTAGAATTTAATTTAAATTATCCTATAATTGAAACCCATTAATCTGTGTTCTAGAACATTGGATGGTAAAGAATAGGTTTTCTTTGGTGTGCAATTTTGCCAGATTTTTAAAGAGAGTTAACACATCAGCTATTGTTTGTAGATATGTGGAGTGTCAGGGTTCCAAGTAACACCCCCAACCAAAAAAACTCAATTTTATTAGAGATGTCATATTGGCACATCTGGGAAAGCCTGAATCTTAAAGCTTCCAAGTTTTCCCCACCCAAAGGAAAGTTCAAGTCCCTGCCCAACACTCACATGTCCATCACATGGTCCAATCAAAGCACCATCCCAACTGGAGAGGCCTCCCAGTTCCAGCTGTCCAGGTGCAGGGCAAGATGTCCTTGACTTTCTGAGAAAGGAATGTTATTATGATTATATATCACCCTGGCTCCATACAATCCCCCCTCCCAGTTTCCCACAGTAGTAAATGTGGTAGGCCTGAAGATCCAATGAAAAAGATGGCTTCCAGGCCTGACATGGAGATTAACATCAAAATTAACACTAGACCACTAGAACTAGCAACTCAGACAAACATGCTAACAGTAAGCAACAGCTCAATAGAGGAACCACCAAAACCACTCCCACCAACACTTATAGGGCAAGCCAATTGTATACAAAATGAGAGTATTCCCCATTGCTTTCTAGCATTGATAATGTTATTTAGTTTGGTAATGAAATGTCTGCAAGAAAACAATCCAGCTCAGAGAGCACCAAAGATCGATGGTATTATGCTGAGTTACAAATATTCTCTTCTATTAGGAGAATAAAATACAAAAATTGATTCCATGACTTGTAGCTTCTCTTCTATTATTTTCTTTTTTCCCCCTTCCATTCAGTTGGGTCTGATTCAGTTGGGTTGAGACTGCCTGGACAAGTCCCTGAAGGTTTGTTTTTTTGACAACAGTTTTCAGGTTTCCCCTTGCCTACTTCTTCCTAGGACTGAGGGAGAGAGTGACTGGTCCAAGATCACCCAACTGGTTTTGTGCTTAAGGTGGGGCTAGAACTCATGATTTCCCAGTATCTAGCCTGAAGCCTTAAGCACCCCACCTCACAGAGATTCATTTTCCAGAAAAGAGAAGAGGAAAGTTAATGCATTTGTTCTGCAGAAAAGCAGGGAAAAAAGCACACAGTATATGGAGCTGTTGTGCACAAGTTTATATCTGAACCACCAATTTATCATACCCTAAAACGTGTGGCATATTGATACAATATGCACGGAATATTGATCATAAAATTGAGAAATGCTTTAGTATGTTGTCATGAAAGTTAACATATCTTGCCAGTGACATTTTGGCAAACTGTCCTAACAGTCATGTTTCTTCTAAAATTCAGTATTTGTCTTTAAAGGCAGCAGTTCCAATGATGAAGTACCTTAGCCAGAACTAAAATCACTTTAAGAATAGATAACTATAGACTATATTGAACTCCATGCTAAAAAAAAAAATTAAAAAGAAGGTACCAATAGAACAGAGCCAATTTTGTGTAGGTGGAAGTTATCTGTAAATTTTAAACACCCTTTTATTATCGTCTCAAATAGTATACATATAAACTTATCAAATCAATCCCTTTGGAATAAGAAACATTATGCACGTTAGCAGAATATGACTAAGAAATAGGCCAAAGAAATTAAAAATTGGAGGAAAACAAATACAGATAACATCCAATTTATAGCAACATCATTTATATCTCTACATGTTTTATTTTGTATTTTATTTTTCCCTTTTCCTTTTATTTATTGATCCAATTTATATGGCCGCTCATACGGGTAAAAAACAAAATAATGACATAGAATTTCATTAAAAGAACTCACCAAAAATGCATCAAGCTTCAGTAAAAAGATACCAAACATTAGAGCCATACATCCATGCCAGAGTTTCCACAGTAACATACAACGTATGGTCACTTTCAGCAGTAGATGGTGAAAGAAAGAAAAAGAAAGAGAGGGAGGGAGGGAGGGAGGGAGGGAGGGAGGAAGGAAGGAAGGAAGGAAAAAAGAGAAACAAAGGAAGGAAGGAAAGAGAAAGGAAGAGAAAGGAAGGAAGGAAAGAGAAAGGAGGAGGAAGGAAGGAAGGAAGGAAGGAAGGAAGGAAGGAAGGAAGGAAGG
>WNWU01000003.1:51748357-51772129 GCA_012654045.1 Ptyas mucosa
AGGAAGGAAGGAAGGAAGGAAGGAAGGAAGGAAGGAAGGAAGGAAGGAAGGAAGGAAGGAAGGAAGGTTTCTACTGCCTTACAAAAGCCACTAGAGAAGGAGATATTCATAATTTGGGGGTAGACTGACCTGGTAGATGACATTGTTTTACCAGAATCACCCAGAGTATGCCCACTCTGCCAGATCTGGTGGGGCAGGAAGAAACCCACAGAGAAAAGGTGGGCCACGATAAACTGTACCACATAGTAAAAGTGATAACCAGCATCTTGAACTGCATCCAGGAACCTATTTTAGCTCATATAGCAGTGTTATTACATGGAAATACTGCAGTATTCTTGACCTCATTTTGTTTTTACCATACACTCACTTTTGAGCACTCCATTCCATGGCATTCAACTTACTTTCATGTTTTCCTGATATAATAAATTCTAACCTTCAAGCAGCAGAATTCTCTTCTTTCCAACTGTCTTCTTACTAACCTTTGTACAGCTTAACATTTTTTGTCATCCATTTTCCCAATCTTTGGTAAACATTTTACCAAAATACATAATTCATCTACTTGTTCTTTTTTTCAGTCATTTATCCATAACTTGCAATTCCTCACTCCATTTTCCCTGTCAGACACAAGTACTTTGGTCTTTGATACACTGATTTTCAGATCCCTGATCTTCACTGACTTATATAATTGATCTAATTGATCTATTTGCTACAAATTATTCAGCTTTTTAGCCAACAAGGAATTATTGCTTCCATTTTAAAAAGTCTGCACATTCCTATCCCCAACCAAAACCACTCTAACATCTCAAAAAATAAATAAACCCCTCTACATTTGCCCATAAGCACATTAAGCAAGGAAGGGGACATCATACATCTTTGTCTTATTTCTTACTGAATGTTGAACTGTTTGCTAAGCTTTCCACTTATTTTCATGCATAGCTTTTTAAAAAAATCTGCTTTCAGCAATACACTTTACTCTCTTTTTTTTCCAACTCATTTAGGAGGAAGGGAAATGTGTTATTCTCAAACAATACCTTCCTGCAAAGCTAGAAGCTGTTGTAGGAATCCTTTTAGTGTGAAAGGTACGATAGAACTACAATAAAATAAACATATAGCAGGAAAATTTAGGTTTTATTCAGTTTTGTTTATTTATTCATGCATTTATATATTCACCCATCTCATGTATGTGATGCTGGGCAGAATGCACTGTTAGAAAAGAAACCAGGAACATCAAGATAAAAATATGGAAGGGGACATTCAGAATTCTACTTTCAAAACAGCCTATAGAGTCAGCTATGACCGCTACTTAATCCTTATATAACTCCATAGAAATCTGACAACAGTCAATAGAATATTAAAAGACATGTTCTTGCACAAGAACAGGGAGCTCAAATACAAAGTCCAAAAGAAGGTACACTCTCAACTCCATCTGGTCACCTGCCCAGAATCACATGTGGTTGGTGGTTCTGCTTCATCAATAAACCATTCTTTCCAGTCAGCCTCCATGTTTCCAGTGTCTTTCTCCCAGCTTGGAATTGAACCAGATGGATTTTCCTTCCAACAGCCTGCTGATAGAACTATATTTTAAGGGCCTGCAATTAATAGCTGGAATATTCACTAGATTTAGCAAAATCCATAACAGAGAGCACCATTTTGAAAAGATTGTTGCTCTTGAAGGGAGGGAGAGAGTAGACACTTGCAAGATGTCAGAATTTTCTAAAGTTATAATATGATTTGGAGGGCTACAGAACAAAAAAAAAAAACAATGCTGAGTCTGCAAAGATGTCACATTTCCTTCAAAGTTTTACAATATCGTAAAAAAGAAAAAAAAGAAAAAGCAACCCCAACTTGAAGAAGTATGGAGAACACATCAAGTCCGGCTGTGCAATTATGCCATATTTGAAAAACAACTAAAGGAAGAGAGAGAGAGGAAGATATTGTGATTGAAAAGTCACTCCCTTTAATATCCTTCTATTCAGCACTGAACAATTTTAGGGCTAAGCAAGTTCCCTATAGCTGTTTATTTGGGAAGGTGCCCAAGCATCTGCTCAAGATCAAAATGGCTCCAAAAGGCTGCCTATTCATAAGCTGCAGAAAAACTGTATCCAAAAAATGCCAGAAAAAGCATAAATAAAGATTGTCAGATGTATGTGTATCCCCGTTCCAAAGTTTCCTGCGTGTATTACTAAACCTTGACTAAGAAGGGTCTCATTTTTAGGCCCAATAAGCAGAACTCTGAAATCAATGAGTCATTCATTATAATAGCTTCCCTGTACAAAAAACTCTGTGTGGAAATTCATACCGCCATGTAGGGATTATTATGGAGTCTATCGAGATGGAAATATTACAGTTGCATCCATAGATCTTTAGACGATTGATGTAAACATTAAACAGAACATATAGAGCAATGCACCAATTATGAGCGGAAATTCAGTCAGCACTTCATTTGGAACAGATGGAAAACTTACATAAGAGGGGAGGGGCATTCATTGGGCACAGCAACATGTTGAGTCTAGAAAAGAAGTTATTGCAAACAAATATGGTTCTTCATTTATGTGTGCATTTGTACAATACCAATAAGGAAGACGTTCTTAAAGGCAGCTTTCTCAATTATATTTTTAGATTGTTACACAGCATGATGTGGACAGAATTATATCTTTTCTTTTAGCTTAATGGAAGCCTAGGTTTTTATACACATAGCTAAATGGAGATAGGTATGGAGTGGTGGCTAAGATGCTGAGCTTGTCGATCGAAAGGTTGGTAGTTCAACAATTCAAATCCCTAGTGCCGCGTAATGGGGTGAGCTCCCATTACTTGTCCCAGCTTCTGCCAATGTAGCAGTTCGAAAGCACGTAAAAATGCAAGTAGAAAAATAGGGGCCACCTTTGGTGGGAAGGTAACAGCGTTCCGTGCGCCTTTGGCGTTTAGTCATGCCGGCCACATGACCACGGAGACGTCTTCAGACAGCGCTGCCTCTTTGGCTTTGGAACGGAGATGAGCACCGCCCCCTAGAGTCAGGAACGACTAGCACGTATGTGTGAAGGGAACCTTTACCTTTACCTATGGAGATTCTCAGTTATCCATACAACTATGACCCGGATGACTGAAAATCTCCATAGACATTTATCTATGCATCTTTCTTCTGAAAGGCTGTGTGGGGGAAAAAAAGGTTTTATTAATATAAAACTTGGATTCTCTGTATATACAGATGGCATGATTTGAATTACTGATAGAAGAGAATATTTCGGACATAGAACAGCAAGGTTGGAAGGGACCTTTGAAGTCTTCTAGTCCAACTGCCTGCTCAAGCAAGATACCATCCCAGACAAATGATTGTTCAATCTCTTCTTGAAAAATCTCTAGTTGCTCAGAATTGCATTGCGGGTCCTTGGTGCTCTCTGAGCTTCGTTGTTTCCTTGAGGACATTTCATTACCAAACTAGGTAACAACATCTGTGCTAGAAAGAAGCTCTCATTTTATATACTAATGGCTTGCCCTGTCAATGTTGATGGGAGTGGCCTTGGTGGTTCTATTTCAATAATTCTATTTGGCTATTGTTTACTATTAGGTTATTGAACATGAATTCACAGTTCCTTAATTGGGGTATTGTCTGTTTCTTGATGTTGGACTAATGTTAATCTTGGTGTTAATCTCTGCTCATCTGGCTGTTGGTTGCTGGTGAGGAGATGTTTTGCTCTTTTTATTGCCTTTTTGGCTTTTTTTTCATTGTCTCTTTTGAATTGTACCTAGATGTTGTTTATCTCTATGTGCCTGTTGACGATTGATATGTCTGAGTGCCAGGCTTCCAGGAATCCTGTAGTATTTTTGGACTTGGCTTGACTTAGATGCTTAGAGTTTCCTAGTTGAAACTATGGCCAAGTCTGTCCATGGGTTGTGGAATCACTTGGTCGCTGTCCTGTTGAAAGCATTGAGGCACTTCCTCGTTGAAAAATCAGCCAGTGACATCATTTTTGCCCAAGAGACAGCCCGTTATCCCTATTAAGTTGCCCAGCAAAGTGATACCCATCTACTTTCCCACTTTCAAATTCTGGATCAGCAAGCGCTGGAGTGAATGACAGGAACTAACCATACAGCTGTACTTGGGTGTTGTGAAATTAAGGATCCCACATGATTTCAATTCCTCAGCCTCAGGAGAAAGTTCTTCAACTTGCTTAACCTCCTATGAATCTCTGGTTTTCCTACTATGCCTTCTGATTTTTTTTCTATGCTTCCACATTTTTAGTAAGACCTGAAACACTTTCCTCCTAACCTCCCAATACTTTCAATTTTCTGCTTTTCATTTAGAACTTTTTTTTTCTAAATTACAAAGCTTATCTCAAGCATCCTTTCACACCTTTAGAATGTATTTGTTCAGTTTTTATATCACAATGTAACATTGACAATGCGGTTTCTTGTGAGATAGATGTTCTTGAGCTGAGAAATACGAGGACTATTCCTATGTCTTTTGCATCTTTCCCAAATCTATTGTGCAAATCAAGCTCACATACAGTAGAAGTAGCTCCATAGGGTCAAATCCCACTTTGCATGTATCAACTAGTGTGGTATGGTGATTGAACAACTGCAAAACCAAAGGTTAAGTTCCCACTCAACTATTGTGCTCATGGAGTTACATATAGCAGCCTAACCTGTATTATTGCCCTGGTGGTACAGTGGTTAAAATGCAGTGTTGCAGGCTAACTCTGCCCACAAGTCTGGAGTTCAAGCCTGATGGGCTGAAGGTTGACTCAACCTTCCATCCTTCTGAGGTTGGTAAAATGAGGATCTAGTTTGTTGGAGACAATATGCTGACATTATAAAGCATCCAGAGAGTGTCATAAACATTATGGAGTGGTATATAAGTCTAAGTGCTATTGCTATTGATAACATTATTACACTAAAGTAATAACCTAGTCATTGCCTAGATTTTTTTTATTTTTATTTTTATTTATATGCCGACCTTCTCCGGAGACTCAGGGTGGCTTACAGTGCATTAAGCAATAGCCTTCATACTTTTGTATATCTTATACAAAGTCAGCTTATTGCCCCCACAACCGGGTCCTCATTTTACCCACCTTAGAAAGGATGGAAGGCTGAGTCAACCTTGAGCTTGGTGAGAATTGAACTCGCAGTAATTGCAGGCAGCTGGATGTTAAATGCTGCCTTAGTAGGAGCATTAGCCTCCTACGCCACTCAGGCTCCTTTGGGCTTTTGATTGAAAGAAATTGTTTGGACCTGATTTTGAGAATAAAATTGTGTGTGTGTGTGTTGGCCTTTGAAGTAAAGCAATGAGTCCTGATTAATACCTGATATATTAATACCCCGCCATCCTATATATATCTCATTAACTCAGAGGGCCATTCCTGGGACGGCTGAGCCAAGAATGTTGAGAATGTATGCCAGTGATGAAATCCATTTTTTTTTACTACCGGTTCTGTGGGTGTGGTTTGGTGGGCATGGCAGGAGAAGGATACTGCAAAATCTCCATTCCCACACCACTCCAGGGGAAGGATACTGCAAAATCCCCATTCCCTTCCCACTCCTGGGGGAAGGATATTGCAAAATTTCCATTCCCACCCACTCTGGGGCCAACCAGAAGTGGTATTTGCCGGTTCTCCGAACTGCTCAAAATTTCCGCTACCAGTTCTCCAGAACCTGTCAGAACCTGCTGGATTTCACTCCTGGTGTATGCCAAGAATATACATTCCCAGCATACTAGGAATCCTATTTTTTGTCCTTCCAAGGATTGAAAGTCATTCATGGCATGAAGGTGAATCTAGTTGGCCAGTTTAAGAAAGCAAAAGTGATGTAGGAAGGTACCAGAAACAGACAATCATTTTTTTAAAAAAATTTGATTTATATGCCGCTCTTCTCTGGAGACTCAGGGCGGCTTACAATGCGTTAAGCAATAGCCTTCATACTTTTGTATATTTATACAAAGTCAGCTTATTGCCCCCACAATCTGGGTCCTCATTTTACCTACCTTAGAAAGGATGAAAGGCTGAGTTAACCTTGAGCCTGGTGGGATTTGAACTTGCAGTAATTGCAAGTAGCTGATCTTAATGACAGTGAATTAGTCCATTGCGTCACCAGGACTCTTTTTAGAAACAATGGCAAATGCATCCATTCATACTGTGTGGGTAAAAGCCATACTAAATCATGGCTGTAGTTTTAACCAAGAAAACCAGATGAATAGAAAATATAAAGTAAATCAAGCTAGAGTTCTCATTGGAGGTACCAATGATCAGACTCAAATTATGTTACTTTGGACACAATATATAAAGACCTAGAACTCTGGAAAAGGCTCTAATGATGGGAAAGGGTGGAAGGAAAGAGAAGACCAACAAGGTGTATGGACACAGTTGTGGTGGCAATGACTGTACCATTGGAAAACCTAAAAGATTAGGACCAGATTGTTAGGGGAGAGGGAAAACGATGTGGTCACTAGGAGTTGAAAATGACTTGATGACACCTAATCAATGTTTGGTAAGATAACAAACATAGAAAATGTTGAGAAAGACAAGTCAAATGCACAGGTGGGCTTTACTGGTACTTTGCAAAATCCATTAGGAATAGACAATCACTTATGTACATAGTTAACTCCAGGGGTGAAATCCAGCAGGTTCTGATAGGTTCTGGAAAACCGATAGTGGAAATTTTGAGTAGTTTGGAGAACCAGAAAATACCATGTCTGGCTGATCCCAGAGTGGGATGGGAACGGAGTTTTTGCAATATCCTTCCCCCAGGAGTGGGGAGGGAATGGGGATTTTGCAGTATCCTTCCCCTGGAGTGGGGTGGGAATGGAGATTTTGCAGTATTCTTCCCCTGCCACACCCACCAAGCCACACTACATCACACCACACCCACCAACCCACGTCCACAGAACCGGTAGTTAACTTTTTTTTTTATTCATTGCAACACATTACAACTCATAACACTTATGAGTAACCACCATGGAATTTGTTGTTAGATCGGTGAATCAAACCTTTCCTTATTAAAAATATTGCAATCCTGAAATCAATATTTTACTTTTCCCTTGTTGATTATGTGCAGTGATAGGGGAAAAAAACTATGAATTCTTTAGTATGAAGCTCTATTTTCTGGTTTCTGGAATACATCTAAGTAAGGAACTGGAAACATAGATTGTCATATATTACAAAGCAATTAACCTTGATCTGCTGTTGTATATATATGGTGGAGAAAAGCTGCACCCAACTGGGCAGAGTATATACATATTCATAGATCACATCAAATAGAGAGACCTGTTATGCATAATATACTGAATTATAATGTGGTTTGCTTGGTTTGGTTTGCCAGCTCATTGTAAATTGTTAAAAAGAAACACATAAGCAATTTTTGCCTTACTATAATGTGTGGATCAGGTCAGTGATTCACTTCCATATACTAGGAATAGGTGTGCAGTTTAAATACTGTATGTCTGCTGCATAACCCAGTGGAGATACTATGCAGTTACAAAAGAAAGGGTATCTAGGATTCCTTTAGAATATTCTTTCTAAATATTTTTTAGCCAGACTTCTTTCATCTCTAACTTGGTACTATAAATCCTAAACATTTTCTGAAATTGAAAGTCTGTTTGAGAAGACACTGGAGGATTATCTCTCTGTGTGTGCTAATGGCAGATTCCCTATCTCTTTTGGAAGGCTTGCCCTACAGATTGTAAATCCTTTTAATAGACAATTGCCTAAGTCTCCCTAGTCCATTGAAAGCCACTTAAGCCTGCCTCAGTGCAACTTAATACATTTTTAAGGATGTGTCTAGAATTTTGCTTTTGCGGATTCTATACAATTGAATGTAATCTGAAAGTTGAGAGAAAAACCTTGCAGTGGATAGCCGATTTTGCATCTGGTTAGGAGGAAACACCACACTTGGTAGAAATGAGTTGGGCTTGTCAAGAAAAACTGAACAGATGCCTATTACAGTTGAGTCTTATGAACTAGTTATGGAACTATGCATAATAATTAAGGTAGCAGGTAGGAATACTGCCTTGATGCAGATTGAGGGTAAACAACTAGAGAAAATAACTCTGAACTCATCCTCCCATCCCACTAACCATGGTCTATGAACTATTTTCCAAGGATATATCCTCATAATGCAGCCATAGGCTCCTCCCTGTTCTCCAGAGGAAAGTTTCAGCAGGTTCTGACCAGTTCTGGAGAACCGGTAGTGGAAATTTTGAGTAGTTCAGAGAACCGGTAGTAAAAACTCTGACTGGCCCTGCCCCCATCTATTCTCTGCCTCTGAAGTCCCAGCTGATCGGGAGGGAATGGAGATTTTTTTTTTCTTTAAATTTATATACCGCCCTTCTCCCCGAGGGGACTCAGGGTGGTGAACAGCCATAGATAAAAAACATATATACAAAATTTAAAAACCAAATAAAACCAAATTAAACGTTGGCCCCAATATTTAAAATCCCAATTTACAATATTAAAACCCCCAAATTAAAATATTACAATTTAAAATTTCTAAATTATTTTACAACAGAAGGGGAAAAGGGAAGAATTAGGCCAGGCCCGCCTGGTGGAACAGGAAAGTTTTTAACTCACGGCGGAAGGCACGAAGATCCGGGATCCTCCGTAACTCTGGGGAGAGCTCGTTCCAGATAGTGGGTGCCCCCACAGAGAAGGCTCTCCCCCTGGGAGCCGCCAGCCAACATTGTTTGGCCGACGGCACCCGGAGGAGCCCCTCTCCCACCGTACCGGTCGGTGGGAGGCTATTGGTGGTAGTAGGCGGTCCCGTAAGTAGCCGGGTCCTAAGCCATGGAGCGCTTTAAAGGTGGTAACCAACACCTTGAAGCGCACCCGGAAGACCACCGGGAGCCAGTGCATCACCGGGTGGTGATGGTCGCTCCCATCACCACCCGCGTGGCCGCACTCTGCGCCAGTTGGAGCCTCCGGGTGCTCCTCAAGGGGAGCCCCATGTAGAGAGCATTACAATAGTCCAGGCGAGAGGTGACGAGGGTGTGAGTGACCGTGTGTAACGAGTCCCGATCCAGAAAGGGACGCAACTGGCGGATCAGGCGAATCTGATGAAAAATCCTCCCGGTCACGGCCGTCAAATGCTCCTCAAAAGACAGCCGCGAATCCAGGAGGACGCCCAAGTTGCGCACCCTCTCTGCCGGGGCCAATGATTCACCCCCGATAGTCAGCGATGGTACCAGCTGACTATATTGGGACATCGGAAACCACAGCCACTCGGTCTTGGATGGGTTGAGTCTGAGCCTGTTCCTCCCCATCCAGATCCGCACGGCCTCCAGACACCGGGATATCACTTCAAGGGCATCGTTGGGGTGGTCTGGGGTGGAGATGTACAGCTGGGTGTCATCAGCGTACTGGTGATATCTCACCCCAAAACCACAGATGATCTCGCCCAGCGGCTTCACATAAATGTTGAACAGGAGGGGCGAGAGGACCGACCCCTGAGGCACCCCACATATAAGGGGTATACAGTAACCTTCCCCTGGATTGGGGAGGGAATGGAGATTTCACAGTATACTTCCCCTGCCATGCCCACCAAGCCATGCCACGTCCACCAAGCCACATCACAGAACCGGTAGTAAAAAAATTTGAAACCCACCACTGCTGTTCTCAGCTAAATTAATCTTTAGCCATTCCATTTTGAAGGAATGTTTTCTGACTTCTCTCAAAACACAAATCCTATTGTAGAAATCATCTATGAAGCAGTATGTTTTGCTGATACACACACCATTTTGCGTAATCTTCCACATGATATTGCCAGTGGCCACTCTCAGTCAGCAATACCATTCCCTCCCATCATTTATCACCTTGGGGTATTAGGAAAATTCAATCTATGTCCAAAACTAGTCCAGGTGATACCAATATCAATGGATGGAATATCAATAATACTGATATTGATACCAATAACATATTCATAATGATATTGAGATGATATTGATACCAATATCAATTGGTGGAAACTCAACAAAGAGTGAAGCAATCTAGAACTAAGGAGAAATTTCCTAACAATAAAAACAACCAACCAGTGGAACAATTTGCCTTCAGAAGTTGTGGGTGCTCCAACACTGTAGGGTTTTAAGAAGGGACCATTTTTGTTGAAAATGGTATAGGGACTTCTGCTTGAGCAGGGGATTGAACGAGAAGAACCTCCGAGGTCCTTTCCAACTCTGTTCTGTAAGAATTATACCACAGGGGGGAGAACTTAGATCCCAGACATCATTCAGTGTTCCATGCAAGCTCCTTGCTGCTTGTCCCACTCTCCTCTTCTAATAAATTGTCAATGGTCCTTTTTTGGGATACACATTTACCAGTCTTCCAGAAATCCAGTAGATTCTGGAATGCACAGAAATGGATAGGTTAACTCAAAAATATATATAAAAAAGAAGATTTGGACTATTTTATAACAAGGGAACTATTCTACAAATGGTTAGTTGACAGATACAAGGTTAGATGAGTGGATTTATGTGAAATATGGACTACGTGAGAAAGAAAAACTGATGGTAAATAAATATTTTGATGGTTATATGATTGATACCATAATGGAAGATAGTTGTTGTGACCTAGGCTTACTGAGTAATTACAATACACAATTAGTCCCAAACAAACCTATTTTATTGTAACAGCTGAGAATTACGTTCATTCCCAGCTGAGTCTCAATTAGTTGCAAAACAAGTCGTTCGGAAGAAACCCTTTGGGATAATCACCAACCTTTATCTTCTTTGAAACCCTGCCAAAGGCCTTACTTGGCAAAGCCCCATGAAGTTCAGAAACAAACAAGAGATGCTGACTGGAAACAGAGTTAGTAATGTTGCTTTCCTGAAAAGGCCCAAGTGCCTTTGTTTCTCTTTTAAGCCTTATGGGAGGGGCCAATCATCTCCTGGCCTTATTCCCGAGTCGTCTCTTTTGCTTTAGCTGCTCTTGCCTTCTTGCAGCTCTGCGCATGCGTGCACTAGGTCCAGGCTCCTCCTGTTCCTCTGCCTCTCTGCTGTCCAACTCTGGGGGCTCCAGAATCCGCGCATCACTCCCAGATGTCCCTGGCCCCATCTCTGCCTCCGACGCAGAGCCTTCGTCCGGGCCTTCCCCAGATTCCAGGACTGGCCCATGTTCCACCCCAGCCTCCTCACTGTCCGACTCCACAGGCTGCTGGCGGACCACAACAATAGTATACTTTTCAATAACGATTGGTATTATTGCATATATGTTTATATGTACAGGATTATAATGATTATGATGATGTTTATATTTTAACACTTTGGACACCTAGAAAACACACTGTTCAATATAGAAATGGAATTTGTGATATAAAACAATAAAAAAAATATATTTAAACCAGAAATCCAGTAGATTCATGGTCACAAATTGAACAGAGTTACCTCTCCAGTAGCAACCTATCAGGCAACTAGAAAATGGTACATTTTCCAAGCACCTGTCCACCCTTACCTTTCCACACTTTAAAGTGAGCAGTGGTTTGTGGTTTTCCCCACTGAGGTGATTGAGAGGCCAAAAGTCACAGATACCTATTTAAATATCTGGACAGAACTCATCACAACCCTTGTTACTGTAGCAGATAAGAGCTCAGCTGTCAGGGCAATGAAAATTATTTCAGCAAATATTCTGGCAACCCACAGAGCTGAGGAATGCATTCATGCCTGAATGAACGCACGTGAAGAAGATTCCAATATATATGTAGAAAAAGGGACAGCTACAGCAGTTAAAATGGAGATGGCAACTTAATTTACATGGTTTGTAGAGTGTCCATCCACTTATTGAATGGTTCCCCATGGCATCATTACTCCCCCTTCAATCTAAGTATTTTCCAAAGGTGTTTTCCTTTGTATTTGGAAATTTAATTGTCATATGGAATCTTCAAGATTTATAGGTCCTATAAGCAGATAGTAGTATCTAAATCATGTAAATAAAATGAAATATTTCATTAGACATAAAAAACAGTACTTTAAAAACCAACAAAATGAGAATCGCATACAGTTTGAAGGATCACATAATAACACACACACGTGTTGTTATGAGTTGGATGTAGGGAAGAAAGAAGCACGCAAAAGAGAATAATTGAGATCATTGTCATTAGCAAGTTCAGTATAATATATGGATTCCTGCACTGATGACTTAGATAACATATGTTATCTCAGCAAGGGACACATTTTAAACTTAAGAAGAAACAAAGAAGGTGGGGAAAAACTGTTTTTTTTGTTAGATACAGTTATCTAAAATAATTAAGCAAGGCTCTTTAAAGTGTTTTTCATAGCCCTGTCTAGAATTTCCAGGGACTAATGCTGTAATATTTATTTTCCTTTACAATGTTTGTAGCCCACTTTTCTTCCATGAAACTCAAAGTAGCACGCTTGGCTCTCCCAATTTAAAAATCACAACTGTATTAAATATATTAGGGAGGAAGAGGTTGAATGAGAAGATTTAAGATTAATTAATCAGTGAGTTGTGGCTGAGTAGCATTCTTACTCAGATACTCCAATGAGCGTGCATATACCTAGTGATGGGATTCAACTAATTTAACAACCGGTTCTCTGCCCTAATGTTTTCTTCCAACAGCCAGTTCACCAAACTACTCAGAAATTTAACAACCGGTTCTCCCGAAGTGGTGCGAACTGGCTGAA
The DNA here is from genome assembly GCA_012654045.1 of Ptyas mucosa. Taxonomy (NCBI): domain Eukaryota; kingdom Metazoa; phylum Chordata; class Lepidosauria; order Squamata; family Colubridae; genus Ptyas; species Ptyas mucosa. The sequence goes on from WNWU01000003.1 coordinate 51,760,977, forward strand.
TCCACCACTGCTTATACCATGTTTCTCCAAAAAGACGACCCATCTTGAAAAGAAGCCCTATCACGTTTTTGAGCACATGCGATCAAATTAAGCCCCACCTACAAATTTTGCCCTAATTCAGTTCCTACCCACCCCGGGGTGCAGGGGTAAGATGAGGCACACAGGTAAAAAATAAGCTAGGGTGGAGATGGGGGGTGGAGCTGCCCTAGTTACTAGGCCTCACACATCCCAACACCTGCCTCGCCTTCTTCTGCGGCCACTTGCTACCATTCGCACGCATCACCCTGGCCTCTGTTTTGCCTTCAGATGCCTGCGGGTATCTGTTATCTGCAGTTGGTAACAGAGCTCCAGATCGATCCGGAGCTCTGTTATTGGCTGCAGATGCCTTCCGGCAGGCATCCAAAGGCAAAACGGAGCCCAGGGCAATGTGTGTGAGTGGTGGCAAGTGGCCACAGAAGAAGTGGGCCAGCAGCGGGCTCCTGCTGGGTGGGGCTGTCAGTGCCACCACCATGAGGTGAGTCAATGATTAGAACGCTCCAAAAAGAAGGCCTAGCCATTTTTTTGGTGTCAAAAGAAAATAAGACCCGACTCATATATGCATGATTATCAGCTGCAGCATCAAATAAATTGAACATTGAGTCAGCCATCCTAAATCAAATACCACTGTCAGACTCAAAGAACCAAGAGCAACACAAGGATTTAGTTCTGAATGGTTTCTTTATTTTTGTTTGCCTATAGACAGAATCTTGCCAGAGTAAATTTTATGCATAACTAAAGATATTTTTTGGTTAACTGATAGGGAGAGTTTCCCTTCCTTCTGCCCACTATATATTCCAAACTTCACTATCTCTGTGCCCTCTGGAAAGAACCCCCTCTTTGCTGCAACTGCAGACCACAACCACGGAGGAAATTTACACCTCGAGCATCTGAGCACACCTCTAAATGGCCAGAAACTGATAGCAGCTGCTAATATTTTAGATATTGTTGTAGTCACATTGGCTGCTAGTCTGCTGTGTTTGGGTATTTGCTAAGCTACCACAAGAACAAAGCTTCCATGTTACTTTTTACTGTCATCTCTTCTGCTGCTGCAATAAAATGTTAGGCTCTGCTGGAAAATGAATCAGCGCAAAATTGATCAGTGGCATTTGGATGAAAGGCTTGATAAAAGCAAAGTCTCAGAACTGAGCACAGAGTCACCTGGAAGTTAATTCACCAAATCCAGTGAATTCCAAGAATGTGTGCTGGTGTTATCAAAGCATTTTGACTTCCCAGAATGACATTTACTTTATGAAATTTAGAATGATTGTACCATCTGACATAGTTTCAACAAGCACATTACTTTTCAGGGGAGTCAGTTCATTCATTTAGTGGCCCACCTACATAGAGCTGTGAACCTGTCTTTTGGGTGGTTCAGAATAGTGCTATCATACCAGGTTCTTGACCTTTCTAACTTTTTGTTTGTCTAATACAGGGGTGTCAAATTTGCATTGTCATGGCAGCGTCACATGATGTACAGCATCGGGAGTTCTTTCCCCTTCACTAAACTGGGTGGGGGTGGGGCCAGCACGTGACGCAAGTGGCCTGCGGGCTGTGAGTTTGACACCCCTGGTCTAATACAATGCTTCTCAAACTTGGCAGCTTTAAGATGGGTGGACTTCAACTCCAGAATTCTCCACCCAACCAGGAGTTGATATCCACCATCTGAAAGCTGCCAAGGTAGACAAAGACTAGTCTAACATTATAGTCTAATTTTCAGTATTAATGCTCTGTGGATCTATTCCTGCCTTCGCTTGAGCTTCTTTAGTAATTCATGGCATCAATATATCTCTCTTTAAGCAGAACTTGCAATAGATGATGGAAGCTCCTAAAGCTATCAACCTAAAGCTATTTTTAATGCATCTTGTCAAATAATATTCAGCATTTCGGGTTAAGATATCACCTTTCAGCTATAGCACAGCATAAATGAAACTGTTCAACCATAACCTAGTTTGAAGATTACATTCTTATAGAAAAGTGTATCTCTAAATTACAAAAGCAAAAAAGTTATCTGGGACTAATTTGTCTCTTGCACACACAAAAACCCTAGTAAACGAAGTATGCTGAGCCTTCCTGGAGATATATATATTATGTACTAGTGATATTGCTTTCCGTCTAAAGTCTGAAATCAGCACAAGTTGTATAAGCATATTCAAGCAAATAGTACAAAGAAATCTATAAGAGAAACTTTCCCTCTCCCATCAACTCTCTATGTCAAAGTTTTCACTCTTTGATGTCAATTACATGGGCCTGCTAGCATTCACTGAACAGGGACATCAGTGCTAATACATTATTAAACAAAAATAACTCAGTACCTAAGAATAGTCAAAGATGAAAAAATTATATTCACTTCCTTTCCATTCAGTATTGTCAGCTGATGACCAGACAGCTAGCAACTGTTCAAAGTTACAATAGAGCAGATGTGGGTTTCAGCAGGTTCTGACCAGTTCTGGAGAACCAGTAGTGGAAATGTTGAGTAGTTCAGAGAACCGGTAGTAAAAATTATGACTGGCCCCACCCCCATCTATTCTCTGCCTCCCGAGTCCCAGCTGATCAAGAGGAAATGGGGATTTTCCAGGATTGGGGAGGGAATGGAGATTTTATAGTATCCTTCCCCTGCCATGCCCACCAAGCCACGCCCACCAAGCCATGCCATGCCACGCCTACCAAGCCATGCCCACAGAACCGGTAGTAAAAAAATTTGAAACCCACCACTGCAACAGAGTCTACAACATGTTTTTGCAGTTTTTAACATTGCCCTCCCATGGTGATGTGTCCATAATTAACAAAGGTTTTGCTAGAAACTGATGTTTACTTCTAGTTTCTGAAAACTGACCACCACAAATAAGGACATCAAATTGAGTTTAGTCACATGTTTACCTATTTTATGACTATCCTGACCTAAGGCCTTAATTGCAGGAACAAATTACAATCATAGTTTCAGGATTACCTATACCACTTTTTCAGGTGGTATCCTAGGTTGCTCTAGAGCAGGGGTATCAAACTCAATTTCATTGAGGGATGCATCAGGCCTGTGGTTGACCTCAGGGGGCCAGCCGGGAGTGGCTGACTGGGTGGGTGTGGCCAACTTGGTGGGCGTGGCCATCTTGATACCACTTCCCCAACTCCTGACATGTTTCGTCTTTGCACTGGGTAGACCAGGCCAAAACCACACTGGCCCAATGCTTCCTCTTCACACTGGGTAGACTAGGCTGAAGCTGCATTGGATAGACCAGATCAAAGCAATGCAGGCTGGCTCCTTACATTTTTCAGGACAGCCCCACGGGCCAGACCCAACCACATTACAGACCACATCTGGCCGGCGGACCTTGAGTTTGACACCCCTGGTCTAGAGGATCTTGGAGTACCCACAACTCCAGAAAGACTTGCTCTACAGCTTAATATCTCTCACGTTCAGACACTTCTCCCTTATTACAAGTTTGCACCTCTCACTTTAAAGTTTTTGTCATTGGTACTTGTCCTACCCTTGGGAGAATAAATCCATACCCCCTTCAATGGGATACATTTAGGTTCTGGAAGATAGTTATTGTGCCTTCTCTTTTCCTTCTCTTCTTCAGGCAAATTGAACTCAGTTCTTCTAATTCTTCACAAGATTTAGCCTCAAGGCCATCATCATCTTTGCTGCTTCACTTTGTACTGTTTCTTGTTCGTCAGCATTATTTCTCAAATTCCTCATTTTACATATTTTAAAGCCATACTTAAATATAGTACCAAAAAAAGCAGATATTCAGAGAAAAGAGCCTTGAATGAACAATTCCCTGGCCAAATAATCAGAAAACTTTGAAGGCTTCCCTGCTTTAAAGATATGGTTAGAGATGCTGCAATTATTATTAAATTATTACAATTAAGTTTTGCACATTTCTATTAAATGTCTTGTGCTTTTTTTAACCCTCTTGCATTACTCCTGTGTAAAAGCTGAACTTTTCTGTAACCCCAGGCATGAGCATGAAAGACCATATTCCAAAAATAAAATTATCATCATCAAAATCAAAACCAGTGCAATAATTATTCTCCCAAAACTTACCTGCTACAGTGCTAGAGCACAAGAAATCTCTGAACTGGAAGCAAAGTATACATACCGGTAGCTGCCAATAGAAATTACACAGATAGTAATAAACCTCCAGGTAACCGTAGCTGATGCAGTAATTTAGTATCTTGTTTCAATAAAGTTTTGAACCGATGCCAAATGTTTATTTGATTCTCCCAGCGTAATTTATTTTCTCAGATGATCTGATGATTCTTGCCAGATACCCAATTCAAAATTTGTTCTAATTCAAAACTACTTAGTTTCACTTTTACGAGCCCAAAACATTTGTTTTGTTTTTTTATTGCTTATTTCAACTTAAGTTTATATAATTTAAGTTTGGTAAAGCATTCCAAGATGTTCACATGAAAGGTGCTATTTAAATGATTAATTTCTCTTTTAGCTGGGATGTGAAAATTATAAAAATTCATCATAAGAAATAGCTGCCAAATCACAGAAGGTTTTTTCCTCTTTTCCCATCAGCAATATGTAAAGTCATCATTCAAAACTATAGGTGATTAGGAAGATTCAGTAGCTACCTAAAATAATAGATAAAGTCTTAGCTCAGTGCCCATTAATTAGGTGGCTTGAAATTAACAAAGCCAAAGGTTTTTCTTGCAAAGTCATTTGCAAACCAAGACAGGTTTGAAGAGTAAAGTCCTTTGTTCCCTTTTAACAAGACTGCCACCACAGCAGAGAGAAAGGGAATGATTATTTGAAATTATTCTCTTTCAGCTTCTTGAAAACTGGATTGGTTCCAACTAGCAAAATGTAATCAATAACAAAATAACATTCAGAGGAAATAAACAAGGAGGGGAGTTATACTGTACTAACTTTCTTTTTCGTATATGTAAGTCAAATTCATAGGGATGAGATGGCTCAGCGGCTAAGACGCTGAGCTTGTCGATCGAAAGAGTTTTTTTGTTTTTTTGTTTTATTTATATGCCGCCCTTCTCCAGAGAATCAGGGTGGCTTACAGTGCGTTAAGCAATAGCCTTCATACTTTTGTATATTTTATACAAAGTCAGCTTATTGCCCCCACAATCTGGGTCCTCATTTCACCTACCTTAGAAAGGATGGAAGGATGAGTCAACCTTGAGCCTGGTGAGAGTTGAACTTGCAGTAATTGCAAGCAGCTGATCTTAATAACAGTGAATTAGTCCACTGCACCAACAGGACTCTTTTGTTGGCAGTTCAGTGGTTCGAATCCCTAGTGCCGTGTGACGGGGTGAGCTCCCATTACTTGCCCCAGCTTCTGCCAACCTAGCAGTTCGAAAGCACATAAAAAATGCAAGTAGAAAAATAAGGACCACCTTTGGTGGGAAGGTAACAGCATTCCGTGAGCCTTTGGCATTTAGTCATGCCAGCCACATGACCGTGGAGACATCTTCGGACAGTGCTCACTCTTCGGCTTAGAAACAGAGATGAGTACCACGAGAACGACTAGCACATATGTGTGAGGGGAACTTTTACCTTTACTTTAAGCCAAATTCTTTTAAAATACATATGCACATATAACTGCAAAGCGAATATGCACATATGCAGAGACAACTAATAATCATCTAGAGGTAATTAGCTAAAACCAGAATTGCCAGCATCACCCAATAAACAGAAATAACAGAATAACAGAGTTGGAAGGAACCTTGGAGGTCTTCTGCACAATCAGCAGGGGATTGTCAAACTGGAGATCAAACACAATATATCAGGAGTGTCAAACTGGTGGGCCACGGGCCGGATGTGTCATGTGCAGGTCACACTCACCCAGCTTCGCGAAGAGAAAAAAATGTTACAATAAGTCACGTGACAGCAACGTGACACCCTGTGTTTGACACCCATGGCCTATAACATTCCAGACAATTCCAATTGTCAATTCCAATTCTTTTCTTAAAATCTCCAGTGATGGAGCACCCACAACTTCTGAAGGCAAGACATTCCATGTCTATGGAGATTCTCAGTCATCCAGATCATGGTTGTCTAAAAGGTGCTTTTTCAAGAGGCAACTGGACTCTGGTCTTTATTTGAAGACGTTTCGCATCTCATCCAAAAAGCTTCTTCAACACTGACTGGACGGGGATGGGGAATGGAAGGATTTATACTCCTTGTAGACAGCTGGTCCAATTTTCTTGACAGTAGCATTAGATATTTTTATTCATTATTTTGCCTTGTCTCTTTTAAGTTACATCATAATTTTTTTCTTTCCATGGGCTATTTTTTAATCTTCAAATTCATAAATCACAAGTTCATTTTTCTCTTTCTTCAGCAAAAAAGTTCATAAATGGTTTCCAGACACTAATAAATATGGTTGTTTTAGTTTTTCTAATCAGACAAATTAATTTTGCATCTCTGCTTGTTCTATTATCTTCACCAACCATTCCTCCATTCTGAGTATTTCACAATCTTTCTATTTTTGCATGTATATATTGAAACAAGAATCACATATAAAAATAATATTCCATGGCTCCTTTCTAATTGTTATTTCTCAATCCCAACAACAACAACAACAAATTCTGATTTTGGTTGAATGTTGTTATTTAAAATTCTTATTAAATCCGTTTCAAACATCCTCTCTGGTCAGTAAGAAAAAAAAAGTTCAAAGGATCTACCCTTCTGAAATTACATGCCCAACACCATCTAACTTCAAATGAATCAGGATGAAATCAGGGCACAGTTCTTTAAATATGCACATCACACATAGCAGGTGTCAAAAGCTATACCTTTTCTGCATTTTAACTGAAAGAATAAGCTTCTGTAGAATATATTTTGGACTTCAGGTTCATTTGCATGATTTATATTCCACCTCTCAACAAAGGCCCTCAAGGCTACTTACAAAACCTAATAAATCCTGATAAATGGATAAAGTAGCAAATAAACTATAAGAGAACAACAACCATTGAACTGATGTAAAGGTTTTCAATGTCACAACTCGTCACCCACAATTGCAGGACCCACAAAAAAATTAATCAGTCAACAAACCATACCTGTTTTCCACTCTCTGAGACAATAGGAGGGGCTTTGCCCAGGATTAAAACAATATTAGTTTATTGTTTTAAGCAATTCATGTATTGTTTTGTGGTGTGTTTTTTTTTAAAAAAAGACTCAGATAAAGCCATGAATGTCTCAGGAGATCATACTGAGAGAGAATGCATTTCAGAGATGGAATGCCATGAGAGATAAGTCCATTTGTTCTGATTTGGTCTTGGTAGGAATATTTATTTATTTAATTTACTTATTTATTATTATTTGTCAAACACGTATAAGATAACAGATATAATTATAAACATGAATATAGGATAAGGATATGAATAAATGGGGACAGTAGGACAGGGACGGTAAGCACATTGGTGCACTTATGCACACCCCTTACAGACCTCTTAGGAATGGGGTGAGGTCAACAGTAGACAGTCTAAGGTTAAAGTTATGGAGGTTTGGGGATGTAACCACAGAGTCAGGTAGTGCATTCCAGGCATTGACCACTCTGTTGCTGAAGTCATATTTTCTGTAATTGAGTTTGGAACAGTTTACCTTGAGTTTGTATCTATGTGTGCTCGTGTATTATTGTGATTGAAGCTGAAGTAGTCATTGACAGGTAGGACATTGTAACTGATAATTTTGTGTACTATACTTAGGTCAGACCAAAGGCGGCGTACTTCTAAGTTGTCCAAGCCCAAAATTTAAAGCCTGGTGGCATAAGGTATTCTGTTGTGAGCAGAGGAATGGAGGACTCTTCTCGTGAAATACCTCTGGACTTGCTCAATTGTATTAATGTCCAATATACAGTGCAGGTTCTAGGCAGATGAGCTGTATTTGAGAATATCCTAAGAAAGGCCTCTGATCTGAAGATTGTCTCAACTGATAGAATAGTCCATATGGGATAATTCATTTTTTTTACATAATGTTTATTTACTTTTAAATAAAGTATTTTAGAACTTCATAGAACCAATTGATCTTGTATGTAGAGTAGAATAATGGAAACACGTAACTATCATGTCACTCATTTAATGACCATGGATTCACTAAACAGCCATGGTGATTTATTTAACACTTACCACAAAAATGGTTGTAAAATCAGGCTGGTCATAGGATGACCTGCTTTACAAATGTCCCAATTTTGGGACATTTGACTGTAATAGGCAGACTCTATTATGGTCATAAGTCAAATGCTACGTGTATAGTACTACGTGTATAGTATAAATCTGGCACATTTATAACAATTTGAACTGTGCATTAAGATTGAATCTAAGAGCACCCTCAGCCATCTAGTTGCACTTTAAGAGTAAAAGCCACCCAACAGAGAATGTCCTTTTTAAAGCTTGGTACATTATTAAGCAAGTACCTTGAGATACGATGTACAAATTACCATCCAGTCTACAACAGAATATTATGATGCAGTGGTTAAAATGTTAGAGTAGAGTAGTTCAGTATGTGGGTGATTTTTCTGCCAGTCTTCATCTGTCAATGCATCCAATTTCACATGGCCATTATGGCAGTGCAAAGTAATAACGGAGAAATGCCATCACAGCTCCTGGAGGAAAAGCAGGCTCTAAATCTAATGAATAAACAAATACATTATTCTAGGCATCTCATCAGTTATCCACAGTGACATGTAGTTTAGATGAAAATAAATTAAAAGTGAACTGGTTTCACATCCAAATTTTATCCATGTGTGCATTGTTGACTGTCTTCCTTTATCTCATCTATTGCTTCCTAGTCACCAGACATTAAGAGAGAAGCTTTCTTAAAGTTGATGTCCTCCAGAGATGTTGGGTTTCAATACCCATATTTCCCAGCAAGATAGAAACCAGCAGATTTGGAGAACTTGCATAGAGCTTTGTTAGGTCCATTAAAGTCACTTATGTACTCAGGCAAGAAAGCACTCAGGATCATTTGGCACCAATTACTTATCCTTTAATTAAGATGTACTTTCGGGTTAAATGTTTAAAACACATTAATTGGCCATTGGGAATCTAGTTAAAGGGGGCAGGGAATTGGTGACTTCGCAAAGACTGAAATCATCTGATTGCTACCTTAAAATAAGTCTTCAACAATAATTATTTGAGCTGACTGCACTAACAGAGACCAAAATGAATGTTATTCATTATAAAATGTCAACATTATGTGCTTCAACATTTCTCTTCATTGTTTTCTATTCCATGGGTTCCTTTGGTCCCTAAATTTGAAATTTACTTGTCAACAACAACATTGTTTCTGTAGAATGTTCTGGATGAGGTTAATCAATATTCAAGTGTGGTATATGAAAAATGTATCTTTTTAAGACAAATAATTGCCATAAACTTTCTCCCGAAGCCCTGAAAGCTGATAATATGCTTTCACATTATGGATGGTTATATAAAGTGACATTTGAAGTTGCATGTGATAAATTATAATACAGAAATTGTGCATATACACGAGCACAAACAGAGTGGATTAAAGTAACATGAATTGAAGCATTTCTTAATTTTCATTTGTTTATAGAGACTATTGCAGAGACAGATAGGAAAACAAAGTCATGTGGTTGCTAGGAATTGTTATGTTTAGTTAGAAAAATATTGCAAATGCTATTTTTAAATATCATCACTCAAACAAACCTAATCCGTTTTCAAGACTGTTTCCCCAATGTCTGTTTTTTTTTAATGAAAATTATTTCATTAATTTATATTTATGAAAATAAATTTAATTTATATTTCTATAGAAATATAAATAAAACTGACACTGTCTGAATAGATACTGTTGTCTACTACAGTTAAACTAATTCCTAGGATAGTGATGGCTAACCTTTTTGCTGTCATGTGCCAAAAGCAGGGGTCGTGGGGGGGGGGTCGCGGGTGCGGGTGCCCACATCCATAATTCAATGTACCCCACCCTCCTGCGCATGCGCATGTGACCTCCCCACACTTCCCCCTGCTTTTGGCACGCGATGGCACGCTGGGCCCAGTAGGCCTGTTTTTCCCCCTCCCCAGGCTGCAGAGGCTTTCTAGGAGCCTGGGGAGGGCAAAAACAGCCTTCCCCATCCCCCCGGAGGCCTTCTGGAGGCCAGAAACAGCCAGTGGGTGGGACCGGAAGGCCTAAAAATCAATTGGCCAGTGTGCGCATACACTTTGGAGCTGAGTTAGGGCAACACTCGCGTGCCCACCAATATGGCTCCACGTGCCACCTGTGGCACCCAGCCCATAGGTTCGCCATCATAGTCCTAGGATGTTTTACATATAGTTGTTGTCAACATCAGTGGAAACCACTCAAGATTCTCCTCTTCTCATTGCACTGAACCATGGAACTGATCTGGCTGGTTAAATTCAGCAGCAAAATCTTTAGTAAATTTTTTCAAAGATACTTTTAATAGGACACTTACAGAGCATGTGCAGTGTTGCTGGTTTGAAACTCAGCAGGAGTGTATGGGCTATTTTCCATTGCTTTTTTCTTTCCCCAAATTACATTTTTTTAAGGAAATCCAGTACTGCAGGTTTATCACTTTTGCCGCCTTAGAAATGATGAAATAAAGCATCATTGCAAGGAGGAGGAGGAGGAGGAGGAGGAGGAGGAGGAGGAGGAGGAGGAGGAAGCTCAGGAAATAAAAATAGTAATTTAAACAAGGCTTCAAACCAGCAAAATTCTATATGTATTCTATATGAACTACTGTTAATGGTGCTGTAATTTTAAAAGATTAGATACTAATAGGCTGGTGAAAAGGAATTTTATGTTTTGTTGTACTATTGTGATTGATTAATTTTAAAACGGTTTATTGTGTTCTTGCATATTTTGAGAGCTATAATTGCACTCAACAATGAACTAAAGGGCCACCATCAGTGAGCTGTTGGACAGTATTACTTGATCTGTTGTGTGGATGTTTGGGTGGTTTAGGGGTGGAGAATTGCGGTGGGTGGGAGTGTGTTTGGAGATTGTTTTGTGTGTTGGACCTGGTCTTTGGGTGTTAAGTGAATTTTGTTGTATGGGTATATTATGTATACACATACAATGACAATAAAGTTATTTATTTATTTATTTATTTCTACATTTTAGTGTTTTAAACACTCTCTCTCTCTCTCTCTCTCTCTCTCTCTCTCTCTCTCTCTCTCTC
>WNWU01000003.1:51781725-51793044 GCA_012654045.1 Ptyas mucosa
TTCTATTCTATTCTATTCTATTCTATTCTATTCTATTCTATTCTATTCTATTCTATTCTTCTAGCTTGTGGTTGTCACCAACTCCAGTCTGGATGAAAAAAGATGCAAGGACATATTTGCCACCTTGAATTATTTGTCAAAATTATGAAGGAGTGAATAAATGAATAACTAAATAAGGGCACAAACACAGATCTTTAACATCATGTTCCAAGAGAAGGTAGATATAATTTAAGACTTGAGAACTCACAAGCACTCTGGCATTCTCATCCTTCAGAAGTCCAGAAGGAGACCAAGTTCAAAAACAGAACATCTCAAAGGAGGACTGGTTTACTTAAGCTCGTATATGTGAAATACAAAACCAAGATTAAGCTCTATATGCAGTGTAAAGCAAGTTAAAATGTGTATCTTTTGTTCTGAGTAGGAACAATATGGCAACCTTTAATTAGAATTCAAATTAGAGTAGGGAAAATTTTATCCAAGTCTAAAGCAGCTACAAGAAGGAATCTATCACATCATGGGATAACTTATTTCCTGCATCCACCAATTAGATCTCAAAAAACCTGTAATGACCTGACCATCACCTTTCACTTTCCTCATTCCTGTCACCAGATGATCACCAAAGTGGACCAACCAGACTAGATCATGAACTAATTAGGTCACCAGAATCCACCAACAACATATAGACTTCTGCATGCTGTTGGTGGATTTTCCTGCATCTGATTGAAGACCCTGATGTAGGACTAGTAATAGCAGCTATAAGATAATTTGGCAATGGAGTTCCTGCTTTTTTGCCAGATAAATATAATGAAACCTACAACAATTTATATTTCCATTGCTCAGCGCAAACTGCAGATCTCTTTGACACCAGTGGGTTATCCTACTGAGAAGCCAGTTTCTTAACAAGTCTCATGATCAAGAACCAAATTCCACTTACTTATATAGGCCAGTCCAACCTTGGATAATTATGCTAATTTCACTTCACACCTGAGAGCTTTGAGGTAGATGACAGCCAACAGGATAAACATTCAGTGTGGGAGAAGGATAGGGTTTCAACTGTTAGCAATAATGTGCGTTAGAATGTGAGAGACTTAATTGATTAATTTAAGAATGAAATATGAGATGAATTAGTGCATCAGGGCATCCCAGATACAATAACTACATTCATCTAAGTCTCCCTGGGCAATAATGCAAAACTTAAAGAGCTACAGGTGAGTAGAAAAGGAAGATATCACTGCTTGCTTTCATTCTCGTCTAGTTGCTTTTAGAAGTTGGATTTATACAGCTAAAAAACAGAATTTTGCTCAAGGGTTTGTGCCGTTGCACACAGGACATATATTTATATTGTGACAAATATGGCCTGCTAAATCCCTCAACTCCTAACATGTCAGTCAGTTAATTCTATAAATGTCTCAGCAAATGCCATATCTGCTCCTGATTAGGATGTCAGGAAATGATGTATTCCTAACCCTCAAAAGTTCTGCTTTTAAGGTAACTTAGACTTAGTCTGAGGTAACTTGGAAGTCAAACAGATCCATTTTAATATTTAATCATCCAGTTACTTTGCAAACCAGACTGCCACTAGAGAAGGCCTGTCAAACTGGTGGTCTGTGGGCGGGATACGTCATGCGCAGGCCATGCCCACCCTGGCTCAGCAAAGGCAAAAAAGGTCATGATATGTCGCGATACATCATGTGATGTGATCCAGTTTGATACCCGTGCACTAGAATCTAACTATAGGCTATAATGGGGTTGTACTGTTCGTTTGCTTTAAGAATTATAATCAATGTTTATATTTAGAGCTGTGGTGGTGCAGTGGTTAGAATGCAGTACTGCAGGCTACTTCTGCTGACTGCCGGCCGCCAGCAGTTCGGCAGTTCGATTCTCACTGGTTCAAGGTTGACTCAGCCTTCCATCCTTCCGAGGTGGGTAAAATGAGAACCCAGATTGTTGGGGGTAATAGGCTGACTCTGTAAACCACTTAGAGAGGGCTGTAAAGCACTGTGAAGTAGTATATAAGTCTAAATGCTATTGCTATATAATTTCTGAATCACTTAGAATCATACAAATAGGTTTTCTTACTTAGCTATCCCCCTCCCATTCTGGTTAGCTCCTGTACTCTGGTTAAACCACCAAGAACACTGGTATAATACACTCTCCCTGAGTCCCTTCAACTCTACTGGGTCTCTCTTTGGTTTCAGATTCACAGTCCTCAATCAGTGAAACCAAAATGACACAAATATTCTGTTCTCTGGTGGAAGGACTCCTAGCTGCAAGGTCTATCCCAATCTTAGTAGAGAAAATTTGGGGCCTTGGTTCCCTCTGAGCTTGGTTGCTTTCTTGCTGAAATTTCATTACCCAAACAGATAACATCACCAATGTTAGAAAGCAGTGAGGTTTGCTCTTTGTTTTTATAAAAGTAGTTTGCCTTGTCATTGTTGGTGGGAGTCTTCTTGACCATATGGAGAGGCCTCTACTGTATCCAGTAATTATGACTCTGGAGAGGAGGAGAGAAGTCTGAGCTTTGGATGACCAAAGATGGAGATGCAGGGACAAAGTCCACAGCTGCGTCTCCATCTCCAAGTCTGAGGATTTTATCCATTTACTGTAGATACATGAACAAGAAGTAATAGAATATGGGAAAAACTTGGTGTGGGAGATATAGTGGGAGCTTAATTTTCCTAGACTGTAATGTCACATACATTAGAAGAGGCACTAAAGAGCCTTCTGATGTGGGTGAAAGAAGAGAGTACAAAAGTTGAAGCTCAACATTAAGAAAACTAAGATCATGGCTCCTGGCCCTCTCAATTCCTGGCAAATAGAATGGAAAGAAATGAAGGTAGTGACAGGTTTTATTTTTCTGGGCTCCAAGATCACCACGCATGGGGACTACAGCCAAGAAATTAAAAGATGCTTGCTCCTGGGGAGGAAAGCTATGGCAAAGTTAGACAGCATATTAAAAAGAAGAGACATCACCCTGCCAACAAAAGTATAGCAAAGGCTATGGTTTTCCCAGTTCCTCCATAAGGAAGGCTGAGCATCAAAGAATTGAGGCCTTTGAACTCTGGTGCTGGAGAAGACTCCAAGACTGCAAGTCCCTTGGACTGCAAGGTGATCAAACCAGTTAGTCCTAGAGGAGATCAACCCTGACTGCTCTTTAGAAGCCAGATCCTAAAGATGAAACTGAAATACTTTGGCCACTTAATGAGCAGAAAGTGGACTCACTGGAGAAGAGCCTAATGCTGGGAACGATAGAGGGCAAAAGAAGACGGGGACGGCAGAGAATGAGGTGGCTGGATGGAGTCACTGAAGCAGTAGGCGTGAGCTTAAATGGTCTCTGTGGGATGGTAGAGGACAGGAAGGCCTGGAGGAATGTTGTCCATAGGGTCGCAATGGGTCAGACATGATTTCGCAACTAACAACTACAACAAATGCCACATATATTAATAATTCTCTGCCACCTCATAGTAACTTTGAGAAACCCAAAACTAGATCCCAGTTAAGCTCTAGAAAAGGGAAGAGAAAGAAGCACCTAGTTAAAATTGGAGAGAGTCTAAGAACTTTCCATTTGGCCAAAGACACTCAACTGTGGGGGCTTAGACATGTTTATGATCATACTTATCATTTCTATGTATGCAGAATCTGTTCTTTCTAGATTTTCTCATTCATTGCTGATACTTTATTTTCTGCACATAAATTGTAGCCTAATTCTGTCTCAAGAACCTCTGTGGGCACAGGTTAGTTTGGTCAAATATGACTTGGTGTGGTAAATCCTCATATTCTGGTATAGTTCAACAGTGCCACCTAGAGAGACTGGAATTTTATATTCCTCAGTGAAGATTTAAAAAGCATATTAGACTTTGTCTTTCAATAAACTTTCAAAATTCAAGTACATTTATAAATGTAGCATTAATATATTACTCATGGCTAATTATTTCAGTATTTTTAAAGAAAACTAAAGAAATATATAATGAATGAGTCATTCATTTTGACTGTAAGTCAAAACGAATATGTGCAACTCTAGTTTTAGGATATTTATTTGTTTTTTATTTATTGGAATTTGTCAAACAAAAATGAGAACAAGAATAAGAGAATAAAAATACAATGGCAAGGATGATATGCACGTTAGTGCACTTATGCATGGCTCTTCTACTGACCACTTAAAGGTGTGAAGGTCCACAGAAGTCAGTTTCTAACTGAAACTGTGAAAATTTGTAGCTGGGACAACTGAATCAGGTAGAACATTCCAGACGTTAACAACTCTACTATAGAAAACATATTTTTTTTACAGTCAAGTTTAGAACGATTTACATTGAGTTTAAAGTGGTTGTTTGCACACGTATTATTGCTATTAAAACAGAAAATGTCATTTACAGGTAAAACATTACTATTGTACAACTAATTTTGTATGCAATACCTAAGTCTGACCGCAAGCGACGCAGTTCTAAGTTATCCAAACTGAGAATTTCGAGCCTAGTAGCATAGGGAATTATATTGTGTACAGAAGAGTACAAGACTTTTCTCATGAAATACTTCTGAACCCGCTCAATTGTATTGATGTCAGATATATGGTGGGGATTCCAAACAGATACAGTATCACTGAATGCAAGCTGTAGGAGACTTTATTTATTTATTTATTTACTTTATGCCCTGCTTGTGAGCTTGTTGGCCCTGCTCGTGAGCAAGTGCCTGTTGCTGCAGCTCCAAGTTTCTAGACTGGGAGAGTGGAAGCTGTAATCCCACAATAAGGATGAGGAACCTGTTGAACGTCAACTCCTGCTACACTTCAGTATTTGTCAGATTTTGTTGATTTCTGGGGATTGCAGGTCAGCATTGTGTAAAGCAGCATTTCTCAATCTTGGCAACTTTAAGACACATGGATTTCAACTCCCAGAATTCCCCATTCCACAGCGGGCTAGGAAATTCTGGGAGTTGAAATTCATGCCTCTTAAAGTTGTCAAAGTTGAGAAACACTGATCTAAAGCAAGGCTGTCAAACTTGCGGCCTACGGGCCGGATGCGTCATGCACTGGCCGCACCCATGCCTGGTTTAGTGAAAGGGAGGAGTCATGATACATCACGTGATGAAAATTGCTGATTTTGCCACCTAAATTTTGGGTAGCCCAATTTGAGAGTGTTTCATGAACCCTACTGTTTGGCCACCATTTACTTAGAACTAAAAAGATTTCTTTATTTCAGATTTTCTCTCTAACAAATTATGCTCAGATAAATTGATTTGGACTGAAAGATTTGTTTTATTTGGATTTCTATACTGGATTTTGAGTTTTTTTCTGCCGTTTCTTTTCTCCTTTGCCCTGTTCCAACACCCTTTACTTTATTCATTAAGTTGCATTTGATAAGTATATTTCTCATCAAATCTTCCCAATGTGGAAGACTGAATGGTTGCTAAGATACCTTTGTGTTCCCATGATATTTTGCAAGGTTTTGTTTCATTCTATGCTTTTTGGATTTTTTTAGTACTTGAATTTAAATATATTTTCCTTTTCCTTCCTATAGCTAAAAGGATTTTCCTTTCTTTTGCTTTTCTTTTATTTATTTTTTTAAATTTTTGCTCTTGAGATAAAAGTAAGAAAGTCATCACACAGCTGAAATGATGACACCCTATCAACATCCTTTTGAAGGGAGAAAACCATCTTGCCCGGAATAGAACAATTTAATTATTAGGACCATTTCTCATAAATAGCTGGCTGCAAGTGGCTATTTCAAAGACCCAAGTTTTTTCTTTTCTTCCTGTGTTCCGAAAGAGAACACATTTTTTTATGAAAACACTACATATCAAAACAATTCTGGCTTCACTTTGAAAGCACCAGAGAATTTCACAAAAAACCACGGCAGTGATGCCATTGAAACTTGCTGACTCCAGCTTCTTGTCATGTTAGTAAACTCAAAGCTGTCTTCCACATGAGTTCTTAAAAATATAACTTTTAGATTCAGAAGCAACACTGTGACTAAGCTAGCCACCCAACTATTTTCTTAATGTGCATGAATAAATGATTCATTTGCTAATTAAATTTTCATAGAGGCACATCCCTCCTCCTCCTCCTGGTTGCTTTTGCCCTTTTGTCCAACCTTCTCCAAGCTTGGGATTTTAGCTAAGGAGTTCTTATGTATGAATAATATTAAGAATTCTGGAATTAAGAAGGTGGGGAAAACTAATTTAGGAAATTTTTAAAAATAGAAAACAATAACATTGACACCTTCTAAATTATAGTAGTCCCATAAATATTATTTATGTCTGCCGATTCATCTCACATCAATAATTTTCATTTACAGGGGTGGGCTACTACGGGTTTGCCTGGAGAACCCCTAGCTAATGTTATGGCCGGTTCAGAGAACCTTCAAATACCACCCCTGGCTGGCCCTGTACACCCCCCCCCGGCCCCCCCCCCCCCCTTCCCCCCCCCCCTTTCCCAGGAGTCTCCACACAGCCCATTTTGGTTGTGAGGTAAGTGCAGGGCCCACACGGAGGCTCAGAGAGGGGGGAAATGGGCCTTCCGGAAGCTCCAGAAGGCCTCCAAAGCCTGGAGGAGGCAGTTTTCACCCTCCCAGAAGCTCGAGGAAAGCCTCCTCAACCTGGGGAAGGTAAAAATGGCCCTCCTGCCATGGTGCAGGAAGCCACCATGGCCACCCCCCACCCAGCAACTGGGGAGAGAACCCATTGCTGAAATTTTTGAATCCCACCCCTGTTCATTTACCCCAGTTAATCTGATCAGTTGCCTGATATGCTAGTCCAAATGCTGTATGTTGGAACTGCATTCCAGAAAATTTTATTGTGCAGTTCAGTGCTGGACAGAAATTTTCTCAGGAAATGCTTTTTTAAGCAATGTTCAAGTGTTGTAAATCAAAGAAGCTGTTTTGGACAGATGAATGCATAATACAGGGCACTTACAGCCACACTTTGCCCACCTCCAAACAAAAATGAGAGCAAGAATCCCAACCATGAACAAAAAATAATGTCTTTCCTATCCAATCGATGATAATTTCTTTTCATGAAGCTATTCTGAGCCTTTAATAAAAATACATATGCACCTTTATTGTTTTCTGTTGGATTGTTATTTAAAGCTAGTGACCTCAAAAGTGCATTTGCATTAAGATGAGTTCATTCTGGTAAAAACAGTTAAAATGGATTTTATCTTTCAAACCGCTAAGAAAAAAATCAGCTCTTCACATGGAATACAATTATCTCTCTGTGTTCATTTAATATGCTTTTAAAAGGAGTCTTACACAGCTGAAAAGGGCTCCGTGTAGTCTTCTATTAGTGCCACGATCACACCGCTAATCAGTCAGCTGATTGATCTTTTTTCATGGAAATTAAGGGTGGGAATGAGAGTCTCTAGAATGCCATGAAAATGATGCCATGAAAATTTAACCATGTGGCCCTCAAAATAGTGATGGGAACTTTGCCTGCCTTTTACAGAGGAAAAAGGAGGGGAATGGAAAATGTTCCCATCCTTAAAGCCTTCAATATATCAAAAAAAGTAACTGGGTCAATGCAGCCCTTGGCTAATATATTGTACAGCAGGGGTGTCAAACTCATGTCATCATGGCGGCATCACATGACGTATAAGGACTTTTTTCCCCTTCACTAAACCGGGAGTGTGCACGTTACACATCCGCCCCGCAAGCTAGGAGTTTGACAGCCTGTCATACATTATTGGCTTCTTGAAGGCATTGTGAAAGTTCATGACATAGGTTCAATCTGTCCAGCATTGCCTATCCTTCTTACAAATTGAATCTTTCACTACTTGTCTATTATGAAATCATTCTGATAGTTATGCAAAGTATTTTCTCCTATTTTTTTTTCTTTTTGTTTAAATGAAAGTTGTTTTTACTTCAGGAATAATGATTATTGCTGGCTATTGCTTACTTTAATATTAGTGTTGGCTTGGTTACCTGGTTTTTTTTAAAAAAGTGTTGCATTATTTTACAAACCACCAGCAGTCATACAGGTTTAGTGGTATAAAATGAAAAAGACAAATACATGGTTTTACATGCTTCAAGTTTTCTCAGAACGAAAGACACTTTGCTTCGTTTGATGAATGAATGTGATTGTATACAGGTGTGAAACCAAAGCTGGACATTGTCAAAAAGCTGAGGGAGACGCTACAGTTTAGATCCATCATGGCGAACCTATGGCACGCGTGCCGAAACAGGAGTGCGCGCACGAGCACAGGGGGAGTACCAGAAACCAGAAGAGCAGTTCCACAGTGCACGCACACACCAGGAAGCTGAGCTTGCGGTTTATGGAGCACGCATGCCAGCTGGTCTTCATGCACACAGGCTCACCAGAAACCGGAAGACCAGGTGACAGGCGCGCATGTGCACACCAGAAACCAGAAGCTCAGCTTTCCGGCGTGCACATGCATGCCAGGGAACTGCTCTTCTGGTTTCTGGCACTCCCCCACTCGCCCGCACGCGAGCTCCCATTTCAGCACTCGAAACCAGGTTTGCCAAACTGGTTTAGATCCTCTTACAGAAAGTGTTCTTCCAAAGCATAAATGCTTGATTAGGACTATCTTGTAACATGCATTTTATCAAATAAGAGAGGAGGCGAGGAAGGAAGTGATCCCTGCCTACAAAGTTCTTAATTATATCCTAAGCTTTGCTCTCCAACAGAGGCATATGAAAAAGACACAAACAGCTTTCTAAAAGAAGTACAGAGGTCATTTCCCCTCTCTGGGAACTTGAACTTTACACACTAATTCACAAGCAAAGTATCATTCCTTATTCATCAATACACCATTTTGTGAAGGGTGAAGGAAAGGGCAAAGACTTCCCTTGACAGAGTTATGTCATTGCTGTTCATGCCATCTGCTTAGAGCTGCTTAAACGCTCTGCATTTCTGCCCTTCTTTAAATGTTTATATTGTTTATAAGGGCCATCCAGTTGGTGAGAGGTTCAGTTAATCCTTTGAGGATACAAACAAGCTAAGTACAACAAACAAGAGATTTTTGCAAAAGGTCATTACTTGTTTTCCAATGCTGCTGATTAAGGTGTGTAGAAAGATTCTGCTCAGCCCTACAGGAAGCCAGAAATAGTTCCTCTAGTTGTCAGTTCTGGATAAAGCCAGTAGTGTACCATCACTTATGCATCCCTGTGAGTAGCAATAATGCTGAACCTTAAATACCAACACTTCCAGTTTCTCTGTCTGGCAGTATGGACTAATTCCCTCGTTTTTGAGAGAATGGCATCAGTGAAACAAACCAGAAAATTTGCCAGAAAATGTAGTGAATACTTGCCCTATTTGAATGAACAAATAGCTGATATTTGCTGATACAGTTCTACAGAGGAATTATTGAGTCTGTCATCTCCACTTCTATAATGTCTGGTTTGGCTCTGCAACCCAACAAGATGAGTCAAAAAGAGTGCTGTAAAAATATTTACAGACCCCTCACACCCTGGACATAAACTGTTTCAACTCCTATCCTCAAAACGATGCTATAGAGCACTGCATACCAGAACAACTAGACACAAGAACAGTTTTTTCCCCTGAATGCCATCACTCTGCTAAACAAATAATTCCCTCAACACTGTCAAACTATTTACTAAGTCTGCACTACTATTAATCTTCTCATCGTTCTCACCACCCATCTCTTTCTACTTATGACTGTATGTCTGTAACTTTGTTGCTTGTACCCTTCGATTTATATTGATATTGTTTCCTGGTTGCTTATTTGTACCCTATGACTATCATTAAGTGTTGTACCTTATGATTCTTGATGAACATATCTTTTCTTTTATGTACACTGAGAGCATATACACCAAGACAAATTCCTTGCGTGTCCAGTCACACTTGGCCAATAAAAAATTCTATTCTATTCTATTCTATTCTATTCTATTCTATTCTATTCTATATTATTTGTTGGCATCTTGTTTCTAGCCAGAGTATAGATGGGGATACCTTGCTCTGATATTTCATTTATTGCAAAGATATCTTCATTTTAGTTCTAGGCATTGCACATTATCTTGCAGATTTCCAATATTTATTCCAAATCTACATCTGGTCCTATAATTGTCTAATTTAACTTGAGTCATGAGTCCCACCTGTTAATCAAGTTCATTTAGTAGTTATCATAAGTATAGAAATACCCTTAAAACAATCATAACATAGAGAAAAAAGGGCGAAAAGTAGATAAAACAGATGAACAGCCTAATAGCTGATCTAAAACTGATTTAAGATGAGCCATGAAACCACTTAAAAGGCCTGGGGAAATAAAAAGAGTATTTATCCACCACTGAAGGGTCAACAAAAGGAGAGAAGGAAACCTATTAACTCAGTAACCTTTCAATTTTTGATGCTTACATGGTGCTATGAAAATAAAGTGTTTGTCGAATACAAGACAAGCCAAATTACATCATATTATTTCCGTTTTCTAGGACTTCATGGGTTTTTTTTTTTCAGTTCTATTCATTCAATGGCTTCTGTAATACTCCACTAACACAGATGCTCCTCAATTTATGACTGGCCATTAGGCAACCATTCAAACTTATGAAAGAACTTCCAAAAGCTATTTATGATCTGGTTCTGAAGTTCTAACAGCTGCCAACCTCCCTACAGTCATGTGTCCACATGTTTGGCACTAGGCCACCAGTCCACATTTATAGCTGTTTGCAGTGTCCTGCAATCATCTGATTGAGATTTACAATGTTTTTGCCAGTTTCCAGCAAAAACTGCTACATAATGAACAATGGAATCACTTTACAACTGTTGCATCCACTTAATGACCACTGCAAAAAAAAAAAAATTGTAAAAAAGTGATGGGCAAGTCACATGATGACCCACTTTGCTACTTACATGGTAATTTCCAGGCTCAATTATGGTTATAAGGCGAGGACTACCGATACAGGTAATGGAAATGAAAGCAAAAGGGATGGGTGGGATTTCAGGCTCCTATCAAATATTCCAATCCATCAGATCTAAAACACTCTTAATTTTTTACAGCTCTCAGGAACTACCCCCTGCTCACAGACTCTGGGCTGAGAAGAATTGCTGCAAAACTGAGTTTCCTGAAGTGGACCACTAGACACCTAAGCAATCTAAAAAATGATCTAGCAAAAAGAAAAGTCAACCAAAAGAGCAACATGCAAACAAAAGCAAATAAAACACCCCCCAGCAGAAAAACAAATTAAAGTTTAATTTATGTGTATTTTTTTATTATTATTATTATTTATTAAATTTCTATACCGCCCTTCTCCCGAAGGACTCAGTTTGTTATTAAAACAAACATATACCCATAAAATTTAAAAACAATTTTTATATATATATATATATATATATATATATATATATATATATATATAT
>WNWU01000003.1:51796030-51816430 GCA_012654045.1 Ptyas mucosa
AGATAGATAGATGCTTTATATGTTTATTTTGGTCTGTGAATGTGAGTATGAGTATATATAGATGATACATGCATTTTTCTCTCTCTTTATATGTAATAGTAGACCACTATTTGCTGCTGGCTATTATACTTATTAGAGCTTCATTAATAAAGCAAAGGTAGCTTATCCTATCCCTGCTGATTTTTTCCCTCTCCTTGTTTCTCTAAGTGACCTTTCTTTTTTCTTTTTCCCTTCATTAACACAACAAAGAAATAATTGCTCTCATGGTCAAAATTGCTCATTTCTAAGGCTTTCTAAATGGCAAGCATCTCTTTTTTTCTCTCTTTTAAAAAACCAGCAAAAGACAGATGATTTTGTGCCTTTCCCATTACTCTTGCTTGGCTTTTTACTTCCAGCTAATGCATTTTTCCTTTTAAAGCACACAGTGACATGCAACAAAATTGTCCCATTGGCCAGTTGTTGCCCTTTCTCATGAGGCTTTCTGAATGACTAATGCTTCCTCTCTTAAATCTGCAAGAGAGCTGAATTGCCACCAGACCTGTAGCTGAGAAGCAGCTATTTCCTTTATTAGAGAAAAAAGGGAGCAAAGACACCTGGATAATCATATCTTCCCTTATCTGTGATCACAAAAAAATATAGTTCCTCTAAGCTGTCCTGTAACTAACAGGGCTTGAATAAAAATAGCTACATAATACAGCAAAAGATAACTGAAGATTTTTGCTTCAGTGTGCTTAAAGGTAAAGGTTCCCCTCACACATACATGCTAGTCATTCCTGACTCTAGGGGGTGGTGCTCATCTCCGATTCAAAGCTGAAGAGCCAGAGCTGTCCAAAGACGTCTCTGTGGTCATGTGGCCGGCATGACTAAAAACCGAAGGCGCACAAAACGCTATTACCTTCCCACCAAAGGTGGTCCTTATTTTTCTACTTGCATTTTTTACGTGCTTTCGAACTGCTAGGTTGGCAGAAGCTGGGACAAGTAACGGGAGCTCACCCCATTACGCGGCGCTAGGGATTCAAACAGCTGAACTGCTGACCTTTTGGTCGACAAGCTCAGCATCTTAGACACTGAGCCATTGTGTCCCCCTTGATATAAGATTATTATTATATAAGATTATTATTATTGATATAATGCTTAATATAAGATTTATTTCAATTTTTTAAACTGCAGGCTATGTTTCTAAAATGTGGGTGCTACCCTTATGTAAATAAACTTCTTTTTCATAGCCAATTTCTTAATGAGAAATATGTAAACCAACTAACCAAGAGTTCCCATTTGATGCACAAATGGCCTGGCTCAAATATCCTACTTTGGACACATTGTGCAAAGTCCTGGGTTTATGGAGAGGCTCAAAAGCTGAGAAAGTCGGAAGGAAAAAGAAGAAGAGGACAAACAGCGGGCAAACAACAGGACAAAGAGGACCACAGACAAAAGGTGGATGGGCTTATTTTCAGTGGCAATGAATGCACCATTGAGAGATTTGAAACATCAGGTTAGGGATTGATTGGTGTGGATAAAATCTGTTTACATGTTTTGCATCATGTTATGCCTACAGTAAGGAAAGGGAATCTGCCTCTTAGCAGATAATCAAGGTTATAGCTCAAAAAATGACAACCAAGGGGGGGTCACCAGCACAATTTCTCTACTTTTATTTGGAGAACTTTGGTATAGACTAAGTTTGGACCATAATGGCAGCAGTGTGAAACTCCTACCACTGGTGCCGGAATGTTTAATATCCTCTTATAATCAATCATTAGAGCAGAGCAGAATAACAGAAGAGAGCTTGGAGGTCTTCTAGTCCAACCCTTGCTTAGGCAAGAAACCCTATACCATTTCAAACAAATGGTTATCTCTTCTTAAAAACTTCCAGTGTTGGAGCATTCACAACTTCTGGAGGCAAGTTGTTCCAAGTTGTGATTAATTGTTCTAATTGTCAGGGAGTTTCTCCTTAGTTCTAGGTTGCTTCTCTCCTTGATTAGTTTCCATCCATTGCTTCTTGTCCTGTCTTCAGGTGCTTTGGAGGATAGCTTGACTCCCTCTTCTTTGTGGCAGCCCCTGAGATATTTGAACACTGCCAGCATGTCACCCTTAGTCCTTCTTTTCATTAAACTAGACATACCCAGTTCCTGCAGCCGTTCTTCATATGTTTTAGCCTCCAGTCCCCTAATCATCTTTGTTGTTCTTCTCTGCACTCTTTTTAGAGTCTCAACGTATTTTTTACTTCATGCCAACCAAAACTGGATGCAGTGTGGCCTTACCAAGGCATTATAAATTGGTATTAATACTTCATGTGATCTCGGTTCTATCCCTCTGTTTATACAGCCTAAAACTATGTTGGCTTTTTTGAAGCTATAGCACACTGCTGGCTCATATTTAAATGATTGTCCTCTAGGACCCCAAGATCCCTCTCATAGTTACTACTATTGAGTGAGGTACCACATATACTGTACCTGTGCATTTTGTTTTTCTTGCCTAAATGTAGAACCTTCCTTTTTTTCACTATTGAATTTCGTTTTGTTAGATAGCACCCAATGTTCAAGTCTGTCAATTGATTATAGAGATAGGTAAAATGTTCTAGTAGATTGAGAGATAGAATTGAAATTTGATAGAAACATAACCCCAGAATATTTTTATGATTTAGGAAAAAGATAAACTGATCTTGCCTACTGTGTGTATTTGGGGCACAGATCTGGTGTTTTGATGACTGCTATTTGAGTGTATTTCATCATTTTATTTTTAATTGTATATATGAACTACTGTCTTTATGTTGCTGAAGGATTTTAATTGTTGTGAAGTGCCAGAATTGGTTTAGTGGAATCACATACAGGTTGTCCTTAATTTACAACCAGTTGCTTAACAAACATTTGAAATTGTGACAGACTCAGAAAGGGAACTTACTCTCTGTCCTTGAAGTTACAACTGGCACCCCACTTCAAGAATTTGGCAACTGGCTCACATTTACAACAGTTGCAATGTCCCATGGCCATATATGATAGTAATCTTACCACTATTTTTTGTAAGAAAAAATATCCATTGCATAAGCTAAAGTCCAACTTTTGATGTGATTTACTTAATTACTGAGGTGACCCACTTTATTACCATTGTAAAAAGTGATGTAAAAGCAAATCCAGTCATGTGATGACTCAACTTACAACTGCAACCATGATCAAAAAGAGCTCAATTATGATCTTAAGTCATTGATTCCCTGTAGAAGTATTTTAAAATAAGCATATGTACATCTTGCAGTCCAGCATCTTAGGATGTTGAAGTAACTTCCTGAAGGTCTTGGCTGAACCTCAATTATCTTTGAGAAATCCTGGAAAATTGGCCAAGTACCAGAGAAGTACCAGAGAAACTTTCTTGTCTTCAAAAAATGGACCATTATAGGAAATATCGACCATTCACTTTGACATTAATAATAAATAAGAACATTGTCTTCCCATTCTAGGGAACTTGCATATTCAGGTTAATCTAGTTTAATACACAAAAGGCTGAACAAGAAAGTTCATTCAGAATAACAAATGGAACAGATTTATTTAAGCTTAGAGGCCAATCTTTATTATTTCATACATTCTTCCACTTAATGCTTTTATTCCCAAGATGGTTCAGATGCATAATTTGTCACTGGAGAAACAAGCCACTTAGATCATTACACTACACAGTCAGGATAGAAAAGCCACTAAAGGTATCTCAGCATAACAATAATAGGTTCTTTGGCATGAAATGCAATTTAGCTCCTCTAGTCCTTATTTCACAGGTAGTCCTCGACTTGCAACCATTCAAAGTTTTAACAGCACTGGAAAAAAAGTGACTTATGACCAATCTTCATACCAGCATATATTTAAGACAAGTTGCAAATTCCAAGGTTCAGGTGGTTTCCATTTGTGATTTTGCCTGCTAGCTTCTGATAAGCTGGATTCACTTAACAACTGTGTGATTCACTTCACCTGCATTGATTCGCTTAACAACCATGACAAGAAGATAATAAAATCAGGCACAACTCATTTAATAATGTCCTTGCTTAGCAATGGAAATTCTGGTCCCAATTCTTGTCATACATTGAGGACAACCTATACCCAATCTGAAGTTGAAATTCTCATGTGACACGTATCGATTTCTTATTCACCGTTCTGTGGATTGTAAATCCTACTCCAAATCTTCATCCATGCAATATATGCACAACTCAGACCAACAAGGCACAGTTTATAATAAGTATTTCTTAGTGATTGCTGACTTTCGGCTTATTCATGTACAATTTGAAAAACGAGACTTATAATCTGGACTAATTGATTGTGTTCAATTATGATTAAAAGTGCAAAGTGTAAAAATAATGAGTGGCCGGCAGCAATGCTTCCCACCTGTCAAAATGAAAGCTGATTGAAAGATATTAAGAACAAGGATACTTGCTAGGGAGGAAGTTGAATGAAGAACAAGATGAAAAGCTGAATAAAGAGTTATCACCTCTTTCTCCCCTCTTGTCTTATATTACTCAGCAGAACAATATATACTAGGCTTTGGCCAGTGATTTTCAATTAATCCAGATCTGTATGTGGTGAAATCTTCCACAGGTTGCAACCAAATTGCTGCCCGGGCATGCACAATGCACACCAAAGTGCGCTTCGTGTGGAAAAAGGAGCTGTTTGAAGATAAGTAGAACAGGGGGGGGGGGATAGTTGTCCTGCGCGATTTAGATTCTAAATCTAAATTGTGTGGCACAGCTGATTGTCGGAAATACCGGTTCGGTATTTTTTTACTCCCGGTTTGCCTGAACCGGTAGCTTTTCTTACTACTGGTTCGCGTGAACCGGTGCAAACTGGTAGCATTTCACCCCTGATCTGTATAGTTCTTATTTGGGGGGGGTGGGGGTGGGGGGTGGAGACAGTGGGACAAATTCTTTTCTTCTAGCATCAGCAATATTATTTTTCTATGTGAGTCTTCTTCTATGTGTTGGTCCATCAGAATAAGAATGCAGGCTATTAATCACTGGGATTGATTTATTCATTTAGAGCTAAATTCCAAAATCTCCACTATTTCTTGTTTAAAAATAGAAAAAGGAAATACAAGAAACAGGATGAAACAGGATGAAAAAAGAACAAACAGCCCCTACTTACTTTGGGTGTTCTAAGATGCTCAGCAACAGAGTGTTTGAATTGGGCAGCCATATACATTCACCAAAGAAGGAAGGAAGAAATAATTCCTAGAAAGAGAACACACCTGAGGAGACAGAGGTACAGGTTGAGTCTCCTGCACCTGAGTAATCCAGCAACATTTGCAAATTTACAAAAGAAGAAAGCAAGTCAAACCATTTATGTGAAATAAAGGAGTGTGACTCACAAATCAGTTGAGCCAGTAGTAAGAGCTTCTATGTATGCTGCTTTGGATTCTATTGTGCATCTAGATATTGGACTGGAGATTGAGCAATCTTAGTCATTCCTAAAACGATATTCTGTCTTTCTGAATAATCTGAAAAGTAAGCTTCCATGATTTCATTATCCAAGCAGAACACGTGCAGTTTGCAAGATGCTTATGTTATTATAGTTAAGGATTTTCAACTGCAATAAATGCCTTGAATTTGTATCAGAAACAGGCTGTGTTCATGTAAATGTCACACAGCACAAAAACATTGGGCATGATATTCTGTCTAGCAATGTAGGCTAGAAAACACAATAATTATATGTATGCATGACTGACTCAAATATCATACTCAAAGAATGCTTATCAAATTGTAGTAAGGTATCAAATGAGTGTTACCAGGTTAGGCCCAGAGTTTTATTAAAGAGTCTGATAAAGAAATTGAGGTAATGCTTATCAAATTTGCACATGACACAAAAATGGATGAAATAGCTACCGTAACATCCAAAAAGACATAAATACTGTTCAAGACTATCTTGATGAGTTAGATAAATGGAATGAAAGTGACAGGATGATATTTAAGAGACAAATGAAAAATTATTCAGTCAGGAGGCATATCAAATGCACAAGCATGGAATAAGAAGAAATGCAGTGCCTAGCTTGGAAATAGCACTTGTGCAAATGTCCTTGAAGTAGCTGTTGATCATCATCTTCTGTTAATGACCCCATAATTCCTTGCGGGATGGAGTCCGGGCAACTGAATGGAGCTGAGTGTTTACTGGCTGGATGCCCTTCCTGTTGCCAATGCAGAGTTTTGTTCAGCAGATAAATTCACATTGTGCCCAGAGATAGAAATACCTGCCTCTACCTAGGATTGAACTCACAGCCTCCTGATTGTGAGGCGAAAGCTCCACCTTTAGGCCACCGCACCACCCTTGTCCTTGAAGTAGCTGTTGATGGTTGATGGAATTTGAGTTGGTATCATCTACTGCTTTGGGTGGCTGATAAATAAAGGCAAGTGAGATTTCAAGCCATATCAAGAGCAATATGCTTTCTAAATCATCGAAAATAACAGATGTCATCTCTCTTTTGCAGGCCTTTGTTTTTCGGCAGATTTTGTGTATATATCACTGGATTCTTGTGCTAAAAAGATACAATCATTAACTACAATAACAAGGGTTTTTATAAATATTTTATTACATATCCTGGTTTTTCTTTCAGAACTCAAGACAATACACATGTGGAAACCTGTGTTTGTTTCCTCAAGACAACTCTGTGAGGTAGGCATGTGTAATGCATAATATAAAAGAGGAGGCAAGCTACTGATCTTACAAATAAAGTATAAGATCTCCAGGTAACAAATCAAGCTTAATTAAATATTTGACACCAAATCACCCTACCAGGATTAGAAGGAATTAGTTACCCATGGCAATTATAGAATTTAGTAATAGAACAGCTAATTTTGCCAAATTGCCCTTTGAGTGCAATTAAAGTCTGGGCTTAAAGCCTATTCAGATTTCATCCTCATTTTCTTTCCTTCTGCCAGCTAGGAGGTCAATGACAGTTTCTCCAAGAAACTATTTATTGTATACCCAGAATAAAAAAACAATCAAAGCAAGGTTGTTTTGAGAAGGACCACTTTCCCATGATCAACCACTTTCCATTTAATGTTAATTTTGGCTGCCATGGATAAAGCGGTAAACAATTTATTCTTATTTGACAAGACCACAAACTATCAAGCATTTGATCGGGGGGGGGGGGGAATCAATGTTAAAAGGAAAGCCATGATCAAGCTAACAAATCATTTAATAATAATGGGAAGGTTTGATAGTTACCTTCATAAAGAGAAGGCACTATTCATAACAGGATTGACTCAATGTCTTTCTTCAACATAATTTCAGAAAGCCAAATGATTTATGAAATGGTGCTGAAGAAAGACACTAAGGGGATGAGCAGGGGTGAAATGCTCCTGGATCGGACCAGATCGCCCGGTCTATAGTGATCTTAGCCGGTGGTTCAGTGATCTGGTAGTGATGGCAGAGAAAAGCTCCACCCACCTGCCCAGGTGTCATTACTTCCTGGTTTTAACCAGGAAGTAATGTGTTTTTTACTTCCTGTGCATGCGAAGAAGGTTTTGCACATGCGCAGATCTGCAAGCACATGTAACACACAAGAGAAAGAGAGCAAAGAGAGCAAAGCGAGCATATACGCGGCACATGCGCTTCCGAATTGGTAAGGAAGGTAAGTAGATTTCACCCCTGGGATGGAGGGTGAGATAAAGATGGGATTGGAATAGATTGATTTCGGTTCAGATATTCTGCATCCATTGCTTCATAGTCTCTCTCTCTCCCTCTCTCTCACTCTCTCTCTTTCCCTCTCTCTCCCTCCTTCCTTCCCTCTCTCCCTCCTCTCTCTCCATGCATGCACAACTTTGAGTCAATCTTTGATTCTTAGTGACTGCTTGGACTAATTCCTGCAGATTTCTTGAGAAAGTTTTTTGGAAGTGGTTTGCTCTTCTAGGGCTGAGAGAGAGTCACTGGCCCAAGGTTGACTTTGTGTCTAAAATAGGACAAAAACTAATGATTTCCTAGTTTATAGCCTCCTGCCTTAACCATTACGCCAAGCTGGCTCTCAAATTTTCAGTCCTCTCATCAGCACTCCTGTTGAAAGAACTGAAAAAATGTGAAATGCATTTCATAAAACCATAGAAACCAAACACCATAAACACTTTTATCAGTAGCAAAATATTCCTAAGAATACAGGTAGCTGCTTATGCTCGATCTGGCCATTGGTCTACATAACTCAGGTTGTCCACTATCCCCTGTTCCCAACCTGGTACTCCCTCAGATAAAATTTTGCAGTAATGTCTCCTAGCTATCCTAGCTTATACAAGTGCTGGGCAGGCAAATGGAAATTTCAGTCTGTAACAGTTGAATGCTACCAGATTGAAAAACATCCAATTGCTTGAATTATCATTCTGATAATTCAGTGCCTTCTCAACTCTCATATAACCAGCGAAGGAATGAGAAACAAAGCTAAGACCAAGTTCATGTATGTCAAGATGGGCAACATGTGTAGGACAACTCCACTTCTCCAATTTTTCCAGAGCCTGCAGAGGAAAACTGGTTTTACAAGGTAGATTGAAGCTCTTCTGTTAAATAGTGACAGGCTCGAGTGTCGAAATTGATTTTATTGGTTTTCGTAAGAGAAGTGGTCCAGCTTATCGAAAACTCTTTACATCAGAACAAAAATAATAAATGATAACCCAAGGGCAATCATTGGCACCCAAGGGCAATCAAACATCTATTTTAAGGCTAAAATGTATTTTGCAAAACAAACAAATAAAAATAGTGAATTATCCACCAAATATTGGTGAGCAGGTACAAGAGGCCACATGAAATAGCTCCCTGTCCATGGACTGTCCAGAGTCAGTAATACATGGTTATGGCAATACCTATTTTCTTCCCTTTGTCACTTTGATTCTGCTTATATTTTGCTCCATTAAGATCACAAGTACTACCTTAATTTACAGATTTTCAATGTTCTTCCTTTGAGAAGGAATCCAAAGGAAGGAGACCAAAAGAAACTTCTTAGTTACAGAAAAAGGCATTTAAAAAGAAAACAAAAAGGCCTTCCATTTTCAAAGCCAATGAGTAGCTTTGAAAGATTTTTTTTTCAGGAGAGAAAGTAACCTGAACAAATGCCAACATGCTTTAAAACACTATTTTCATTCAGATTGTGAGCAATTGAAAGTCTTATGTCAGCAACTAAACTGGCAAGAGAGAGAGAGAAAAGCGTAATTCTTTAAAAGGAGAAGTTCTCTGACAACAAGCTTACATCTTTCATAAAGAAAGCTCCCAAAGGTGAATTAAATAGAATTTATTTCTTGTGATTATTTCTAGAAACAAGAATTGCATGTAGCTCGTTAACCACCATTCACAATAAAACCCAGGGGTGCCATTTTAATCCTTGAAAATTTCTTTGAGTGCTCAGAAGTGAATTGATTTAAAATTGGTTTGACAGAGCAAGCATAATACCTCAATCCAAAGCATAATACCTCATCAGCCCCAGCATTTGAGGGTGAACAGCTCTCTTTTTCTTTCAGCAAAAAGAGAGCTGCTCTACATTTGGGAAATATGATCCCTACTTCCCAAGTCAGTTGATGTGCATACATTGATTAAAAAAAAATCTGCTGATGTATTTGGCTGCCCATTTTGCAATTGTGACTTGGGCACAAATGCAGGATTAAAATCTGAACAAAAATAATAAAGGATAACAATAAACAACAGTGACACAGAAATAGCACATTGGTACCTAATGGAAACCAAACTCAAATGACATAACCACAGTCATGTCCAAGAAAACCACGACGTGAGCTGAAGGCTTCATAACCAAGAGAACCTCCAGGTCTTCAAGGATTTATTAAATGCCACCAGGATTGGGGTCATACACATCTCAGGGATAGGATGATCCAAAGGGGTGAACAAATAATGAATAAAAAGATGCAAAACTGGCATGAAGTGGACAAGTGTAGCCATCCCTAATGGATGACGAAGAAGAATTTTAATATGTTGAATCGAACTGAGCCCTATTAAACAATGAGGCCTTCTACAATTGTTCTCTATCTTTGGTACTGCCAGTGATTTCACCCTACAGCAACTTCCACAAGAAAATGATATGTTGCCAGCCATATTTCAAAAGTAGTTAATTGATGGATTGAGCCAATTAAAACTGAAAAGGAAAACAGCAAACAAGAAGAAATAAAAGCAATTCAGTGAACCAAGTGACATTTATATATCAGGTTAAGCTGGTTGAAAATGGAAAATTTACATTCCAAGGTTATAAAGACACTAAAAGACTCTATTTAATTATTCCTAAGTGGAGGAAGACCTCCGGAAAGAGCATGATATGGGACTAATGGGCCAGCAAAATGGAAAGTACTATTCAGCACTAAAGTAATTGGGCAGAACATAGGAAAGGAGCAGGGTAAATGATTACTTCATTAATTTTAAAATTACAGGGCAAGATAAGACAGACACTATCCGACTTATTAAAGGAAAAAGTATAAAAAGGAGAAAGCTAATCAGCAGAACTGGAATGTAAAGATGCATTCCAGTTCCTACCAGTTTGATTCAAAGACATGCTAAAATAATTCAATGCAAATTTATAAATTAAACTGCATTAATTATAAGAGTTTGTTATTATTCAAGGGATTTCCAAATTAATGTTATTTGGAGCATAGCAATCGTGTGACAAGTGAAAGTCCAGATTTTTATCTGAGAAACTCACTTACAGAAACATATCTTATCAACTGACTTTGGGAATCTAAAAAAACCCAAAACAATAAAACCTACATTTGTATAGTTACCATGGAGCTGTCAGAGCACTTCACTGAAAATAAAATAGATGCAATGTTTTTTTTTTTAAAGCATCTATTGATTAAAAGACTCCAGGGACTTAAAAGCTGTTATCCTGGTACTGGTGAAATCATAATTTGATTAGGTATGGAAGCAGATAATTTGGGAAGAAAACATCTCTTAAGCTGAACTTTATTCATTCAATGAAACTCATCTTATAAATGTTCAAAATTTCAGTATATGTTTAACTCATAACTCAGTTCATTGTTTTAAGCAAAGTCTTCTTCAGTTACTCTATGTCAGGGGTGTCAAACTCAATTTCATTGAGGGCCACATAAATTTGTGTTTGACCTCGGAGGGGCAGGAGGGCATGGCCAGGCTGAGGTGGATGTGGCCCTCTACCAACGAAAACGGAGCTCAGGGGGCCGTGTGCACCCCTCAGGATCCCATTTTTGGCCGGGACAGCCTCCTGCAGCTCTCTGCCAGTGAAAATAGAGCTGTGTGCACCCTCTGGGACCCCACTTTTGGCTGAAAGTTCCATTTTCACTGCAGAGGGCTACAGGAGACCATCCTGGCTGAAAATGGGGCCTGGGAGGGCTCTGTTTCCATTGGTAGAGGCACTGCAATCCAGTCCTTTGCTGTTTCCAGAGCAGCCCCACAGCCAGATCTAAGCACCCCATGGGCCAGATCTGGCCCACAGGCCTTGAGTTTGTTCTATGTCTATTGATTCTACTCTGTACTGCACTGATTCTATATTAAGGCTGATATACTACAGGTAGACCTCAATTTACAGCAGTTCATTTTGTGACTATTCAAAGTTACAACAGCATTGAAAAAAATGAGTTATGACCATTTTTCACACTTATGACTATTGCAGCATCCCCATGGCCAGGTGAGCAAAATTCAGAACACTTGGCAACCGGTTCATATTTAATGACTGTTGCAAAAAGGATGACAAATTTTGGTCAGTCACATGATTGGCCTGTTTTATGATTGTTAATGACATTCTGTGGTAATGGCAGGTTAATCAGTGTCAGCTAGCAGATATGACAATTTTATAGTCACCAAATTTTGCTGTTACTAAAGGTATATTTATTGAAATTTTTGTTTAATGTTATTGGATATTATTGAAGAGAAATAAAAAGAAACTTCAAACAAGGAGAGCTAGGAGCAATGGTAAAGTGAAACAATTTGGAAATGGTCTTAAAACAGGGCTGTCAAACTCCTGGTCTGTGGGCCGGATGCATCACGCGCTGGCCATACCCACGCCCGGTTTAGCAAAGGGGAAAAAAAGTCCTGACACATCATGTGATGGTGCTGTGACAAGGTGAGTTTGACACAGTGGTGAAATCCAATTTTTTTTACTACTGTGGGCATAGCTTGGTGGGCATGGTGTGGTGTGGGTATGGCTTGGTGGGCGTGGCTTGGTTGGCATGGTATGGCTTGGTGGGTGTGGCTTAGTGGCTGTGCCAGGGGTAGGATATTGCAAAATCCCCATTCCCTCCCCACTCTGGGGCCAGCCAGAGGTGGTATTTGCCAGTTCTCCATACTACTCAAAATTTCTGCTACCAGTTCTCTAGAACCTGTCAGAACCTGATGGATTTCTCCCCTGGTTTGACACCACTGTTGTCTTACAACCAATGTTGTCTTAAAACAACATTGCTTTGCTCTTCTTCTTTTTTTTAATTTGATTTATATGCGCCCTTCTCCGGAAACTCAGGGTGGCTTACAATGCGTTAAGCAATAGCCTTCATACTTTTGTATATTTATACAAAGTCAGCTTATTGCCCCCACAATCTGGGTCCTCATTTTACCTACCTTAGAATGGATGGAAGGCTGAGTCAACCTTGAGCCTGGTGAGATTAGAACTTTCAGTAATTTCAGGCAGCTGAATGTTAATAACATGCTTTAGTCTGCTGCGCTGCCAGGCTCTTCTATCATGGTTTGAAATATTTGCAAAAACAACAACCTGTTTATTTCGGTTTTAATCTTTCCCAATACCATTGTTTCTACAAAGGCCCTAGATATGCAAATCATAAAAGGAGGCTATCTTTTTATTTCCAAATGTTTCCTCCATCTTCAATTCCCCTACTATATTGTTTAATCATAAGTAATACTTGAGTAGCCTTTACACTTCCTAACAAATAGAACGGTTATATTAGTTATTTAATGAGCTTTTGAAATGTGGTACAATTCCTTCACCCCATAGGTTTCTATTATCTAAATTCAAAGAATGATTTCCTTGCCCACCCCCTCCCCCAAAAAATTACTCAATTAGCCTTGAGTGAAGGTCAGCCTCCTTTGCTGCTTTGTTATCTATTTTTCATTTACTTTGCATTTATTGTATCTTCCGTGCAATGCTGAAATCTCTTTACTAAGATTAAAAGCACGCTCTCACTTTATTACTCTTAGCATATCATTTCTGTTTTGTTCTATTCTGTCTTTTCCTATAATGATAAGATACAAGAATCTAATATATTCTTGGTGTTTGATGATCATACTGATAACCTATATGAAGACCACCCAGCTTTCGGTCTATTAGCAGAAATGTAACTAACCTGTTCTGTCCCCGTCCTCCACACGCACAAACCCACACAGACAGTCGAGGGTTAAATAATTGGCACACACAAGCATTCCATTATCAGAGGCTTGACAGCTCTACGGGAACCGGCTGCCAAGTTCTTTACTATAACAAGAAGGGGGGTGTTCCTCCACCAGATAACAAATGCAATACACACTGGCTGGGAAAAAACAGTCCAATTCACAATCCTTCAGCAGACTGAGGCTTTGCACCAAAGAAGCTTGCAAGAATTAACTTTGTCTGTCACAGAATCTAAATGGCCACCCCCCTCCTTTATATAGCCTGTGGGGTGTGGTCCAGTGACTCAGCTTAATCTCTGGCACGCCTCCTCCTCTGCTGTGATTGTTTAGCACGCCAACGCTGATGTGGGTCCAGCCACAACTTGTCTCCCTCATCACTCTCTGACCGATCGGAGACACCTGGCTCCTGGCCAATCTCCTCTCCTTCGGCCGACACCTGAGGAATTGTCAGAGCGGAGGGGCCGTGGGAGGGAGGCCTGGCCGGCTCCTCTCCTTCATGTTCGGAGCCTTCTTCCTCCGATACAATGGGCTCGGGGGTCGGAGCCACAACACTAACCTTCCTAATATTCAAGTTTTAAAAAAGCCTCTTCTGTTATATTATATATATAATTCTTTTGATAAATGAAACCTCTGGCTGCTAGCCATATCAGCAGCATTCAAACTGCTTCTGATCAAAGGGCTCAAGCTGATCCAGTCGTTAGATCTAGTACATGGGTGTCAAACTCACCACGTCACATTGCCATCATGTGATGTTTTGTGATGATTTTCCCATTCATGGAGCTGGGGTGGGCGTGGCATGTACGAAACACATCCAGCCTGCGGGCCGCTAATTTGACCCCGCTGATTGATTCTAGTAGATAGAAAGCCAAGCTTTGTTACATTTGTTATGTAGCTTGGGATGTTAACAGAGGTTCTTGTAGTAGTAATTCTGCAAACTACTAGTATGTGAAGTGCAGCTGAGATTATTATCCAAGGATTAGGTAACTGGGTAAATTTATCCTTTAATTAGCCAACATTCCAGAAGATATGCTTAAGATACAGAAGGATTTTGACAGATTTGAACATTG
Source organism: Ptyas mucosa (assembly GCA_012654045.1). Taxonomy (NCBI): domain Eukaryota; kingdom Metazoa; phylum Chordata; class Lepidosauria; order Squamata; family Colubridae; genus Ptyas; species Ptyas mucosa. Next base: position 51,810,408 of record WNWU01000003.1, read on the forward strand.
GGTGCTATCTAACAAAATGAAATTCAATGGTGAAAAAAGGAAGGTTCTACATTTAGGCAAGAAAAACAAAATGCACAGGTACAGTATATGTGGTACCTCGCTCAATAGTAGTAACTACGAGAGGGATCTTGGGGTCCTAGTGGACAACCATTTAAATATGAGCCAGCAATGTGCAGCAGCTGCCAAAAAAGCCAACACAGTTCTAGGCTGCATAAACAGAAGGATAGAATCAAGATCACGTGAAGTGTTAATACCACTTTATAATGTCTTGGTAAGGCCACACTTGGAATACTGCATTCAGTTTTGGTCGCCAGGATGTAAAAAAGATTTTGAGACTCTAGAAAGAGTGCAGAGAAGAGCAACAAAGATGATTAGGGGACTGGAGGCTAAAACATATGAAGAACAGATGCAGGAACTGGGTATGTCTAGTTTAATGAAAAGAAGGACTAAGAATGACATGCTGGTAGTGTTCCAATATCTCATGGGCTGCCACAAAGAAGAGGAGTCAAGCTATTCTCCAAAGCACCTGAGGGTAGGACAAGAAGCAATGGGTGGAAACTAATCAAGGAGAGAAGCAACTTAGAACTAAGGAGAAATTTCCTGACAGTTAGAACAATTTATCAGTGGAACAACTTGCCTCCAGAAGTTGTGAATGCTCCAACACTGGACATTTTTAAGAAGATGTTGTATAACCATTTGTCAGAAGTGGTGTACAGTTTCCTGCCTAGGCAGGGGGTGGACTAGAAGACCTCCAAGGTCCCTTCCAACTCTGTTATTCTATTCTAATTCTCCAAAGAAACAGAAATTAAAAAGGGGCAGGCAAAGAAGACAAAGAATAAAAGTTTTTTTTTAAAAAAATGCAATAGTCACACAAGACAAACAAGAGGAAAAAGAAAACAACAAAACCTGTTATATTGTGTCTGAGAAAACATTGACCCTACTCTTTAAATACATCTTTAAATCTTGTCCATGTGGAATATTGTTCACTGCCTTTCCATTAACGTCAGTAGGAAGCACGTTTATAAGCAAAAAAATGAATATAAGACAATGCATCTGGGTGGTATTGTCTTTCTGGCATCAAAGAACATTCATTTTTACATATTTTATATGTAGAAAAATTTTATATTAAGAAGTTTGATGTTTCAAGAGACAGTCTTGCATAGTTTGTCCACGCTGCTCAGATTGGAAAGACAAGAATGGACAACACTGGTCTACATTCTGACCTCTTCAGGTATGTTTTCCTGATGTAGTTTTATGGTACTTTGCCAGTTAATGTCCTCTCAACCACTCCTGTCTGCTTTGGATTATGCTTCATGACAAACTAAGCTAAGCAGTTGATTGGCTATTTCTCAAAGGCCCTTCAATTGAAGCAATGGTTACCATGGCTTCTAATTTTTTCTTCCTTTAGCAGGAATGCTATAATAGCACAATGATTATAAAAAGTGCCCTGTAAATAGAAGCTTACTACTTGGAAGCTTGGCAGAAATTATTTTAATTAGTATTTTTCTTCCTCTGATTTATTTGCTTTTGCCTGAGCTTGAAAAGCTCAGAGTCCAGCAAGGTTTCATTGTTTATACAGGAGGAAGGGTTCCCCTGAGGTGACTTGAAAAATGATAAGTACAGTGTACTACTAGATTTTCTTTAAAATAGGGTAAGGGAAAAGTGATGTCTCTGTAAAGTACAGTGATTATAATACTGTATTATTACCAGTAAAAAGTAAAGGTAAACGTTTCTCTGTCCAGTCGTTTCCAGTTCTAGAGAATGGTACTCATGTACGTTTCTGGGAGGAGGGAATCAGTATTGTCTGAAGACATGTGACCAACATGGCTATATGCCAAAGATGCACAGAACACTATTACCTTCCCACCAAAGTGGTACCTATTAATCTACTTGCATTTGCATGCTTTCAAACTGCTAGATGGGCATAACAAATATAATATAAATATGGCATAAAATGAAGAGAAGAAAACTGTCCATCCATGAGCTATTGGAAGACGTAGACTATTATAAATTAACAAAATTACTGATTTGTTTCTTCTTCGTTTTCTCTTTTCTTCTTTCTTTAGCAGTTTCTACTATTCCTTTCCTTCTCTCAGCCTTGTTCAGAATCCTACATCTCACAACTTACTGCCCTCGAGATTTCCAAATTCTCTTTTTACTTTTTCAGAAGTAAAAAGAAAAGAAAAGCTGTTCTGGAAAAGCTCACATGGCGTTACTGTTCCCTAACCCTAATAATTTACAAGGGTACCATTACTTAATGCTCCCGACTTGATGATACACTCCATCTTTAATTCTGAAAATTAAATTGTTTCTGGAGTTTGATAAGCATAATAATTTCTGACAGCAGATAGCAGAAGAAAAAAGAGGTGGCTATATAGAGAAAGTCTTCCTGTCCCCTTCTACCTAATATCAAGAGGCTATAACACATTGTTCTTTTCCTTTCCAGTCATCCAAGTATCATTTTCATGTTCCTTCCATATAATCACTTTTTTTTCCTACTAAAAGAGACAGTAGGAAAAGAGGAAAAAATTGGATAAGCATGTGTGGCCCTGGTTGAAAAACTAATTTTTCCACTTATATTGATTAAGTGGAAATTAATTAGTAAACTAATGTTTCTTCATCCTCTTTCTTTACCCCAAAAGACCCCAAGATAGCAGTCATGTGAATACTTATACAGCATTGTAAATAAGTAGCAAATGCAGAAAAGGATGAAACTCAAGTTTGTATGGCAGCATCTGCAGACTCAGGACTAGCACTTGTGTGAAACCAATGTCATCGGCTCTCAATTTTGGAACCTTTTATCAATAGCAGATATAGTCTACTGCCAACAGATAAGGCCTATACATAAACTTCCCTCAAATTCTTGCTTTCCTTAAAAAAAAAACTAAAGGAAAAACTATGTTAATGGTATTCAATTAATTGCATTTATATCCTTTAAAGTAGAATGTAGATGAATCTACGAGGTGATTGCAGGTACCGCTGTTGGGGATGCTTCAATCTGAACTCCTGCATTTAGCAAGAGGTTGAAATTTAGGCCTAAAGAACCCCTTCCAATTCTGGAACCATGTGATTTGGAATTTCCGAAACGCAGGGATATCAAACAAAGTGCATTTTCATTCAGCATAGAATATTACATAAACTGTAATATGCAATTTCATCAAATTTAATCCTAACCCAAATTTACTTTAGGTTTTAAAGATACACTAGATAAATTCACAGAGGGTAGGACTATCAACTGTTTCAGTTCTTTATGGCTATGTGCTATCTTAAATTTCAGCTGCTTGTTGTGGTCCGCCAGCAGCCTGCGGAGCTGGTAGCGGAGTCGGACAATGAGGAGGCTGAGAAGGAACATGGGCCAGTCCTGGAGTCTGGGGAAGCCCAGACAAGAGCTCTGAGTCGGAGGCAGAGATGGGGCCAGGGCCATCTGGGAGTGATGTGCGGACTCTGGAGCCCCCAGAGTTGGACAGCAGAGAGGCAGAGGAACAGGAGGAGCCTGTTCCTAGTGCACGCATGTGCAGAGCTGCCAGAAGGCAAGAGCACTAAAGCAAAAGGGACGACTCAGGAATAAGGCCAGGAGATGATTGGCCCCTCCCATAAGGCTTAAAAGAGAAACAAAGGCATTTGGGCCTTTGCAGGAAAGAAATGTTGCTAACTCTGTCTCCAGTCGGCATCTCTTGTTTGTTTCTGAACTTTGTGGGGCTTTGCCAAGTAAGGCCTTTGGCAGGGTGTCAAAGAAGACAAAGGTTGGTGATTATCCCAAAGGACTTCTTCCGAAGGACTTGTTTTGCAACTAATTGGGACTCAGCTGGGAATGAACGTAATTCTCAGCTGTTACAATAAAATAGGTTTGTTTGGGACTAATTGTGTATTATAATGACTCAGTAAGGCTAGGTCACAACACTGCTGGGCCAAAACAGAAAAAGGCTCTCAGCTTCCTGTCCATGCTTGTTAGCTTTTAGTGAACAGACATGCTTGGCCATTGGGTTACACACAATACTGGATTAAGTGGATAGTGATCTTCTGAGTTCCTGACTGCACAAACTGCACAGATAACATCTAAAACAATGCCCCAGTTTCCCTCCACTCCATATCTCCATAGATACAATCAACTAAGTTTGGTTTGCTAGGTCCGGGCATACTTATGGGCATGATTAAAATCCCTTGTGCTCCTCATAACATTTGCCTGGAAGATTACACAGCAAGGAGAAACACACATAACTTAATGGACAGGAAATCTATAAAGAATGTTCACAGCCTTCTGGTGTTAAAAATTAAATTTTTAAAAAAGAACCCTTTTTTACATACGAAACTGAACAATAAATTGATTCACTTGATTTTGGATTTTCTTCATTTAGCAATTCTAGTTATTATGAATTATAATAAAGATTAAAGTTTTAGCATGAACCTAGCCAGCTGTAGTTTGTTCAATAAACAGTGATTAAATAAATTATGCTTAATCCAATGTCAAAACCTAGGAAAGGACTATCCTATCTCAGTTAGAATAAGATTGTATTTTCTAAGCCAGGGGTGTCAAATTGAATTTCTTTGAGGGCCAGATCAGCATTGAAGTTCTCCTCTGCAGGCCGGGTGAGGGGGGGAAATGGGACGTGGACGCCTCCTGCAGCACCCTGATGACGAAATCGGGGGCGGCAGACATGCCCCCCCCGGTGCCCTTTTTTCGGCCTGGATAGCCTCCTGCAGCACTTTACTGGCCAAAACAAGATGTGGGGGGGGTCTTCCACAAGCAGCCTTCCTGCACCCCATTTTCACTAGTTGAGGCACCATAGGCCGGTCCTTTGCTTTTTCCAGGCAGGCCCCACAGACCAGATATAAGCACCCTGTGGGTCATATCTAGCCTGAGGGCCTTGAATTTGACCCCCCTGTTCTAAACTATACAGAGAAGGCAGAATAATTATTCCATCATGATGAAATACTCAGTAAGGCTCACCAAAGAAGAACTGTTGTGCGCTTTAAACATAGCATTCCTCTCACATTTAATTACTACTAATTAAAGAAATAGCTTATAAGAAAGTTGAATACTGTCCAGCGCTAAGATTCTCTGAAAGGAATTCTAAAAAAAATGCCTATCTATTCTTCTGACTTAATTGTTTCTCAGGCTCCAGCTCTTCTTTAATCTAGCACTTCATTGTTTTGATGCATTGCTCTTCACACAATGAACTAAATTTGGGTAAACCTAATGCCAGGCTGAAAAACAATAGAAACATTCACAGTTCCGTGACAAAAAGCATGAACTTGCTAGGCTGGTTTACATTGTCTTCTTCAATATTACAATTGAAATGTTTTCAGACTTTTTTTTTTGTTTACTAGAAGTCTTTCTCTTGTTTTCCATCTTGTATGAACAGTATTGTATTTTTTTCAAGCCAATTTATCTTCCTTGTTGAAGGAAATAGCAGCATATAGTTCCTTGAATTCTCCCCAGCAAGCTTTATATTCAAAAGCCCATATTTGAATATCCTAATGTTAGATTGTGTTCCATAGAATAATGGTATAATAATTAACTCATACATCACGAAGCAAATAATGTGCATATACATGACAAGATATTGAATGTTTTCTCTGAATTTCAAATGAAGGGGCACAAAACTGTGAATCTTTCCAATACGGTTAGTTCTTGCTTAATTGCAAGCAGCAATCCGTCCCTAAGCAAAAGGGTCATTATTCAAATCATCGTGTGATCACCACTACCCTCCTTAGCGACAGCAGTCGTGGCAGTCCTGGTTGTGGTTCTTAAATAAATTATCCATGGTCATTAAATGAGACATCATTAGAACAATTAATAAGTGGAACAACTTGCCTCCAGAAGTTGTGAATGCTCCAACACTGGAAGTTTTTAAGAAGATGTTGGATCACCATTTGTCTGAAGTGGTGTAGAGTTTCCTGCCTAAGCAGGGGGTTGGACTAGAAGACCTCCAAGGTCCCTTCCAACTCTGTTATTCTATTCTATTCTATTCTATTCTATTCTATTCTATTCTATTCTATTCTATTCTATTCTATTCTATTCT
>WNWU01000003.1:51818873-51833530 GCA_012654045.1 Ptyas mucosa
GAAGAAGAAGAAGAAGAAGAAGAAGAAGAAGAAGAAGAAGAAGAAGAAGAAGAAGAAGAAGAAGAAGAAGAAGAAGAAGAAGAAGCAGCAGCTTCTTGGATGAGAAGCGAAGCATCTTCAAAGAAAAAGAAGAAATTCCAGTTGCCTCTGGAAAAAACACCTTTGGTTCAATCATGACCTGGATGACTGAGAATCTCCATAGGCATATGTACTGTTGACTCATGATATGGACTTCTGAGGATATCAATAGTTGTGCTGATGTTCAGTCATATAGTTCCTTTACCTACTACCAGATAAAAAGACGTCAGAGCTATGACACAACAAATTGAATCACTTGCCCTAGATATGATATATTATCTGCTGAAGTACATTTTAAGTACTAGAAATAATGAATGTGAAACATTTTGGCAAAATGTTGTGTTTCACAGCTTGAGTGAGTGTTCAGGTTTTGGAAAATAAAGGGGAAAAATTACACTGGAGACTGCACCCAGGAAGCTATAATGACTTGACTGTATTCCAGACTGAGGTAGTCCAGGGCTGCTGATTTGTTGATGAAAACTAGTATAAACCTGACACAGTGATGACATGGCTATCTTCAAAACCCCTGTTCCATGGGTATTATTAGAATAAAATTTTAAGGTACTGTTCTTTTTTTCTTTTAAAAGGCTCTGACGATCCCAGCTAAGTTGCCTGATTTAAAAGAAAAAAAGCCTCTGCCAATCAGGCAACTCAGCTGGGATCGTCAGAGCCTTTTGAAAGCATTTTTTTACAACCTCTTTGCTGAAGAGGTTGTAGAAAAAATGGTTTTAAAAGTTAAAAAAAAAATTGGCCACGCCCACCCAGTCACATTACCCCACCACCACCAAACCACGCCCACAGAACCGATAGTAATAAATTTTACATTTCACTACTGCTTCCATCCTTCCAAGGTGGGTAAAATGAGGACCCAGATTGTTGGAGGCAACACGCTGACTCTGTAAACCACTTAGAAAGGGCTGTAAAGCACTGTGAAGCTGGTGATGATCTATAAAGCCCTACATGGCTTAGGACCAGGATATTTGGCAGACCACTTACAGCCAGCAACGATATCCCATCGCCCGGTTCGCGCCCATAGAGAGGGCCTACTCAGGGTGCCGTCAGCTAGACAATGGCAGCTGGCGACCTCCAGCGGTAGAGCCTTCTCGGTGGGTGCCCCCACCCTCTGGAATCAACTTCCCTTGGAACTCCAATTAGCGCCTGACCTTCGCACCTTCCGCCGTGAATTAAAAACTTGGCTGTTTAAATCCCTTGACCTGGACTGATAATGGGGTTTTAAGGGTTAATTTTAAATCTTTTAAATTTTTAGACCTTATTTTATATTGTGGCTTTGTTTTTCTTATTGTGAGCCGCCCTGAGTCCATTGTGAGATAGGGCGGCATATAAGCCAAATAAATAAATAAATAAATAAATAAATAAATAAATAAACAAACAAACAAACAAACAAACAAACAAATAAATAAATAAAAAAAGTCTAAGTGCTATTGCTATATATGGTCTCCTACTTGGCAGGAGGTTGGACTAGAAGACCTCCAAGTTCCCTTCCGACTCTGTTATTCTATTATTCTGTTACTTATGACCCATCTTCAAAGTCATTATTAAGTATATTATATTATAAAAGTAATGACTCTACTAAGATAGAACTTTATCCTTTACAAATGTTTGAAGAACTCAAAGACGTTTTACACAATTTGTCTGTTACAGTTTTTGCAGAAAATTCCAATGCCATTTCCTATGAGTTCACACAATTCATTTCTGACCCTTGCTTTAGAGAAGCCTAATTTTATGAAATTATAATTAACCTCTGTTAATTATCTGGTTAATATCCCAGACTGCAGGATACCCCTTCACACCCAGTTTACTGAAAAGAGAAACACATATTTTTAGCAATAACTGTCAGAATAAATACAAAAGATTCTTAGCAATTTTCTGCTAAATATAAGTTAGGCTATAGTCCTAATGCAATATTGTAGTCAGACAATGGCTGCCTACAGATTACAAACACTTTTGAATAAAGTGAAAGCAATATGGAATGTAAATTGTCCTTTGAAAACATGAGGATATTAAGTCTCTCACATTATATCAAATTAATAGTGTTGGAAATAACCCAAAGAAGACAATTTCCTCTCTATTCCTGAAAGTGAAAGGGTATGTTCACTGAAAATTGAATCCGGCTTTTATTTATTGCTTTTTTTAAAAAAAAATTGTTTTAGAGAATTTACAGCCTGACTTTTTTTTTTTTTTTTTTGTATTATTGCAAATATGCATACCGGAGAAAAATACTGGTGTACTTTATACTTCAACAGGAGAAAGAAAGCATATCTATTTTAAATGCAAATAAAATTTTAAATTCTGGATTACCATTTATTGGAATCAACAGTGGTAAGATTAAAACTGTATTTATAATCAACTAATCAATAGAATTCAGATGAAATGAACAAAATAATGTAGCAAACAGTAGAACTGCACTGTGGGGATAAAATTAGCAGCAAACAATAGTTCTGAGGCAATAATACCATCAAGGCTGCAAAATGGAATGGTTGTATTGGTTTATAAAACACTTAATTCCTTGAATTGCAGTCAGACATGAAGACTATGCTAGGTTGCAACTCCGCTCTCCTTTCAAACCCTGTATTTAAATCAGTCTACAAAGAAAGTCCTTTGCGAAGTTACGTGAATAGAGGGAGAGGACTTTCTCAATACGTTGTTCAATATGTAATCATCATGTATTATAGACTCCTTTCTTCCAGCACCGAAGGAAAAAGAAGATAAGCAAATTAATTATGATGTTATACATCTGTTTCAAGTTTAAGGAGCCTGGTGGCGTGGCAGACTAAAGCACTGTAATTAACATTCAGCTGCCTGCAATTACTGTAAGTTCAAATCTCACCAGGCTCGAGGTTGACTCAGCCTTCCATCCTTTCTAAGGTAGGTAAAATGAGGACCCAGATTGTGGGGGCAATAAGCTGACTTTGTATAAATATACAAAAGTATGAAGGCTATTGCTTAACACCATGTAAGCCGCCCTGAGTCTCTGGAGAAGGGCGGCATATAAATCAAATTTTTAAAAAAAATATTGATGAAACTATTGGTCTCTGTAATGAATCAAAAGATTATACCAGTGGTGAGATTCAGCTGGTTTGGGCCAAACCGATAGTTAAATTGCTGGCCGGCCCACCCCACCCCTTCTAGGAGTCCCCATGTGTCCCATTTTGGCTCCCAGGAGGCTTCCTCCTTGGCACATCCCCCCCGTGGCCCATTTTCGCTCCCGGGGAGATGCAGGAGGCCAAGTGCTGCCTGTCACACCCCCTGGCCATGCCCACCATGGCCATGCCCACCCAGCCAGTCATTAGGGCAGAGAACCGGCTGTTAAATTATTTGAATCCCACCACTGGATTATACTAAACAAACGTCCTCATTGTCTGACAAATCCTTAAGCATTCAACATCTTTCTGGTTGCTGGGAGAGAAATGGTGTAAACTTTTCATTGTTAATTATAGTTTTAGTGCTTAAGTGGATGAACATTGCTACGTTTATGTAGTAGAATAATCACTCTTCTTATGTAGTAGATTTGAATCATTCTTCTTTTGAATATCTTCAAGTTTCTTTCAAGAAAACGGGATCATCCAACAATCTCACTTTAACCTATTGAGCATAAGGGATGGGGCTACCCATGAAGAGAATTCAGAAGTTATAACTGGTTCAGAGTGTGGCGATATGGGCAGTTCTTGGGTCCTTGGGGTGGCCCATGTTACCACTGTTCTGTAAACTGGACTGACTGCCAGTTTGTTTCCAGTTGCAATTCAAGACGTTGGTTATTACTTTTAAAACCCTCCATGGTGTGGGTCCAGATTACTTGAGGAACTGTCGCACCCCAATGGGACTGACTCACCCACCCATGTTGGTAGAAGAAACACATGCAGGCCTCATCAGCCAAGAAATTCCAGCTGGTGAGGGACCAGAAGACTCATTTCTGCCATGTCACCTGTCTTTGGAACATCTTTTACCCTAAAGTGAGATTGGCTCCCACCCTTCTGACCTTCTACAAGGGCCTGAAGAGCTGGTTCTGCCAGCTGGCTTGAGGTCCCCAATGGTGGAGGATCATACTGCTTCTCTTAGCTGATAAATTAAGAGAAAATCCTATCTCAACTCGGAAACACTTGAGTTAAATTCTTTAAAAATAACAAACCTACAATTACTTTTTATAGATATTTGTAATCAATAAATCATTGCAATGCTAGGCTGATGCTAAGAAATGAGTGGAATAAAGAATTAGAGAGTCCTATACTGTCTAGACAATGCAAGAGTGTTTTAACTTTTATAGCTAGAGTTTATGGACTCTAAATTACAACTTATACAATAAAAATAATATTTAGAATTTATTGGACTCCATAAAATTTATATAGAAATATCCCATCTAAAACAGCAGTTTGTTGGAGAAGTAATAAAGAAAATGCTTGCTTAAATCACATGTTTTACAGTGTCTTACACTAACTACGTTTTGGCAGAAATTACTAGATTATATACAGATAATTTGGGAACAAAGCTAAAATTTTCATGTGATAATATTCTCTTCAACTACAAATGTAGTACTTGTAATTTGACAATTGGACAATGTAAATGGATACTACATGCCCTTATAATGACCAAAATATTAATAGTGCCGTATTGGAAAGATAAATCTATGGCTCCATTTATTCAATGGAGTGAAGACCTGATTCCACTTGCTGCCTATGAGCAGATTATCTACTGACACAAACTTTGTATGGGCAAATACAGGAATTTGTATTGTTACATATATCATTTAAAATGCTTTATTATACATTGTATGGAGCAGTTGTGGTCTTCTCCTGTCTTCTCCTTGCTCTGTAGAGAAATTCCAAACAACCAATCCATTTACCAACTCCTCTTTCCATCACAATAGTCAATTCTTCTCTCACAAAGCTATCTTCAGTCTGAAATTGTTTCACTGGGCTTTTTGACTCAAGTCTGAACTAAGACTTTTCAGAAAATTTGCAGATGGTCTTTTTCTAATTTCCTGAAAGATCATAATAAACTAAAACAGGGAAAGGGGACAACCATTTAAATTTCTCTTTGGTTTTTCTTTTAATTTGCAGGACCTGCTCACATGAGCTTTTATCCAGAAGAGAAAGAAACAGGGACAATAGGGTTGAATCTTTCCTTTTTATCCAACATTCCATTCCATAACTTTCTAACTGTCATATTTGTTTCCAGATATACTAGTGTTTTAGAACTTAATACTGACTATCCAATCAAAAGAGCCTTGGTAGTACAGTGGTCTAAAGTACCCTGTTATTTACACCAGCTGCCTGCAATTATTGCAGGTTCGAATCTCACCAGGCTCAAGGTTGACTCAGCTTTCCATACTTTCTAAGGTAGGTAAATTGAGGACCCAGTTTATGGGGGCAATAAGCTGACTTTGTATAAATATACAAAAGTATGAAGGCTATTGCTTAGCGCATTGTAAGCCGCCCTGAGTCTCTGGAGAAGAAGGGAGAAGGGCGGCATATAAATCATTTTTTTTAAAAAAAAGTGCAATATATATATTTCCAAAGTTGGCCAAATTGGAAAAATAACACCAAATGTTGGCTTCCAATATTTAATACTTGACAATAAGCAAGCAATACATGATGATATAAATCCAGATTCAGAAAACCAATATATATATATATATATATATATATATATATATATATATATATATATATATATATAATGTTTTCTGAGGTTTTCGCAGGTATTTGTATGTAGGTCTTTGGTTATTCAGGTTTTCTCCCGCGTAAAATTGCTTGCTTCTGGAAGCACGAAGCCGAGAACACCAGCCTGAAGATGACGAATGAGACTTCATCGAAACGTTGCCAAGACACTTCCAATTTTACACGGGAGAAAACCTGAATAACCAAAGACCTACATATATATAAAGTCTGGGATATTAACCAGATAATTAACAGAGGTTAATTATAATTTCATAAAATTAGGCTTCTCTAAAGCTAGGGTCAGAAATGAATTGTGTGGACTCATAGGAAATGGCATTGGAATTTTCTGCAAAAACTAACAGACAAATTGTGTAAAACGTCTTTGAGTTCTTCAAACATTTGTAAAGGATAAAGGACTTTAAAAAGACCAGAACTATCACCAAAACTGAACACTTTAACAACAGAATAATCAGAGAAGCCATCGAGATAGAAAAACGCCCACACAGCATGAATAAACGAGATGATACCTCCCGCCTACCAGCCATTTGGAAACCCGCCCTTATTGACAAACGAGTCCTTAACACAAAGAATGACACCAGACCCATACTCACGAAAACCACACAGGATATCACCACCACACTTCCATGCAAAAAGCAAACCCAGACCCACACCGATGATGAGGCACGACCACAGACCAGAAGCCAGACCAAAGCTGCATCATTGGCCAATTTAAACCCCTCCAATCCATACATGAAGCAAACTGACACCCACCATGAAGATGTGGCACGACCACGAACGTGAAGCCAAACAACAGCAATGCAGCTCACCAGCTCAAATCCCCCTGCAACTCAGACTAACCCGAGCACAGCCAAGCCCCCACCTAAAAAGAGCACACCCCCATCCAATCAGAGCACAGCCAGGCCCCCAACCAATCAAAGCACACCTCCACCCAATCAGAACACAGCCATGCTCCCACCCAATCAGCTCCCACCCCCACTGGCAGTTAAAAGGAGGAAACAGCTGCGATCACACATTGCTCCTGGAAGCACGAAACCGAGAACACCAGCCTGAAGATGACGAATGAGACTTCGTCGAAACGTCGCCAAGACACTTCCAATTTTACGCGGGAGAAAACCCGAATAACCAAAGACATATATATATATATATATATATATATATGCTGGGAATCAAAGAATGCCAACACCTTTTTTCCAAACAAAGTATATATTTTCTGAAAATATTTTTAAGTTTTGCAATATTCAACAAAAAATGGCTATTGACCGGTGATTCATAGCCTACAGAATATTTTGACATTTTCAAGAGAGTTTTAGCTGCCACTTGAAGGCTATTACTGATGTCAAAAAACAAATTATTTCCTCAGCTGGTGTCCTAACTTCAGCAAGACTATTTTTCCTTATTTTTACTTGACTGAAAAATAGATCAGTAAAATCTTTATTTAGAAAAAAAAAAAACAATACAAAGCAATTAATTACTAATACTGAACAGTACATTTGGTTTGGTGAAACCTAATCCTGAACAATTCTAGTGATAAACGGCAAAATAGAGACAGAGACAGATAGATTAGATTAGATTAGATTAGATTAGATTAGATTAGCTATACGAAGATAAAGATGGAGATAGAGATAAATAGATGATTATATATATATATAAATCAAATTATATTTCACTGATGAAGAAATAAAGGGAGACTAGTATAGATCTATTTCAAGCTATTTAACTCTCATCAGCTAGCCATACCCTTACTCGGATTCAAACTTGGGCTGCCTGCATATTAGGTAGTTGTATTAACCTTTGATCCACAAGTTCTCCTCCCTTCATCAGTTTGAGCCAGGGGAGAGATTAAGTGTTTTTCTATCGAGGCACCTGGTCTACCCCAACGTGTGGGAGGGATCATACTGCTTCCCTTTTGCCTTAATCCTAAAGTAATACAACTGCCTAACATGCAGGCAGCCCAAGTTCGAATCCAAGTAAGGGTATGGCTAGGTGATGAGAGCTAAATAGTTTCAAATAGATCTATACTATTTATTTTTATTTTATTTATTTTATTTATATTTATATGCCGCCCTTCTCCGGAGACTCAGGGCAGCTTACAATGCGTTAAGCAGTAGCCTTCATACTTTTGTATATTTATACAAAGTCAGCTTATTGCCCCCACAAACTGGGTCATCATTTTCCCCACCTTAGAAAGGATGGAAGGCTGAGTCAACCTTGAGCCTGGTGAGATTAGAACTCGCAGTAATTGCAGGCAGCTGGATGTTAAATGCTGCCTTAATAGGAGGCATTAGCCTGCTACGCCACTCAGGCTCCTAGTCTCCCTTTATTTCTTTATCAGTGAAATATAAATTTGGTATAAAATGATTTGTTGTGAATGCGACTGCTTGAGGGTTCCTGGATTAGAGCTGAAAGGTGAAAAGGAAGCAGAAAGAGAGGTGGGGGGAAAAATAGAGAGATGGACAAAAGCATAGAATTAATACAGAGCTTTCAGAAGCAACTATGGTAACCAAAGGCCATATCAATGCAAAGTCATATCAAATAACTTGACAATTTATTCATGCATCATTGAATATCTGGTTTGAAATCATGGAGCTCATAAAATCCTTTAAATATTGCTTCCTGCACATTTTTGGTACTTCATGTAGTAACCAGTTCCTTCGCATTTTGGCAGTTTATTCTTTCATCCTTCATTATAAAGCTATTAGATTATATACACAAAACAAGAATTAACAATTATGTTTTCTTTAAAAAGTCCCAGATGGAAACCCATTTCTTCCATTTCAAAAACTTCTAGTCCTCATCCATAGAGAGCTCTATCATTTATTTTGTTGATCAGCCCTTTCCTAATATAGTCAAATCTCATTTCTCTGAACCTCCATTCAGCAAATTTGAGATTCAACGCACAAAATTTTAGGACCATTCAAAACATTTTAGACAAGCATTCAGTCAGTTCATTTGCATAATTGCAGCATTGACATTTTAATGTCATTTGTGTCAGCTTACAGCATTTCATGAAAATTATGTAAATTGATGCAAAAAAAAAATCTGGCTTTCAGGGATTTTGGGATTTATCTAGCATTTTTTCCCTTCCAAATGTTCTGTTAAATCAAGGTTTCTTTGCAATCCATTGGGTGGGAATTGCTTTTTTCATCCTTAGCAGGTTTCCTTTGAGTTATTTGCTAGTTTTCTTGCTGCTTCCTAAATTTGGTTGTTTTCTTGTAGATATTTCATTACTACGCTTGGTAACATCACCAGTGTTGACTGTTTATATTATATTTTGGAGCTCACCTTAATTTTGGAGTCTTAGTGGGGGAGTGGCTTGCTCCCTGAAGGTTCCTTGATAATTTAATTTGTTTTTGTTTTCAATTCAGGTATTATCTTACTCCAACTGACAAAATGATTAAATTATTAGTGCAGTCATTCCCCTTATGTCATAACTAGCTGGGTACCCATGCTCTGCTACGAAACTATGTGATGGGCTTGATAAATCGACACTAACAGCTTGAAAATTAACGAGTAGTTACAATCAGCCTCTCCTCTCCCCTTCTCTCCCTCAGCCTTGCCCCACAGAATCCTCTCCTATCCTTCTCTCCCTCAGCCTTGCCTCACAGAATCCTCCCCTTCTCTCCCTCAGGCTTTCTAGCTCCTTCTCTCCTTCAGGCTTGCCTCATAGAAGCCTGTCCTATGCTATCCCATTCTCTCCAGAGTTATTTTCACATTGGGAGGGAGAGTAGAATGTCTAACTAATTAGCATCAGATCGGGTTATAATAATATAGGAAATACTAATGCTCTATGGTCATTTCAAAAAATCCTTTCTTAGTGAGCACCTAGAAGCCAAGAGGAACATACCTGGCAAATTTCAAGTTTGTACGCTTTACGGTTCTGGAGATTTCGTGATTACGGCATGAGTGGTTTTCGCTTTTATATATATAGATAGATGATAGAGATATTCAAATTCAGAGTTTGACAATAAAGAAAATAATATGTAAAGTTTTACTTCCTTTTGAGGACAATGAATGGAGTCTCTGAGATTAAATCTATCATCTGTAGCATCACACATGCAAAGCAAAAGAAAGAAAGAAATCAGAACAATTAAATAGATTCTCCAGTAGATAGCCCCAGGGAGATAACTTTTCAGAAGAAAACTAAATCCCATTTCTTTAAGTTTCTTTTTAGTATTGATCTTTTATCAAGTTTATGAGAAGACATTTCATTAGTATGAGATATAATTACAAAGAAAACATCTGGGGAAGTCTACTACTACATTGGTACTTCAACAGTTTCTCTTCATTGATCTATAGAACAATGTTTTCTCAAACTCTTTTCCCTCTTTATTTGGTAGAGATACAATAAAGATTTGGTAGACAGGACTCTTTTGTGAGAGAGAAAATGGCATCCAATTATAGTTAGATAATTTTTAAGAATAGCAGCTCTATGTTCTCACCTCCCTAATTTTTAGAAATTTAAGAAGCAAAAATGATACATGGTAGCATCACTCTTGGATAAGTGGAACATGATGGAATTATTTTCATTTGTAAATGAAAATTCATAATTGAATGATAGAGACCAAATTCTTTTCTTAGCATGCCTCAGCTCACAATATCCTTAGATTATATCTGCCCATTAATTAAATCAACTTTTCGGCTTCCGGAAAGTTCCAGATGTGTCGGGAGTGTTGGAATGGGCATTTCTTGAAGCAATAATGCTTAACAGAGCCACTTCAAGTGCCTTTTCAGATCATGTATATAAATAAGGCATTGGTGATCAAGCTTTGTAGTAATTCAAATGATGCATCTCTTCAAATTATTTCTATTTTGTGTGTGTAGTTTATCTGTACCTCATAGTATCAAATTAGTAAATTTTGATGATTGTTTCTGTTGACTTTGATTAACATATGAGATTCAGCTCACCTCTTCATTGGAAAAAACATCTGATATTGGATGCTGTGTACGAGCTGGTTAGGCTGAGCCAAGGGAGGGGTCAAATGCATCATCAGTTGTGAGCCCTTCACACCCACAAGAGATCAAAGTTCAGCCCACCTTGAATTCCTTCTGCTATTATCTCCTGCTAATTTCCCTTGGCTGTTAGTAGTTCAGATTGTTGTAGAGAGCTTAAGCTTACAATAAATCTTTATACCCATGTGAACGGTTGGTTGGATTTCCTGATTTTCCTGGTGCTTGACATGTTGTTTTGTTTTTATAATTATTTATTGGTTACTGCGTTAAATGCATTTTAATTGGTTTTGTAGTATGATTTTAATTGCAGGCTTTATTATGTACCACACAGACTCACTTTGTGTGAGATGGGCAGCTATATAAATGTGATAAATAAATAAATAGAATAAACAAATATAAATGCAGTCTCTTTACTCCTTAAATTGTGTGGGTAGATAATTGCTCATAGATTATTTCTAGATGCCTAGGGAATAACAACAAAGTGCTTTTAATTCAGCATAATTGATGAGAATCTATGCTGCCTGCTTTTGGGAAGAAAAAGAGAGAGGGGGAAGGAGGGAAGAGAGGGAGGGAGGGAGGGAGGGAGGGAGGGAGGGAGAGAGAGAGAGAGAGAGAGAGAGAGAGAGAGAAAGAGAGAGAGAGAGAGAGAGAGAGAAGCTACTGCCACTTGTAATTTAGTGACTTTTTCATTAAATTGTTACAAATTGGCCTGCTGAATGGTTCCTTTCTGGAGTCAGCTATTCATTTCCTGACCTTCACAGAACATATGCCTATTTTGACATTCCATCTTTCAGTGGTACAGCTCATTATGTTTTATCAATGAAAGAAAGTGAAGAAGAGGTAAAGGAAGAAGAGTAAAAATATTTTCCACTTCCATGCATCTTAAAAGTTTAAACTTATTTTTTCTGAATAGAAACATTATGTAATTGGCCATCTAGAAACCCTCCGTGTGTAAAATGCCTTTTTTCCAAAAATTATGACCTTATATTGATATTGTTTCCTGATTGCTTATTTGTACCCTATGACTATCATTATCATTTCTTTTATGTACATTGAGAGCGTATGCACCAAGACAAATTCCTTGTGTGTCCAACCACACTTGGCCAATAAAAAATTCTATTCTATTCTGTTCTGTTCTGTTCTGTTCTGTTCTGTTCTGTTCTTTAATTTAGATGTATTGATAATCAGTCTGACAATGGGAGACAAATCGATTTAACAGCTGACACAGCCAACTTGTGTATGCATAAAAAATCATGTTATCTTCATAGAGCAATTAACTGCTGCATTAATTATTCTAGGCATAGCTACCTCGGGATTTTTCATTGGCTCTGGGATATCACACATATATAGGTTAAATAATATTAGTAGGAGTATGCACCCATCTTATTCCAGAAGTCTTGTTGCATTCAATTCCTTAGCCATTTGTGCACTTTCATGTTGAAGAACGGCTCATAAATGCCACTCATTCAGCACCATCACAACTTTGAACAGACATTGAATGAATTGTCATTAACCAAGGACAGTCTATACTTGCTCTATCCAATTTGGATAGCACTATATGCATGAATAGTTCCATCAAAAGAGGGACTACTAGTCAGGATATTTTTTTAATTAACTGAGGTGATTTTTTTTTAAAAAATCCTCATTCTAGGCTTTATTTGTCTTCAAACTTTATATAATAGATAGATTTAACCTCAGATTCTAGAACTGGTAGATATTGTTCATCTAGCACAAGGGTGTCAACCTCAATGCTGGTAGGCCGGATGTGACCCATGAGGCACTTCAATCTGGCCTGTGGGGCTGCCCTGGAAACAGTGAAGGACCAGTTCGTGGTGCCTCTGCCAGTGAAAATGGAGCTTGGGTGGCTGCGACAACCTCCTGCAGCCCTCTGCCAGCGAAAACAGAGCTTGGGATGGCTCTCCCGAGCTCCATTTTTGCTGGCAGAGGGTTGCAGGAGGCCATCGCAGCCTCCCAAGCTCTGTCTTCATTTGCAGAGCACTCGGGCCACCACAGGTGCCCCCAACACGAGTGAAGTTGAGCTGGCCACATCCACCTGACCCCCAAGGTTAAACACAACCCTGACGTAGCCCTCAATGAAATCGAGTTTGACACCCCTGATCTAACAATTTATACAGATGTCCAAGCAGCACATAACCCAATGAACCCAAAATGAATTGCACAATAGTGTCTGTCTGTCTGTCTGTCTGTCTGTCTGTCTGTCTGTCTGTCTATCTATCTATCTATCTATCTATCTATCTATCTATCTATCTATCTATCTATCCATCCATCCATCCAGTGGTGGGATTCAAATAATTTAACAACCAGTTCTCTGCCTTAATGATTTCTTCCAACAACCAGTTTGCCAAACTGCTCAGAAAGTTAACAACCGGTTCTCCTGAAGTGGTGCGAACTGGCTGAATCCCACCACTGTATCTATCTATCTAATTTCGTCAAGCATGTATTTTATGACAGAAACAAGTGTAAACATAATTATAAATACATGAAAAGGATACGAATAAAAGAAAACATTAGGACAGGGATGGTAGGCACACTGGTGCGCTTATGCACGCCCCTTACAGATCTCTTAGGAATGGGGTGAGGTCTACAGTAGACAGTCTAAGGTTAAAGTTTTGGGGATTTGGGGAAGAAACCACAGAGTCAGGTAGTGCATTCCAGGCATTGACAACTCTGTTACTGAAGTTGTATTTTCTGCAGTCTAGTTTGGATCGGTTTACCATGAGTTTGTATCTATTGCGTGCCCTTGTATTATTTTGGTTGAAGCTGAAGTATTCATTGGCTGGTAGGACATTGTAGCAGATTATTTTATGTACTATGCTTAGGTCAGACCGAAGACTGAAGTTTCTGGACTGGCTTGAAGAATAGCCTGCACCAACAGAATAAAATCACGAATATGAAATGCCTGCCTGAACCTGAAAACAGGTTTTTTTGCAAGCAGCAGAAGTTTTATTCCATTGGAATTATCCTGTTGGGTCTAATTCCAAGTTGAAATACTCTATGTATATCAGTTATCCAGCTTGCATACTGAAACTACCTACCAATCTACTTAAGCACACTGGAGTGCATAATGCAATTTATTCTTATCCTTAGAATTAATCTGCACATAGCCATTCATTTGCAAACACTTTATAAATTTAAAAACAAATCCGGTACCCTTTTACTTATTTACTTCCAGATTATTTTGTCAGTCATCTGTTGCTAATTTGAGCTGTTTGTGTGGTAGAAAAAGCATTTTGAGCCATTCAACCTAGGACGGATAAATTTTGTTTCTTTTTTTTTTATTATTATTATTATTTTTCCTGCCATCGTTATGCCCCTACATGCATTTCCTGAGCAGAATACTTTTAGGAAAGTCAGTGGTCCAATTATTTCAGAGCCCAAAGTGGCAGAGGTAAGGAAATGATTCATATCACATGTTTATTACTTTGGGATTGCAATAGCGTGCACCAAAGGTTTTTAAAGGATATTTGAACTCACGGAGGAAAAGCAAGAATGATTTCTATGGAAACCAGCTTTCCGGCTGAAGGTCAAGCAGCCAATTGGATTGTTGCTGTATTTCCATCTTAGCATTTGTCCTTTATTTTAACTGTTGGGTACTGTTCTATAAAATCAGCAAATACCTCATGCAGGGACAGTATGAGGCTCTGTACCTTCACACATTGAAATCCATTCATTCATGCACGCTAGCATTTTTATCTCATTTTCCATTGTTAAGGATCCCTATGCAAGTAAATATTTTTGTTATATATAAAACATTTTAACTTACCCCATAGAGTACCTTCTTGCCCACTTCAACAAAATGTAATTGTCTTGTTTGGGGTTTTAGTGCAGTTCTTTAAATAGAAATTCAGAGACTTTCTTTCTTTCTTTCTTTCTTTCTTTCTTTCTTTCTTTCTTTCTTTCTTTCTTTCTTTC
>WNWU01000003.1:51833540-51861955 GCA_012654045.1 Ptyas mucosa
TTCTTTCTTTCTTTCTTTCTTTCTTTCTTTCTTTCTTTCTTTCTTTCCCTCCTTCCTTCCTTCCTTCTTTCTTTCTTTCTTTTATTTCTTTTCTTAAGAAAAAGTGTTATGTGCTATTTGCTAATCCAAACCTGAGAATCTTGAAAGAAAAATTGCACCTGCGTCTGGTTCAGGGGTGAAATCTAAAATTGGTTACTACCGGTTCTGTGGGCGTGGCTTGGTGGGGGGGGTAATGTGACTGGGTGGGCGTGGCCAATTTTTTTTTACTTTTAAAACCATTTTTTACATGTAAAACTATGTAAAAAATGCTTTCAAAAGGCTCTGACGATCCCAGCTGAGTTGCCTGATTGGCAGGCAATTCAGCTGGGATCGTCAGAGCTTGGATCGTTAGAGCCATTTAAAAGAAAAAACTTTTTTTCTTTTAAATGGCTCTGGAAATCCAAGCTGGGATCGTCAGAGCTTGGCTGATCAGAGCCATTTAAAAGAAAAAAAAAGGCTCTGATGATTGCGCGGCTCAGCTGGGCATGGGGGGCGGGGGCAGGGATTTTTGCTACCAGTTCTCCGAACTGTCTGCCGCCATCACTACCTACTCGCCCGAGTTGGTCCGAACTTGGAGCATTTCACCCCTGGTCTGGTTCCATTCCAAGGTAAATATCAGTTTGATATCAGTATGAACACTAAGA
Source organism: Ptyas mucosa (assembly GCA_012654045.1). Taxonomy (NCBI): domain Eukaryota; kingdom Metazoa; phylum Chordata; class Lepidosauria; order Squamata; family Colubridae; genus Ptyas; species Ptyas mucosa. The sequence continues at coordinate 51,834,224 of WNWU01000003.1, forward strand.
GAGTGCATGAAAGGGAAGATAACAAAACTCCATTTACATCCTTTCTGCCACTTTAGATAGTTTCTGGATCTGGTGCTAAACCAATGTTCAATATTGTCAACCACTATCAACAATCGGGATGCGGTGGCTCAGCTAAGATGCTGCGCTTGTTGAAAAGATCAACAGTTCAGAGGTTCGAATCCCTAGTGCCGCGTAACGGGGTGAGCTCCCGTTACATGTCTCGGCTTCTGCCAATCTAACAGTTTGAAAGCACGTAAAAAATGCAAGTAGAAAAATGAGGGCCACTTTTGGTGGGAAGGTAACAGCATTCCGTGTACCTTTGGCATTTAGTCATGCCGGCCATATGACCACGGAGACATCTTCAGACAGTGCTGGCTCTTTGGCTTTTAAATAGAGATGAGCACCACCCCCTAGAGTTGGGAATGACTAGCACATATGTGCGAGGGGAACCTTTACCTTTACCTTATCAACAATAGACAACCATTTGTCTAAAATGGTTTAGGGTCTGGTATAGGATCACCTGCTTGAGCAGGGAGTTGGACTAGAATACCTCCAAGGTCCCTTCCAACTCTGTTATTCTGTATTCTGTATTTTACTTTCAGAGAAAAGCTCAAGGTAACCTACCACAACTCACTGGACTCTAGTAGTAACACTTCAGCATAATTTATATTTTGGAGCACAGTGACAAATGTACTACTTATATCCAATTGTCAATACAGAATTAGCCAAACTATTTCAACTTTGTACTTTCTTCTACATAATTACTTAAAAACTGAGCACGTGGCTCTCAAAACTGAGATGAAAGATGAACAAACAAAAATCATCGATGTAATAAAATGCAAATTTGATGCTTTATATATATAAAGTTTATTGTCATTGTACCTTGGTGGTGCAGTGGACTAAGTGCTGTTATGTAGCACTTAGCTGCCAGCTGCCTGCAATTAGTGCAAGTTCAAATCTCACCAGGCTCAAGGTTGACTCAGCCTTCCATCCTTCTGAGGTAGGTAAATTGAGGACCCGGATTACGAGGGCAATAAGCTGACTTTGTAGAAACACCACTTATGGGGGGCCAAAAGCCCTAATAAGCAGGTATATACAAAAGAATGAAGGCTATTGCTATAAGTGCATTGTAAGCCGCCCTGAGTCTTCGGAGAAGGTGGCATATAAATTGAGCAGATAGATAGATAGATAGATAGATAGATAGATAGATAGATAGATAGATAGATAGATAGATACACAGTATACCCATACAACGAAATTCACATAACACCCAGAGACCAAGCCCAACACACATGACAATCCCCAGACACACCCACACCCAGCAAAAATTCTTTAACTGGGTGGGTTAAATAGCAGCTCTTACAGGATTAACAGCAGCTCTTACAGAATACAGAATAAGAGTTGGAAGAGACTTTGGAGGTCTTCTAAGCTGGAGACCCTATACCATTGCAGACAAATGACTGTCCAGTCTCTTCTCGAGTGATGGAGCACCCACAACTTCTGAAGGCAACTTGTTCCACTTGATACTTGTTCTCACTGTCAGGAAATTTCTCCTTAGTTCTAGGTTGAATATCTGTTTGATAATTTTCCATCCATTGCTTTTATCCTGCCTTGAGGTGCTTTGGAAAATAGGTTGGATTGTTTCTTCTTTGAGAAGCTCTTCTTCCCTGTGCTTAATATTTCCTTTGAGAATTGATGGAAGCTTTAACTGAAAAGTAAAGCCAAAGAAAAATATAGAATGAACAACCTGAAAATTTATCTTCAGGATGTTCATTCTATATTTTTCTTCGGCTTTACTTGTATGGATATTGTAGATGATTATGTTGATGATTATCTGATGACTGATAAAAAGTGATAGCACTTCCTTTGACAGAGCAGTCACAACTCTGATGACAATATATTAAAACACCTTGAAAGAATAGCATCAAAAGTGGAGATAACTGATAGATGGATAGACTTTATTCCTTTAATATTAAAAGTTTTGAATTGGGGCACAGTGTGTGTGATAACACACACACACACACACACACACACACACACACACACATGAATTAAGCTTTATTAAACCAAACAAATGGGCAATCACTGTAGCAGATGTATTGTTTCAGGTATGTACTAACTCAGGCATCTATATCTCCAATCTTCACTATAGTTTGGCTTATGGCCAGTCACTCACAGCCTCTGGTTTTTGCAAAGTCCCCTTGCTTTCTAGCTCAGTTTCCAAAAAGGTGAGTACAGGACAGGGAGTAACATGTGGAAAAGAAACTGGAGACTTCTGGTAGGTAAAAAGCTCCCATTTCTATTTTAAAAAACCTAAGTGATACATTTTCATGGCATAATAAGTGGCAAACCTTCGTTTGATCCTAGGTAGAGGCAAATATTTCTCTCTCTAGACACAATGAAAATATATCTGCTGAACAAAACTCCGCATTGGCGACAGGAAGGGCATCTGGCCATTAAATGCTCTGCTAGCTCCATTCAGTTGCCCCGACTCTACCCCGCAAGGGATTATGGGGTCTGTTGGAAGAAATGTCCCTCTGGGTTCAGTTCCAAATGGGAAGAGAGACTGGAAACATGGAGAGTGCTTGGAAAGATGATTTAATGGTGGACAGAACCACATGGTTTGAGGTCCTGGGCAAAAAGAGCACATTGATGAGAGAGTGAGAGACATTTATACCCTCTCTTGAGCCCTGCCTTGGAGTTTCCTGTTACTGTGTAAGAAATGTACTCTGATTGGTTGCCAGATTCCCATGGGGCCATGTAGGGATAACTTTGTAGGTTGTCTTGAGTGGCAGACTTGGTTGAATCTTGCTGGGTGATGAGGTAATGAAGCTAATCCTGTCATGTTCTAAAGGTGAAGGTCTTAATCCCATCACCCTGGAGCTGAAGTGGGGGAGGGCAGGGAGCTGCAGGGAGCTGCTTTGTCTTTAAAAACATGTTTCTCCTTTAGGGAAAGTATAATATTCTGCCTTTTTAATATTTCCTAGAATATTTCATTTTCCTAGGGGAGGGGTGGGCGCTAACTTCCTACAGGTCGTTAAACGATGATGATAATAACTAGCAAGCCTGATGTTAAAGGGTTAATCTGAACACCACCACACCTTCCTCCTCTTTCTTGAGACACACAATTGAGTCTTATGTAACAACAATGCATATTGCTGAATGGGTCCTGTTGTCTCGATGATCTGAGTTAGTCTACAGAGAGATTAGCAAGTAAGTTTACACTTAACAGTGGTGAAAATAGAATTGATGACCTTTTTGCTTACAAACTGTAGACTACTTCTCCTGATAAGCTAAGCATATAATGCGGCAAACTGGAACGTCAGTTATTTCTTTGTATAAGAAATGTGCTTTTTTTATCCTGAGCCAAGGAACATAACTGAGATCAAAACACAGATATTCAGTCAAAGAAGAGGGCAGAAAGCAAGCAGTTCATGTACAAATGGGGTGTCAGATTTGGCACATATCTGTTTTCAGAATAAATAGTTCTCTCAATGAAACTGTTCAAAGCATGCATTAAGCTGGGGTATCTAACACACACATGCAGACAATTTGCTGGCAAAGCAAACCATTTCCTCAGTGTTCTTTTCTTCCAATCTGAAGTAAAAGCATATTTCTCTTTTTTCATTTTTAAAAGCCTCCATCAGATCAAACCTGTCAATAGGAAAAGCTACAAAACGAGCAGAATCACAGCAAAGATTTAGATGTCTTACATTGTGTGTTTGTGGAATGAACCTAAAGAAAGTCCCTAAACAGAAATACAGAGAAATAAATCTAGTATTATCCATTAGGGCAGGATATTGACGCTAGTTATCTGGCAAAAACAGGATATTGCATTTTTAACTCTTTGGAAATACCTATTGACACTCTAGCCTCCTCAGGTAATTTGACATACACAAAAGATAGCTTTGAATGTTAACCAAACAAATGTCAGTCCGGATGCTCTTTAAAAAGGTGATAGTTTTGAAATAATAAATGTTGCTTTAAACTGGAGTGCCCAAAGATAGCTTTTAATTCACCTCCTCAACAGTTTACGAAAGAAGAGGAAAAGGGTGATAATCAAAGCTGAGTAGTCCTAAAGATTATGAAGAAAAGAAAGGAGGGAGGGAGGAATTGAGGGGGGGGAAGAGAGAGAGAGAAAGAGAAAGAGAGAGAGAAAGAGAGAGAAAGAGAGAAGAAGGAAGGAAGGAAGGAGGGAGGGAAGGAGGGAGGGAGGGAGGGAGGGAGAGAGGGAAGGAAGAAAGGAAGGAAAAGAAAGAAAGAAAGGTTTGAACATTACTTCCTTCATTCTCATTTTCTCTTAGAATTATCATTTGAACATGTAAGGTTGCATGGCTTAGTGACCACTGCAAGATCAGGGGATTAACTTTAAAAGCAATAAAAATGTGAATTCTTGCATTACATGGGTCTTTTTTAAAAACAGTGGTTAAAGAATTAGATAATAGATCCTTTTGACCAATCGCAACATAAGTTTTCCTTCCCTTCTCCCATTTCCTAATTCTTTTTAGATTGCTTTATATTCTGGGAAATAATTAGAGGGAAAAAGCTTGCGATTTGGCCCAATATTGCTTTCAGTTTTACCTTTTTAGAAAAGTGATAGTTTTAAAGTGTGACCCTCAAAACTTTAGTCAGAGAATAGTGGTTTATTAATTGTAGGATTTGAGAAGAACAGCTATTTAGAAGAAAAGGATGGGGAGTAGGGCGGAAATCACCCAGCATTTCTCAAGTATAGAAATAATAGGTCATCGTATTCCACATATATGTTACGTAGTAGCAGTGTAAAAACCTGGTGCCTTGATGCTTGCATAAGGGAAGATTGTCTCCTGACCTGCAAAGCACTAAAGTTAGTCTTCTGCTTTGATTGATAGCCTTGCTTTGAAAAAAAAGTGATTTCTACACATGTGTTCCAGGTGCATAGAAGCCACTCTCTTCAATCAGCAACATCACTAGTAGGATTTTGCTACTTAGAAGAAGAGGCAACTTCACTCTGCAGTTTGCTTTTGAGGGGATGTTTGCCTGAAGTTTCATCTACTGTAAATGAAGCACTTCTTTATAATTCCATATCCTCTTACCATGTAGCATTAGATTAGGTTGATTCAATTCAGTCCAAATTCATATTAGGATCCATATCTCTGGTGAGGATACTAATCTCAGAAAATTGTCAGCAACTATCACGTAAATAATGATGCTAAAGCAGGGGTGAAGTGCTCCCGGTTCGGACCAGATCGCCCGATCCAGTAGCGATGGAGGCGGGTAGTTCAGAGAACTGGTAGCAAAAATCCCTGCCCCCCCTCCCCAATTGCCCAGCTGAGCCGCGCAATCATCAGAGGCTTTTTTTATTATTTTTAAAAGCATTTTTTCTACAACCTCTTTGGCAGAAGAGGTTATAGAAAAAATGCTTTTAAAAGTAAAAACAAAGCCTCTGCCGATCAGGCAAGTCAGTTGTGATCATCAGAGGCTTAAAAAAAAAAAAAAGCTTCTGCCGATCAGGCAAGTCAGCTGGGATCGTCAGAGGCTTTAAAAGCATTTTTTTAACAACCTCTTCAGCCGAAGAGGTTGTAGAAAAATTGTTTTAAAAGTTTTTTTTTAAAAAAAGTTGGCCACGCCCACTCAGTCATATTACCCCCCCCACCAAACCACGCCCACAGAACCGGTAGTAACAAAATTTACATTTCACCACTGTGTTAAAGGTGTTTTTCCAAAAGGCAACTGAGCTTTCTTGGGTTTTTTTTTCCTCTTGGAAACATCTCATCCAACAAAAATATTTATTTCTAACTGGAGAATTAAATGGTTTACATTCTTGGCAGTCATCTGGTCATTAACACCACCATCTATCTCCTGTTTACAACACAGTCCTTTCAGCACTTCCAAAAAGGTCCCATATCCACTTGCATTTTGATTCAGTGACTCTGAGGATATACAGCAGCAATATGTTTCATATATTTTTATCACCGGTTCGCCGCCCGCACACACACTTGTTTCGTGTGCATGCCTTCCACACATGTGCACGGCCTTCCGTGCATGCACTTTGCTCCCATGTGGGTGTGGCTTACTTTGTGGGCGTGGCTTGGTGGGCGTGGCCAACTTTTTGTTTTTTTACTTTTAAAAGCATTTTTTCTTCAACCTTAAGAGGTTGCAGAAACAAAATGCTTTGAAAAGCCTCTGCTGATCAGGCAACTCAGCTGGGATCGTCAGAGGCTTTTCAAAGCATTTTGTTTTACCACCCCTTCGGCTGAAGAGGTTGCAGAAAACAATGCTTTTAAAAGCCTCTGACGATCCCAGCTGAGCCGCGGGATCATCAGAGGCTTTTTTTTTTTACTTTTAAAAGCATTTTCTCGGCGAAGACGTTGTAGAAAAAATGCTTTGAAAAGTTAAAAAAAAAAAAGCCTCTGATGAGATGGGCGGGGTAAGCGAGCAGCGACCAGGCCGGGGACCGGTTCGGGGGCACGGCCAGCCAATGTTATTACCGGTTTTTGGCACTACTACAAATTTTTACTACCGGTTCTTGCAAACCGGTGCGAACTTGGAGCAACCCACCACTGGTGTGCACCTTCTGCACATGCAGCCAGTCTCAAAAACATGGCTAAATAGGACAGCATTATGTCCGGGCAGGTCGGGGGGTGGGCAGGCCCACCCGCAGTCTCCACTACTGGTTGCCCAAACCGGCTGAATACCACCTCTGATATACAGTAGCTAAACCGCCAAGTGATCTTAACAACTCTCAGAGGGCTTAACAACCAACCTTCAGAATACTAACAACCAGATGACTGCAAAGAATTGTAAATCTTTTCATTCTCCACCATTCAATGAGAACTAAGGAAGCTTATTGGATGAGAACATTTTCAAGGGGAGGAAAAAAAAAACCTCAAGAAAGTCCAGTTGCCTTTTGGAAAAGTACCTTTGGAACAACCATCATCTGGATGATTAGAAATCTCCATAGACACGATGATTCCAAGTTACAGTACACTAATCCCTTTTGTGCACTTTACAGTTCTAGCACAGACCCGGTGGAAATAGCCACAGACAATTACACTGCTTTTTCATTAGGCTAAGCAAGAAGGCATATATGGCCTAATTGGATCGATTTAAGGAATGTATTGTCTTCTCCTCTTGTTCTAAAGAGTTTGCGTAGTCACGTTAGTGGTACATTAGTAAAGGAGAAGGTGACTGCTGAAAGGGCAGTCAGGGGTGGGTTCTACTTACCTTTATTACTGGTTTACAATGGGAATCTGCATGCACAGACATGCAATTATGACATCCGCGCGGGTGGGCGGAGCCTCCTGCTGCTTTTACTACCGGTTCTAATGAACCGGACAGAACCGGGATCAACCCACCACTGGGCAGAGTGATAAACTTGATAACATTGCTCATATTTATTCATGCCCACCTCCAGATAGTGATCCTATTGCAGAGTCCTTAGTCCTCTCTGAGCTTTTTTTTTTAAAAAAAAAAATTTGATTTATATGCCGTCCTTCTCCGGAGACTCAGGGCGGCTTACAATGCGCTAAGCAATAGCCTTCATACTTTTGTATATTTATACAAAGTCAGCTTATTGCCCCCACAAACTGGGTCCTCAATTTACCTACCTTAGAAAGGATGGAAGGCTGAGTCAACCTTGAGCCTTGGTGAGATTCGAACCTGCAATAATTGCAGGCAGCTGATGTTAATAACAGGGCTTTAGACCACTGTACTATCCAAGGCTCTTGTTGTTGTTTTCTTGCAGATATTTCATTACCTGACTAGATAAGTTTATGAATTTAGGCAGTGGTGGAATTCAATTTTTTTTACTACCGGTTCTGTGGGTGTGGCTTGGTGGGCATGGCAGGAGAAGGATACTGCAAAATCCCCATTCCCACCCCACTCCAGGGGAAGGATACTGCAAAATCCCCATTCCCTCCCTACTCCTGGGGGAAGGATATTGCAAAATCTCAATTCCTACCCCACTCTGGGGCCAGAGGTGGTATTTGTCGGTTCTTCGAACTGCTTAAAATTTCTGCTACTGGTTCTTCAGAACCTGTCAGAACCTGCTGAATAGCACCCCTGAATTTGGGGTTATGAAACATTACCCAGTCAGGTAATGATTTGTCTGCAAGTAAACATCAGTAATATTTTTATACCATTGCCTATTAATGGGTAGGACTAGGGAAAGTGGGGCATATATGTTTGTTAACATATACAAGTAAAATATATAGGAACAATACTGATTTTCTGTTTAAATGTAGATGGTCCTTGGTCAGAAATTAATCAAGGAGAGAAGCAACCTAGAACTAAGGAGAAATTTCCTAATAGTCAGAACAATCAACTAGTAGAATGGCATGCCTTCAGAAGTTGTGGGTGCTTCATCACTGGAGGCTTTGAAGAAGAGACTGGATAGCCACTTGTCTGAAATGGTATAGGGCAGTGATGGCTAACCTTTTTGCCGTCGCGTGCCAAAAGCGGGGGGAGCGTAGGGGGTCATGGCTGCATGTGCCCACATCCATAATTCAATGCACCCCGCCCTCCCACGCATGCGCACGTGACCCCCCACACACACTTCCCCCTGCTTTTGGTACACAATGGCACGGTGGGCCCGGTAGGCCCATTTTCCCCCCTCCCCAGGCTCCAGAGGCTTTCTAGGAGCCTGGGAAGGGCAAAAACAGTCTTCCCCATTCCCCCTGGAGGCCTTCTGGAGGCCGGAAACAGCCAGTTTCCCGACTTCCGGTAGGACCGGAAGGCCTGAAAATCAGTTGGCTGGTGCGCACATGCGCGCTGGAGCTGAGCTAGGGAAACACTCGCGTGCCCACCAATATGGCTCTGCGTGCCACCTGTGGCACCCGTGCCATAGGTTCGCCATCACGGGTATAGGGTTTCCTGCTTGAGCAGGGAGTTGGACTAGAAGACCTCCAAGGTCCCTTCCAACTCTATTATTCTGTATGTCTGCATGTCTTATATTGGCACCCTCCCAACAGTCTTTACATACATTTTTATACCCTTAACTAATGAAGAATTGAGAATGTGTAAAAGAAACTGGAAGACAAAGCAATTTAAGTTGAGTTCTTAAAGCAGGTGTCCTAATGTTTCATTTAACATTGAGGGAAGAATCAGGAGGATGGGTTTTGTATTGTTACGTTGGGATCACATCCAGATCTCTGACTCTTAGATGACATTCTGAACCGGACTGTTAATAACAATAAAGACGTTTGTCTTCCACACTGTGGGACTCAAAGTTTAAGAGCTGTTAATGACCCAGATAAAATAGATTTCATTCTCCTGTGACAAAAATTTATTGTTATGCAAAAACGTGACAGCTTAATATGAAATACGAAATTAATCCTGAGCCAAAAAAATGGTACGCAATAAACTTCTTTGATGCACTGAAAAAGATCTAACTGTTACTAACTTAACAACTTCAGTGATTCACTTAACAACTGTGACAACTGGGGCAATACTCTTTTAACAATTGTCTTGCTTAGCAATGGAAATTTGGGGCTCAGTTGTGGCTGTAAATTGAGGACTCTGAACACCAAAGAACTGAGGTCTTTGAACTATGGTGCTGGAGAAGATTCCCATGGACTGCAAGGTGATCGAACTGGTCATTCCTAGAGGAGATCAACCCTGACTGCTCTTTAGAAGGCCAGATCCTGAAGATGAAACTCAAAAGACTTTGGCCAACTAATGAGAAGGAAGGACTCACTGGAGAAGAGCCTAATACTGGGAACGATTGAGGGCAAAAGAAGAAGTGGCTGGATGGAGTTACTGAAGCAGTAAGTGTGAGATTAAATGGACTCCAGAGGATGGTAGAGGACAAGAAGGCCTGGCGAAACATTGTCCATAGGGTCGTGATGGGTCGGACATGACTTTGCAACTAACAACAAAAATGTAGCAGTGGAAAAAGATTTATCAGGCATAACATAGGGATTTTAGTACCGTTTTATTAAGCTTCCTTTCTGAATTAGGTTTCCCTAATTTAGGCTCTTTTGACAGTTCTCCAACCATTCAATGAGCAATCTGAAACTTTTCTGATCACGACAATGATTTGACAGTAGGACAATCAGGTTATTCAGATGCCTCATGACTTCCTTTACAATTGTGTTGGTTGCTTTGGTCAACTTTTGCTGACTTTTTCATGCTGTCTTCCTTGCGCTTTGGCACTCTTGATGTTCTACCCATCTGCTTCCTTTCTGTAGGATGTTCCTTTCACAGCTATTGCTTCACTTAACGTTACAGCTCAGTCCTGCTTTGACTTAATAGTGCATTCAAAAATGTAATAAATGCTTAGAGAAAAGTGGGAAACTTTCTTCTGTAAAGTATGAGGACAAAGTCTACATTTTGCTTAGTTACTTCTTGACATTTATAGCAAAGCCTTCTGAAGGAAGCATCTTTTCTTTCATGTATTTTTCAATTACATGAAATAATGTTTCTTGTACACCTTATTCCCTCCATATGCTTTTATTTTGCAGTCACTGACTCTGGCTATCCATGTGTTCAGTTCTGAAACAAATCCAAAAACTAGTATAATAAGTCTCAATAGCTTCTTCTCTGGTAATATTGTACTGCAAACTAGGGCATACAAAACCTTTGCTAGACCAATTCTCAAACACAGCTCATCTGCCTGGAACCCGCACTGTATATTGGACATTAATACAATTGATACAAGTCCAGAGGTATTTCACGAGAAGTGTCCTCCACTCTACTGCTCACTACAGAATACCTTATGCCACCAGGCTTGAAATTTGGGGCTTAAGACAATTTAGAACTACGCCGTCTTCAATCTGACCTAAGCGTAGTACACAAAATAATCTGCTACCACATCCTACTTGTCAATGACTACTTCAGCTTCAACCGCAATAATACACGAGCACACAATAGATACAAACTCAAGGTAAACCGCTCCAAACTCGATTGCAGAAAATACAATTTCAGCAACAGAGTGGTCAGTGCCTGGAATGCACTACCTGACTCTGTGGTTACTTCCCCAAACCCCCAAAACTTTAACCTTAGACTGTCTACTGTTGACCTCACCCCATTCCTAAGAGGTTTGTAAATGGCATGCATAAGTGCATCAACATGCCTACCGTCCCTTTCCTACTGTCCCCATTTATTTGTATCCTTATTCTGTATTCATAATCATGTTTATACTTATATCTGTTATCTTATATGTGTTTGACAAATAAATAAATAAATAAAAATAAATAACTATTGTTATCCATATTATTAGTAAGTTACTTGGGAGTGCATCATAATGGCTTTACTTTATTTTATTCCACTGATACAACTCCATTTTTATAGTTTTAAAAGCAAAATATTATTTTAAGCTTTTCCTAATCATTGAACAGGAACCTAATGATGATATAGTATTTCATTTAAAATGGAACATTTGTTTGAAAAGCAACTTAAGGTTTGTACCTCTTCCTGTGTCCAGAAAGAATAAGGATGTTCTGTTATATAAAAAGTAACATAATATTAATTTCCAGAATTAACAGAGTGGTAGAAAAGTTGTCAATTCATTTCATAATCAATTTTCTTACATTTGTAAAGGTAAAGGTTCCTCTCGCACATATGTGCTAGTTGTTCCCGACTCTAGGGGGGGCGGTGCTCATCTCCGTTTCAAAGCTGAAGAGCCAGCGCTGTCCGAAGACGTTTCCATGGTCATGTGGATGGCATGACTAAATGCCAAAGGTGCATGGAACGCTGTTACCTTCCCACCAAAGGTAGTCCCTATTTTTTCTACTTGCATTTTTTACATGCTTTTGAACTGCTATGTTGACCGAAGCTGGGACAAGTAACAGGAGCTCAACCCGTTACGCAACACTAGGGATTCGAACCGCTGAACTGCCAACCTTTCAATTGACAAGCTCAGCATCTTAGCCACTGAGCCACTGCGTCCCAATCTTACATTTGCAGAACATGCATTTTACAGCTTACAAAAATAATCATTTGCAAATAAATGCCTTATTTTAATTTTGATGAAATAAACCAATTTTATATTCCTTCCTTTTACTTCTAGCAGTCTTAATTTCTGACTCAATGAAATATTGCTGCAGGATTTAATTTCTCTTTGTTTTCTCTTTATTTCATTAGACAGACTTCTCCAAAGGTTTAGCAAGCCTCTTTTGTAGATCCAGTAAGAAAACATTTTCCAGGTCATTCTCTTGAGTGGTATTTATATTTCCCATTTAACGTTTAAATTATTCTAAACCACCTCTCTGTGTGTATTTACACAAGACATTTAATGTCAGTACTCTGCATATAGCCTGTATATAATACCTATTTAGTGGTATATGTGTATGTTGGCTTCCAAGTTAATTGTAGATTATAGAGCCTAACTTGTATAGCATAGCAAGAATGTCTTGGGGTTAAAACAGGAATTTGACTTTCCTTTTAGCAAGCTGACCAAAATGTGCCAAAAGTTACCTTCATATTAGCAGGGAAGGCTGTATCAAGCATGAATGTAACCTAATCTATATTTTCTCTTTCTTATTAAGAAGGGTGTTGTGTGACAACTTCAATTGATCACAAAAACCACAGTGGACAAGAGAAGTCAGTATTGATGGGAAGTGTTCATGCAATATGAAACTTTCTCATTTGGAATATAAGAGGGATAAATGGCAAAGAGCACGAATTAGTGAATAAAGTGAAAGAAAAATAAGAATGTGCTGTGCATTTGGGAAAGTAAGAGAAAGGGGAAGAAGGTAATAGAATTGTATGATTGAAGTCTGATTTGTGAAATGCAACTGATGAACATGCAGGGAAGTGAAGATGAAAGTTTAATTTTGAATGAAAGGACTAAAACACACATACCCAAAAGCACGAGGTGATATAATCTAGCTTGCAAAAGGTACATATGAAGTTCAATCTTCTGATGACAATAAAAAAAACCAAAGATGACATTTTTCTGGTGGGGGAGGGGTGTTGTGCAACATTCTAAATAAATATAATTCAGAATGGGGAAAAGTATTTGGAACAATTATTTTGAATGAGCAGAAGTGAGATAACAGCGTACGGAGGGGGGGGGGGGAAGAGATTGGGCCTTGAGAGATCCAAGAATGAAAGGGAATGACATTAACATTCAACACTGAGCAGGTAATAAGAAAAGCTTCACTTAGCTGTTTAAAATGTATAGGAAATGTTTTTAGTGATGATGGAGAAGTATTAGACAGAGATGTGGATTCAGATTATGCTCTATTGCTGGATGGAACCTGAACAATTTGTAGAGAATGGTATTTTTAAGATTGTATGATGTGCTATGGAATATAGAATTGAAAATGAATGTATCAAAGAACACAGAGGTTGTGTTTGACAGGAAAAATAGAATTATTCATAAAGGGCAAAAAAATAAGAGCAGGTAGATAAATTTGTGTACCATAGTAGAATGTTTAATGAAATGAATAAATGGATGGGGAAATTTCAAGACTCCACATGCTGTTAGAAAGGTAGTGGAGAAAATGTAAACTCCAGCAATGCATGAATGTTGAAAGAAACAAAATGGCTATAGATTAGAACAAGGTTCGGCCAATTTATCACATGGAAATGTGAGTTGGGTATGCCCGGAGACATATAAAAGTAAATTGAATGCAATGGAACTGGAGAACTTGAGAAGTGAGCATGCTAAAACAAGAAGGGATAAAATCAAGAGTTCAAAGTATTAATTTGTTTGATCAATTGAAATAGTGGGTCTTAATTTGCTGGAAACTCCTTCTATGTGAGAACTCGGGAAGTTGTCCCATAAAAACCCATTTTCTGATATTTTCAGTTGATCTCCACTGTTGCTGCTCCTCTGCCAATTCTCACCTACTCATGTTTTTTTCACTTATTCTTTCAAATCTTTTCTCCTAAAAGTAAAACAAAACTCCATAAGTCTTCATCACCACCACCCATTAAGTCCTAAGTATATTTAGGCCTGTACGCACATTCTTTATTTATCGGAATATCTTTTCTTCTTCCATATGTTGTTATGTATTAATATGTAATAGGAGTTGTGGTGTGGTGGTATGGGAGTTAGAATGCAGTACTGCAGGCAAACTCTGCCCACAGCCAGGAGTTTGATCCTGACCAGCTCAAGGTTGACTTAGCCTTCCATCCTTCTGAATTTGGTAAAATGAGGTTGTTTGGGGACAATATGCTGATGCTGCAAACTGCTCAGAGGATGCTGTAAAACACCATGAAACAGTATATAAGTCTAAATGTTATTTCTATTGCTAATATGTTAGCTCCTGCAGGAGGCAAGCTATTATCTGGGCAATGAACCAATGACAGTGAGTGAATAAACCAGTGAGTAATAATTCTGAAGTATTTTGAACTTTTTCGCCTTGTAATCCAGTTAGTGTTGCAGATAGGAGTCGCAGTCATGCTTCCTTTCAACCACTTAAGCAATTTCAAAAGATAAATAAGCTAATTAAGAAAATTTATGCACATTGGTATTCTTTAATCAAATGTGTTTTTCTAGTTAGAGAATTTATTTTTAAGTACCAAATTCAAGACCTCCTGAAGAGAAGAATCACCAGGGAAGTGTGACTAGCAATTCTGATCCTGTCCTATGATGTCTTTAAAGATAGCTCACCTGGATTTAACAGGCTTATTTTAAAAATGAAGCATGCTAATATGAGCTACAGCTTATACTTCTATCATTTCGAGGACGCAGCTTTCATACGCCTTGAAGAGGTAACAGCAAGAGATAGGATTAAAGTTAGCAGATTACATTTTCTCCCCTTATATAAATACACTAAAAATTACTCTCCAGAACATCCAAAAACAGCTGGTGGTAGAATACCTGATAAGCAATTACATATCTGGATTTCAGAAATGCTGGATTTAGTGTTAACTTCTAGGCTTTGCACAAAGCAGAAAATATATCGCCCCCTCCCCACTGTGCATAAAGCAAATGCTTTATGGCTCAAAAGTTTGACTAGACCCATGATGGCGAACCTATGGCATGCGTGTCACAGGTGGCACGTGGAGCCATATCTGTGGGCACACGAGCATCGCCCTAGTTCAGCTCCAGCGCACATGTGCATGCCAGCCAGTTTATTTTCGGGCCTTCCGGGCCCACCGGAAGTTGGGAAACAGGCCATTTCCGGCCACCAGAGGGCTTCGGAGGGGGAGCCATTTTCTCCCTCCCCAGGCTCCTAGAAAGGCTCTGGAGCCTGTGGAGGGTGAAAAACAGGCCTACTGGTCCCACTGGAAGTTGGGAAATGGGCCGTTTCCAGCTTCTGGGGGGCCTACAGGGGGGTGGGAAAGGCAGTTTTCTCCCTCCCCAGACTCCAAGAAAGCCTCGAGCCTGGGGAGGGCAAAAAATGGGCCTACCAGGCCCATCAGGCCATAACGTCCAAAAGCAGGGGTTGTGCAGGGGGGGGGTTGTGTGTGCATGCAGGGGGGTGGGGTGCATTGAATTATGGGTGTGGGTATGCATGCACATGACCCCCCATGCTCCCCATGCTTTTGGCACATGACAGCAAAAAGGTTAGCCATCACTAGACTAGACTGTTCCAGGTACATCGCAATGTGGCAAATTGAAGCTCAGAATATTTTGATTATTCTTTGTTAGGTCTGGCAAAATGGGTAAACTTTCAGTAAATTTGGCAAGGCAGCTAAACTTCAGAATTCAAAATAACATAGATGGAATGCACCTTGGAGATCTTCTAGTCTAACCCCCTGCTCAAGCAAGAACTTATACCATTCTGGACAAATAGTTAAAAATCTCAAGTGTTGAAGCACCTATAAGAGGTGTGTCAAACTCAAGGCCCGGGGGCCAGATCTGCAGGGCTGCCCTGGAAACAACAAAGGACCGCCTGCGGCGCCTCTGCCAGCAAAAACGGAGCTTGGAAGAGCTTCCAGGACTCCATTTTCACTGGCAGAGGGTTGCAGAACACCGTTGCAGCCGAAAATGGAGCTCAGGAGCCCATTTTCACTGGCAGAGCACTTGGACTACCACAGGCGTCCTGGACCTAGGCTGTCTTAATAACCAGGAGGCAGGAATTACTGGCAAAACCTATTTTATTTACACGACTGTGAATTACATTCATTCACAGTCAGCAAAGTTTGTCCAAATGGTTTTTCAAAGGAATATTTCTCAACACACCTTATCTCGTTTGGCAAGCTGCCACATAACTTGTTTCCAACCGCAGTACAAGATAAAACTTGCACCAGAGTCTCTCAGAGTCACGGAGTGAACGAATTGTTTCCTGCAAAAGCCCACTCCCTGATCGCTCTTCTTTTATTTCCTATGGGAGGGGCCAATCACCTCCAAGGTGTGGCTTTTATTGACCCTGCTCTCTGAGTTGTTCTTGTCTTTTGGTAGCTTTGTGCATGTGCTCACTGGAAATGGGCTCCAGCTGTTCTTCTTCCTCGCTGCTGTCTACTTCCTTCTCTGCCTCCAATGCAGAGCCCTTGTCTGAGCTTTCCCCAACCCCCAGGACTGACCCAAGTTCCTCCCCAACCTCCTCACTGTCTGACTCTGCTGCCTGCCGGTGGGCCACATCATGTCCCTGTTACAAGTGACATCGAGCTTGACATGCCCACCCTGGCCACACCCACCCCAGCCTTCCCAAGGTCAAACACAATCCTCAATGAAATCAAGTTTGACATTCCTGACCTATAACTTCCTGATGCAAGACATTTCACTGATTTTTTTTTTATTTCTGCTGAATTTTAGGAGAAATTTTAATATGTTTTAATCTATTACTTCTTGTCCCACTCTCAGGTGCTCAGGTCAACCCTTTCTTCTCTGTGACAGCCTAGAGTTTTTGTAAGATGTTCTGAGGAAAGCATGGAGGGGGAAAAATGCATAAATAAATATATGAAGTGATACAATTAGCATATTCTGCTTTCAGGCCATAATTAACCATGCCTTCCCCTCATCTGTTTTTTTCTCCAGAAACTGAATGTATTATCCATTAAGGGGGAGCAGATAAAAAGAAATACTTGATTTTCCCTCTGCAAATCCTACTCCCAACTATTTTGAAATAAAAATACATAAAATTGGAAAGCTGGCTTCTATCAAGTCATGTGTAGTTTGTTTACAGATATTGTGTGGGATACCATAGCTGTGAAACTGCTTATACTGTAGTAGTGGAAGAGCACAAAGTTATATTCAGTTTTGCAGCAAAAGCTATCCCACACATTTCTATTAACAACCACACATAATGTTATAGGTCAATTATCCAATTATTATCATTATTTGAAAACAACTGGGAGTGGGATTCGTAGATGGAAAGTTCAATGCTTCACACCAGAATAATTTATGTGATTCCTTATAATATTTACATAATTTCCTGTAAGGTGAAATCCACCAGCAAGTTATCTCCCAGGAAAAAAATGGTGGTGGCAAATGGTTTGTTATATGTTTTGAGCTCAGACTTACAGTATCTGAATCAAAACATCCTCTAATGTCAACAAAAGCTCTATCCGGGGTAGGCAACTATACCCCCTTTATGACCTGTAGTCTTGGCTAGTTTAGGAATTCAGAGAGTTGAAGTACACAGGTTGTACAGCGGCCATATTTGCCCATCACTGTTCTAGCTCATGGGTGTCCAACCCACTGTTCTAGCTCATGGTGGCTTGCCTGGGCTTCCTTGAATGAAGAGGAATTGTTTCGAGGCGCAAATAAAATATATAATATATAAATCATATAATGATGTTAAAAGTTTATGATCTTATGGGGATACATTACTAGCTGTTCAGAGCCATATGCAACCAGGTGCCGCTTGTTGGATATATCTCATCTAGCAAGTTTTGAAACTTGTTATCCTGAGGGTACTTTGGAGATTGTAATGATCCATCTTGATACCGGACCATTTCAAGACACTGAATGATCATTCTGAAATGATGTTTTCCATACCTTTCGTTCTTAAAGAATAACAGAATAACTGTTCTTTTAAATAATCTCTTATCATAGCCCTTTTGTCAATGAAGATAAAGGTTTATTTGGTGACCGTGAGAAAGCCACAAGAGCCATGTTTGCTGGATTTTAATGGCAAGTTAATAATACATTCAATTTATTATGTCCTGGCTGTCACATTATATGTACTCTAAGAGTTTATGCACTGGAGACAAATTCCTTGCGTGTCCAATCACACTTGGCCAATAAAGAATTCCTTTCCTTTCCTTTCCTTTCCTTTCCTTTCCTTTCCTTTCCTTTCCATTCCATTCCATTCCATTCCATTCCATTCTAGATATTATTTATTACTTATTACTTATTAGAATGGTTGGATTCCATTAAGGAACAATCACATAACTAAACAATGATAGTTTGAAGGAAGAGAAGGTTTTCCTTCTTTTATGATGGTTTCTTTCTTCTTCTTCTATTTATAATTTGTACAACGCCCAGCTCCCATTAGCTGCCAAATTAAAAGCACATGAAAAAAAAAATGAGATAGGAGCAAAAGATGACAGAAACAAAACCCAGGTGCATATTACACTGTAGGCAATGACTTAGGCAAAGAACCAGGTTTTCAGAGATTAATCTATCTATTTATAAGTATGTCCATGGCTTTCCTGATTGTGTTAGGGGAGGGGAACACAAAGAGGAAAAAAAGACACAGTGAATAGTTCCAGATGGCCCCTAACTTTATCAGTATGTGGGTAAAGCCAAACACCATAATCTGTCATTTTCTGGGTGATCATTTGGAGGGAGTTCCATAATTACAGGCTCTACAGCTTAGCCCTCATATCTAGCTTTAGTTATATCACTGGTAAAAACTATCCACAACAAACATTTGCTGTACATCTGAAAACCTAAGGAGGACTGGCTTTTTCCCCCCTTCTCCCCAGAGGATTTTTCACAGCATGATTTTAGAGTCATTCTGCAGGTAATTCTAATTACTAATTAGAGAGACATCTGGTCCAATTTCCTCAATAATAAATGTTATAGCTAATGATACTGTTATGATCAAAAGCAGAGGTCTCATTTCCAGTGATAACAGTACATCTTCATAAATTGTTTAATGGCTGGTTTCAAGTTCTGAATATCTTTGGTTTAATTTACTTGCAATTCTACGTGTATATCAATCAGCAGGAGAAAATATTTGCTTGCTTGCCATTATAGGGTGAAGAAGGGGAAGAAAATGTCTTCTGAATCCTGTATTTTGACGAAGGGATTATGCCAAGCTAAGATGATTCTGTTTCTATATGATCCTAAGGCTAGATTCAAACCACATTATTATTGATATTGTTATTATAATTTCTTTCTATTCTACTTTTCAAACTACTTTTGTAAGCAATAAGCAATCTTCTCACAATAAGTGAGTCCTTCCTTCTCATTAGGTGACCAAAGTATTTGAGTTTCATCTTCAGGATCTGGCCTTCTAAAGAGCAGTCAGGATTGATCTCCTCTAGGACTGACCAGTTTGATCGTCTTGCAATCCAAGGGACTTACAGGAGTCTTCTCCAGCACCATAGTTCAAAGGCCTCAATTCTTTGGTGCTCAGCCTTTCTTATGGTCCAACTTTCACAACCATACATTGCAACCAGGAAAACCATAGCCTTGACTATACGCACTTTTGTTGGCAGGGTGATGTCTCTGTTTTTTAGAATTCTGTCTAGATTTGCCATAGCTTTCCTCCCCAAGAGCAAGCATCTTTTAATTTCTTGGCTGCAGTCCCCATCTGCAGGGAGCCCAGAAAAATAAATTATTATATATTAATTGATATTTTCATACCATGAGATCACATTACTATTGCATGGAGCTCTCATAGTCCATGTTCTCTGTGTAATATAATGTGAAGCATGCCTTGCTGCTTCTTTTTTCTTTTCTTTTCCTGGGACTAAATAAACAGCTGCTTATTACCAAATCAGGCTATCCAGCTCCATATGGTTTTCATCAAAACTGCAAAACTTTTACAGCCTCACACATATGGACTTTAGGTAGAATGCAGAGGGCTTCAGTTCAGCAACACACACACAAAAAAAGATTTTATTTGATTTACTTTTAATTAAGGTAACTATCAGTAAGAAGTAGTATCTGGGTGACTTTGTCTGAGCTCATAAGCTAAGGAAAGTCAAGCCTGGTTAGAACTTGGATGAGATCCTCCGGAGAATCCCAGGGCTGGAAACTAGAATTGGGAAGCTGAAAAACATCCTGAGAGAAGGCAATGGCAAACCACTTCTATACTGTTGCCAGAAAAACCACAAGGATGTTTATGAAATCTCCATGAGTTAAGATTGACTCAAAGATGACTAGCAATTAAGATGATTGCTCTCCAGCAATGCATTTAATAACGTTTCCTTTCTATCGTACTAAAAGTTTCCTGGCTAACATTTGAGCTTATTAACATTTGGTCCACATAGGCTCTATAAAAAGTATTTCTCTTCTTTATTGGAGATAAGCCTTGTTCTTTTGTATACAAACCTTCTTTTCTCTCATTGAAAAGAGTTAGGAAAACACTCTTTTCCAGCTAGGAAAGCAAACTTAAAATCAAACTCTTCATCAAGGTCAGTATCGTACCTCTGGTTCCATGGCCCACAGATTGAGTGTGAACTTTAGACTCTTTGGTGGAATGGGCTGAGAAAGAAGAAATCACACTCTTCTATCTGAAATTGGTGATGTGGACATAGTAACTTTTAATAGCTGAATTAATACATTTGGGGGTGTTCACAAAATGGAACGTAAACTAAGCAGAAGTCTTAGTTTGTACATACAACTAATCAAAGATTAAAATGAACCAAGGTCAGAACGTTCTCTGAACATGACCATTAAGTTAGTAACTGACCTGGTGAAACCAGAGGAAGTATTCAGCCAGTTGAGACCAGTTCGGGCGAACCGGTAGCTCTGATTAGTTGCCCCCTATCCCGCTCTATTCTGTCCTTTATTTCCTACTTTGTAGCTCATCTCAATCATGCATTACAACTGATTCCCCCCTGCCCTTGCTGTTCTACTTACTGTTGCTGACTTGGAAGGTAAGCAGCTGAACTTCTAAATGCTTCATTTTTAGCGCTGCACGCAAACACCTTAGGCATGTGCTCATGCAAAGCATACATGCACGCACAAAGCGTATGCTCACCGAACCAGTTGTTAAACTGGCAGCATCCCACCACTGGGTGAAACCAATGCTTGGGTTTGGAGAGAAATAAGCACTACTTTCTGATATTTGCTTTGTTTATTTGATTTTCAGATTAATGTAAAATTCAAGGACTTCCCGCTAGCTCTTTTCTTGCTGCTGCAGATGTGTTTTTGGTATATTTTGGTTTTTTAATCACAGCGCAAAGATACAAGTTAGGCAGTTTGGTAGAATAATCCTTTCCATGAGATGGGAACTGAAAAACTCTAAAAATGCAGCAGGCTAGTAAACAAGCATTTTATAGTAATTTTAAAGGTTAAAATTTTTTTCGAGCTTAATGTTACAATTAAAAGGTTAAAATCTAATACAAACTTTTAAGTTTAACTTTTACTTTAAGTTTAACTTTTACGGGACCACCTTCTGCCACCAATTGCCTCCCACCGGCCAGTTCGCTCCCACAGAGAGGGCCTCCTCAGGGTGCTGTCAGCCAGACAATGTCGGCTGGTGACCCCCAGGGGGATAGCCTTCTCTGTGGTGGCACCCACCCTCTGGAACGATCTACCCCCAGAGATACAAGTGATCCCAGACCTCCGGACTTTTCGTCGGGCCCTTAAAATCTATTTCTTTCAGTTAGCCGGGCTGGCCTGATTCTATGTCGGTTTTAAAGTTTGATACTGATTTTTAAATTGAAATGTTTTAAATTATGGGCCAAATTTCATTTAATTATTTTTAAAATTATTTTAACTTTTGTGTACAAATGTTTTATTTGGCTGTTCACCGCCCTGAGTCCGAAAGGAGAAGGGCGGTATAAAAATCTAATAAATAATAATAATAATAATAATAATAATAATAATAATAATAATAATAATGAATAATAAAAGAATAAAAAAACAATGCAGAAAAGAAAAAAATAGAGAAGAAAAATAAAGAAAAAAATAAGAATATAGTAAAGAAAAAAATGAAAGAAATATATAAAGAAATAACTTTGCCCTTCATCACAAATATAAACAGTTTTTGTAACTTATCACCTTCTCTGAAAATAATTATGTCTTATAAGTAATTCCAAAAACTTATTCAAGTTCAGGACCTTTAATCCATCTGTTACTTTCTGAAATCAAAGTTCCAATCACTCTTTTACTGTTTATTTTACTTGACTGTTCCAAAAGAAAGATAATAGGTCCTTAAACTTGTATTTAATACTAGTTTCACCGAAGAGTGAAGGAAACTCTTCCAGTGCTATACAATTTGTCAATCCAATCATTCCTCATAGCTGAAAAGCAGTTAACAAATAATTTCTGAATATGATTAGAAAAGTATGTGAAATCAGTGTCCTTTGGAAGGCAGTTTCAGCAAGATAGTTATTCTCTCATACCTGTATCCTAGAGTTCAGAGCCCTTTGGATACTGCTATTTTGTTGTCTGCTAGTGAGACGAAGCTATGTGGATCACTTGTGGGCAATCTCCTTGTTCCAAGAGGAATTATAAAGAGTTGGTCTACTACTTGCTCTCTCTTCATTCCACCACAGTCTTTGAGTCTGCTTTTAACCGAGCTGTTCTCAATTCGCCATTTCTTCCCCAGATGTCCTGGAAGTAAAGTTGTAGTTTAGAAGTAATGAACAGATGTGGAGGTATCCCATCTGGCTGACAAGTTTATGGGAGTTTAGCAGGCATAGTTGTGTCTGTGTAGCTGAATCTCCATGCCCCATATGTGAATATAAGAATTATAAAGAGAGTATGGTAAATAGATGGAAATAAAAGTATGGTAATAGATGGAAATTAGAAACTGGTATGAAAGTAATTAACACTGTATACAAGAATCTAGATGACCAATTTTTTTAAAAAAATCTAAGAAGTCTTTATGAAATAATTCCAGTGTCAAAATCCAACTTCTGTTTCTATTAATCAACATTCCAATTTCTTGTGGCTCTTTTCTCTGCCCATCTTACATAAAGGTCTCCAGCAAGTCTCTTTTGAGTAGGCAATGCAGTTTTCACAAGCTTATTCCTTTGGTAAACAGCTGATTTAGTATCACTTTTCTTTTTGATCATATGAGAACTATCTTTCACTAGTGAGAGGCAATAGTGAAAGTGAGTTTTGCTAATTTTCACCTGAAGCCCATCCAGCTAATTTCATTTGAAGACAGGCTGTGCTTATACCATTAGAGACATTAGACTTAATGGTCTGAGACACTCTTTTTCTTTAGATGTTCACATATATCAAAAGATGATAACACTCAAAAAAAATTTCTGAGTGGATATCGCAGTTATCCAGTTGGACTGGTATCTGGATTTCTACAAAACAGCAATGTTGAAATATTTATGATCAAGACAAATTTGTCTAACTCTGTTCTAGACCACTCAAAGATCATATTTCCTTTGCATAATTTCTCAGCTATAGTGGTCATGCATGAGATTTTGAGGTGTTAATGCCTCAATATCTGAAAGTCAACTCCACAGAGAAAATTGTACTGCACATAAATTTTACTCTCTCGATAATAAATGGATTTCATATGCTTCTATTTTCCCCTCCATTGGCATGGGCAGAAATCACCTGAGAAGCCTTCTTAATTTCAGCATCTGAATTAGAAATATTTAATTTTAATTCCTTTAAAATGTACCTACCAATTCATGGGAAAACACCACCCTAATATACAAATAAAATGTGTTATAAAACTACATTTAATCTGCTATGTAATGCATAACCTTCACACCTTATTTCTTTTAAATTAAAAATGACAAGAGTAGCTACTGTTTAGCTTCCTTTCAGCTCTGCGTTTCTCAGCACAGCCAGAGCACCGTGGATTTTAACAAATTGAGACATTCAAATCATTTTCACAGCAGTGAGCTGAATAGGTACTTGATTTAATGATGAAGAAGCAAAGGAAGATTGATTGGAAAACTCTAAAGGATACAGCATCGCTTGTTCCAGCACAAGCATATATTTTGGACAGATAGAAAGGTCACTAAATTAAGAATTTTTTTTTAAAAAAATCATCCCATCCCTTACAGTAATGTGGTTGTACTGGAAGTCTGTTTTGTCTAGTATGTCATCATCACCAAGTCAATTCCCTCTTTATGAAATATGCTTTATAGACACAAGGGAAGTGAAGGCTTTTGCTTCTCCCAATAAGTATGAATGGTGCTCAAGGTTATCATATTTTTCTCCATTCCTCATTCTCTTAAGCATGCCTTTATGGATTGCAGTGTCTAGAACCAGACACAGTACTCCAAAGTGGGACTTGATCACTGTAGAGTAGAATCAAACAATTCCTTCCCATGTTCTGCAATCCAGGTTCTTATTGATACAAACTAAAATAGCCTCTTCCTTTTAGCAAATGTATCACAATGCTGGCTCATTTTCAATTTGTGAGTTCCTAGGATATATGTATGTTATACATACAGAAACAATGTCATCGACAAAATCAACTGTAACCAGTGCAACCAATTCTACATGGGACAAACATCACGTCAATCCGCATTGGCTGGCATTCAAACTCCACAATCCCAAATCCTTAATCTCTACTACACTGACTCCAAACAGCACCAGCAACACAAAAATCATCAGCCATGCCACCACCCGCCATGTTCATGAGTTCATCAAAGCCTGGCACTCCAGAAGCAATTCCATCAACAGACACATTGACCTACAACCAGCCTACGAACCCCTCTGAATCCAAATCAACCGCAGAGCCAACCAGAGACAGCACCAACCTTCAACCAACTCATGCAATTCTGCCCCCCCATCGCTCTACTCACACACACCAGCAGTTCACCTCCCAATGACCCTGACCTGAGGTAATCTCCAGAGGTGGGTTTCACATAATTTTACCACCGGTTCGCCACGTACCAAAAATGTATGTATGCATATATTCCTTGTAGATAAACCACTGTTTGAAAATACAAACCTCTGTTTACTGTATTTTGCTCCTGAGTTGTCTTAAAAATAGTCACACTGTGGGCACTTTGACACTAGGATGTGATTCATCTGGCTCTGGAAACTTGGATTCATTTGAAATAATTAACTGTTATTTTAGTTTAGTCCAAGCTGGAGATTCCTTCTTTCCCTTGTGGTGCAAAAAGAGCCAGGTATGGCTTGGTTTCTTTCTAAGAATAAATTAAGGCACTTTGCCTTCTTACCATCATCTGTTATCAATTCATGCTTTTACCTCAAAACATACTAACAGCCTATTTGTCAACAGATGGTTTCGATAGAGCCAAAATGATGCAGTTATCTCACAATCTAAGCTAGTTCTACCCTTTTGGACACAATTGTTGCAGGTTCTGGGGACTTCCTTGCATCCTTTCTTAATGATATGGCACTTCCTTCCAGGAATGGATTATATACATATACATATGCGGCCGCGCGGGTAGTGACGGGAGCAGCGTGGCGCTCCCACATAACACCGCTCCTGCACGAGCTGCACTGGCTTCCGGTGGTCTTCCGGATGCGCTTCAAGGTGTTGGTGATCACCTTTAAAGCGCTCCATGGCATAGGGCCTAGTTATCTCCGAGACCGCCTGCTGTCACCGATGACCTCCCATCGACCCGTGTGCTCCCACAGAGAGGGCCTCCTCAGGGTGCCATCAGCCAAACAATGTAGGCTGGTGACCCCCAGGGGGAGAGCCTTCTCTGTGGGGGCACCCACCCTCTGGAACCAGTTGCCCCCGGAGATTAGGAGAATTCATGACCTCAGTGCCTTCCGCCGTGCCCTAAAAACACATTTTTTCCAACAAGCCGGGCTGGCTTAAGAAGAAATTTTAAATATTTTTAATATTTTAATTGGTTTGTGAGTTTTAAATTTTGTAGCCAAATTATATATATTTTAAATGTCTTAATATTTATATTTTATGTTTTTTATGTCTGGCTGTACACCGCCCTGAGTCCTCAGGGAGAAGGGCGGTATATAAATTGGAAATAAAATAAAATAAATAAAAAATAAATATACATATACATATACACATACATATACATATACATATACATTATATTTAGCTGATAAAGAAATAAAGGGAGACTAGTATAGATCTATTTCAAGCTATTTAGTTCTCATCCGCTAGCCATGCCCTTACTTGGATTCAAACTTGGGCTGCCTGCATGTTAGGCAGTTGTATTAACCTCTGAGCCACAAGTTCTCCTCCCTTCATCAGCTTGAGCCAGGGGAGAGATTCAACAATATACTTGGATTGGAGCTGAAGGGCAAAAGGAATGCAGTATATTAAGCATTTCCCATTTTTTCCTTCTAGGATGAATTGTTTGCAATTGCATCTTCAATATCTCATATTTCAAGATCCTTCTTGGACACTTTTTTGCTTCAGCATGAACACTGCTGAACCTATCTTCTTAAAATACCCAGTCTTTTGAAATCCAGTTCACAAGCTGATCCTTCTCTATTCTCCTGCCCCTTGATATCACAAATTCAGCATTTCTTTTTTCTGAAGGTTCCTGTCACTGTCACTTCTCCAACTAAGTACTCCTTGTTGGTAAGGATTAGGTCCAGTGTAGCAGATCCCCTCTGCTCCTTCTTCTATCTTTTGACAAATTAAGTTGTCAGCAGGAAAGAACAGGATTTGGTTCTCATTCTGACTCTTGTCATTTCCAGTCCATATCATGTCATTTGGGGATTTGACACAGAAATATCTCATTCATCTCTTCCAAGTGATCTAGAATACACTCCCACAATTACTTTTGTTTCTTTTGCCTTTTATTCTCAACAGATTTCCAATTAGTGAATTTTTGTACAGATATGCTTTCTTTGTGCATAACACAGCAGCTCTTCCTTTCTCTTTAAACTGTTTTTTTTAAAAAAAATAAGTTTCTAGCTTCAAGGTTACATTCTAATTATACTATCACCTTACCAACTTTCAATAATCCTTAAGGGCTAGGATGACTCAAAGTCACCCAGTTGATTTTTATGACTAAGGCAGGATTTGAATACATGGTCTCTCACATTCTAGCCAGGTGTCTTAACCACTAGAAGAAGCTGGCTGTAATACCAGACAGATGTAGCTGCCTAGATGATCGAACCAGTAACATTATTTTCTTTTAAATCTGAACATTTCATATGCCATTATTTTAACTGATGTAGAGTATAGGTAACAGGTTCAAACTGTTTCTATTTTTCCCTTCCCTTTCCTCTTTTGATATAACTTATCATTGAATTAAGTTTCTTCTTGTTAATTTTTTATAGTTTCTTTTTATATCTTTTTGTAGTTGTGAGGTTTTTTTTAAAAAAAAAAATCAAAGTAGTACTAAGATGGAATGTGCTGTGAAAAAATGCAACATTTGGAGTCGGTTATGCAGCACTAGATAGTAAGTCCCACTACAGTTGGTTGGATTTATTTCTATCATAAACTGTCAAGGACTTGGGCCAGTAGCATGATGCCTTTTTGATATTTTCAACTACAACTGACATAAATCCAGCAACCTCAGCCAATAGTCATAAATTACAGTCAAAAACATCTAAATCCAGTTGTCTATTCATAGTCTATGTCAGAAGTAGACATCTGCTTATCACTTGTCTGACTTTGACTCCCTTTTTGAAGTTTCTCTATTTAGTAAAATCTCTTTAGGAGAACTTTAAATAGATGGGTGAGTGGATGCTTATTTTGGAAAGGTGCCCACTTGCCCAGAAAAAATGAAAAGTTGTAACGATAGAAAGAATATTGACCATGAACTAGAGTGGTTTATCTGTCTTCTAAGAATGGAATGGAATGGAATGGAATGGAATGGAATGGAATGGAATGGAATGGAATGGAATGGAAT
>WNWU01000003.1:51871847-51887248 GCA_012654045.1 Ptyas mucosa
GGAAAGGGAAAGGGAAAGGGAAAGGGAAAGGGAAAGGGAAAGGGAAACGGAAACGGAAAAAACTGCTGTATATAAAATATAACTGTATGGAACAAGTCTGTGTAATTAGGCTGCTTAAATGAAATCCCATCATCTTCAGTTGGCCTTTAACTAAATAGTAAACAGTGAGGATGCAGCTGCAGAAGTATACAACCATGATAAATGGAAACATTCAGGGTTTTTTTAAAAAATATGGTTATTTCATCTGTCAGTCTATTAAAATCGTACTACTAAATAAATATGTAGTACTATACAATTAGGCAAAATATTGCACATATAAAGTAACATTCTCTGAACACATTATGCTTCACTAAACTATCTTGATGCAATTTATCTTCACCCTGACTGATTTTTTTACTTTCGGATCAAGGGTATATGTTTTTAACGCGTTAATAATCTATTCTAAGGATATAATTATTTCCCAAAATAGTTCGGTTCCCAATAGTCCTGCTTGGGGATAAAAATAGTTCCCAAAATAGTTCTGCTTGGGGATAAAAAACAGCTTTTAAAGCACAACTGATCTTTGGAGAGAGAAGCAATGAGAAAAGCAGGCAAACCATGGAGATCACTTCACTCGCTAGCGCCTCGTTAGGGCTGAAAAAAAGCTTCGCAGCTGAGAGTCGGAGGGAGCAGGCAAAGCCCGGAAGATCGCGTCACTGAAAAAAAGCTTCTAAAACACAGCTGAGAGTCGGAGGG
The DNA here is from genome assembly GCA_012654045.1 of Ptyas mucosa. Lineage (NCBI taxonomy): Eukaryota > Metazoa > Chordata > Lepidosauria > Squamata > Colubridae > Ptyas > Ptyas mucosa. Next base: position 51,872,583 of record WNWU01000003.1, read on the forward strand.
AACAGGCAAAGCACAAAGATCACTTCACCCACTAGCACCTCCTTAGGGCTGAAAGAAAACTTTGAAAAAGCTACATTCGAAGTATAATATGCACCTAAATTTTCAGCCTCTTTTAGGAGGGAAAAAAGTGTGTCTTATACTCTGAAAAATATGGTACTTGCTTGGGAATAAAACTTGTGCTGAGTTCAATGTCAATACAACTAGAACTGGACCAAAAGTATCAATCCAAAGTTTTTAATAAGGAAGTCTTAAGTAACATGGCATGCCAGATCATCTTAAGCTTGCTGTTTCTCCCCACAGCATCTTCTCTACCGTGTCCTTAAAAAGAGACCATGAAGTCTCTTTCTGAATAGACAAGAAAGTAAGCTAAGAATCAGTGTACTTTTCAAAGATCACTTCACTCACTAGCACCTCCTTAGGACTGAAAAAAAGCTTTGAAAAAGCTACATTCGAAGTATAATATGCACCTAAATTTTCAGCCTCTTTTAGGAGGGAAAAAAGTGTGTCTTATACTAAGGAAGTCTTAAGTAACATGGCATGCCAGATCATCTTAAGCTTGCTGTTTCTCCCCACAGCATCTTCTCTACCATGTCCTTAAAAAGAGACCACGAAGTCTCTTTCTGAATAGACAAGAAAGTAAGCTAAGAATCAGTGTACTTTTCAATGCTTCTCCTATCTCTCAATTCCAACAACCCTCACCCCCTTCCTTCCTCCCTCTGTCTCTCATGTCCATCTGTCCCAAATCTCTACCTTCAATGAAGCGTGGATCCATCCGATGATAAGTTTCATAAATTAAGTTTTTCAAGCTCGCTGTCTATTGATGGTATTCTATATAGGACACACTCTTGCTGATTATTATGTTAATAATAATGTAACAATAAATTTAAAGATAATTAAAACATCAGAACTGCAAAAACTACCAATAATTACAAATCTTTACAAGTAAAATTAACAAAAGCATACATAGTAAAAGATGCATTCCCACACCTTAACAAAATTGCTAATAATCTCTAAGAAGTCTACGTGCACATGAGTGAACTGTATAAATATGCCATTATATTTGTTACCTTTTAAAGCATTGAATTTTTGGCCTATTTAGTGAAACTGTTTCCACAGTAACCACTTAAGCTAGAATGGATTTCCTTCATTTAGTCAGGTTTTAAGGAGAATCCTGATAACGTCAACAGAAAACCATTAATTCTAGTGTTTTCTAAACTGTCCTGTTAAATCGTTTTGAAGAACTGATATGTGATGATGTTTTGGAACTAAAATGGAACTGCAGCATCAAATTCAGAAATTTCAGTCTGGCATGTCAACAGCAAAAGAGTAGACGATATTGAAGAGGCTTACATCTCTTTAATTAATAGTCTTTTTTCTTGATCTTTTAACTAAAACGTTGCATTTGGTGCTTGTTGTTCAAGGGCTGTGGCATTCCCGAATTGTCCTTAATAAGTCAGTGTCTCTTCTGGAGAGAAGAGTATTTATATCTCAGATTAAGGTTCCTTGACTCTTTTGAGTGTCAGCTAATTTTAGAAATGCAATGCCAGTAAAATAAAATAGTCGGAGGGTTTTTTGAGCTGAAAAGTTTGACTAATTAGAGGTACAATTCCCTCTACCAGGAACAGATATTGATTAAGGGAAATGCCAAAGTGGCATAGTTGCAGTCACTGAACAGCAATGTTCTTCCCAAAGTGATGAAGTCTCAGCAACTAATGAAAGATGAATTATGAGAGTCTTTCTTTATGAAATAGAACTTTTATCCACTGACCAACTTTCTTTGGGGCGTAGTCTCCATAAGTGGTCAAGCTCATTAGGACCCATTAACAGATGTTTACAGAGTTCACTTTACACAGAGTAGTGGTGGTATTCAGCCGGTTCTATTCGGTTCCGGCGAACTGGTAGCAGTGGCGGGAGGCTCCGCCCACCCACCCAGACATCATCACGTCCCGTTTTTGATGCTCTGTGCATGCGTGGAAGGTCCTGTGCATGCACGGAGGTGGCGCATGTGCTTACATTTGCAAACCGGTAGCGAAGGTAAGTGAATGCCACCCCTAATACAGGGTACCTCAAAGTAGAGCAAGCAATTGTGGAAAACAGTATACAACACACAAGAAAGTCTTACCTAGATCAGTAGAAGAGCCACCCAGTTCAGAAACGTGTGTCTTTAATGGTTGACTGTTTGCTTCTGGGCAAGTCTATAAAAAGGACAAGAAGTTAGCATTCTTATCAAGGAAGTCAGATGGATTATATCTACTGGAGATGTGGATGAATGGGATGTTCATGAATGAAGGCAAACACAGTTTTGTTATATTTTTGTAATGTAAAATTATAAGCAGATCAACCAAGCAGAGAAGGGGTATAGAAGGTTTTGTCACTTTTTCCTCATCCTTTGTTTGAAGGACAAATGGGATTTTTCCAGCTGTTAGCAGTCCCTGTTATTTAATTGTAGTTGTTGTTGTTAGTTGCGAAGTCATGTCGGACCCATCACGACTCCATGGACAACGTTCCTCCAGGCCTTCCTGTTCTCTACCATCCTCTGGAGTCCATTTAAGATCACACCAACTGCTCCAGTGACTCAATCCAGCCACCATGTTCTCTGTCATCCCCATCTTCTCTGTCGTTCCCAGCATTAGGCTCATTTAGATTGCATGTATAATGGCGTCTAAGATGCAGACATCCATACTGAAGTAGAATGATTTTTGTCACTGCAATAATACAGGTAGTCCTTGACTTACAACAGTTCATTTAGTTACTGTTCAACATTACAACAGCATTGAAAAAAGTGACTTATGACCATTTTTCACACTTGTGACCATTGCAGCATCTCCATGGTCATGGGATTTACATTCAGATGCTTGACAACTGACTCACATTTATGACAGTTGCAGTGTCCTGGAATTACATTTTTGTGACCCTTTTGTAACCTTCCAACAAGCAAAGTCAATGGAAAAACCACATTCACGTAACAGCCATGTTACTAATTTAAGAACTACAGTGATTCACTTAACAAATGTGGCGAGAAAAATAGTAAAATGGAACAAACTCCCTTAACAAATTTCTCACTTAACAACATAAATTTTGTTTGCTCAGTTGTGGTTGTAAATTGAGGACTACCTGTATTCTAGTGTGGAAGGGCGGATTCATGAATTTAATGTGAAATCCCCTTTTCTGGTATTGCAGGTTGTATGCTTATCCTGCAGCAGTCTGTGGGAATCTGCTCAAGAGGCAGGGACACATGCCACAGCCAGGGGAATGGTCAGAGAAGAGGCAGCTTAGCCCACAGAAGGAATGTGGGCAGGGGAAACATTACAAGTGGGACCCTCCCAACTTTCTTGAGCTGTAAAGGTGAAAGCTGTAAAGACTGTGGCTCTTCCTCCTGTCTCCCAAGTTCATTTCCATACATCATTCCATACGGGGTAAAATCTACTTACCTTCCTTACCAGTTCGGAAGTGCATGTGCAGAGGGTAAAAAAGACACCTGGGCAGGTGGGCGGAGCCTCACGGCACCATCACTACCAGTTCTCTGAACCACCTGCCACAATCACTACCTGTTGTGGCCCATCAGCAGCCTGTGCAGCTAGTAGCTGATTCCGACAATGAGGAGATTGGTGTGGTGCTGCGCCAGCAGCCTGTGCAGCTGGCACTCAAGTCAGACAATGAGGAGGCTGGAGAAGATGTGGTGCCAGAGGCGGGGATTCAGCCAGGGCCTTCAGAACCTCCAGAAGCTCCCTTAAGTGAAGAGGACGAAGAGGAGCCTCTTCTTGATGCATGGGCCGCGGAGCTGTGAAAAGGCAGGAGTGGCTCCTCAGGAGAAGGTCTCCTTGAGAGTAAGGCTTGGGGCTAATTGGCCACTCCCTTAGCCTATTTAAGGAGGAATGCCGACTGAAGCAATTTGCAGGGAACAATTTCATTCACATACCTTTGTGTCTTGTCTTGCTTATCTTATCAGCTTCCTGCAAATTGCTTCTGGGCATTCTGCCAACCACAGTAAGCTTTCAGTATTATTCTTTGAATTCTTGACAGCTGTTAATGCAGTTAATTAACAGCTGTTGTTGTAAAAAACTGGTTTATTTAGTAAACTAAGGTTTGAACAGACTTTGTGTGTGCTGCGTTCTTTGGGGTCCGTAGCTGGGGCAGAACACTACCGGATCGCTCGATCCAGTTCAAACCGGGAACATTTCACCCCTGATTCCATATATTCCCATGTTTATATCCATGTCTGTTGATGTTTCCTGTGTTGTAATCTTGTGGTAAAAGTAATGTGAAGAAAGAAAGAGACAAGACTTGGAACTTGAAGAACATAAACAAGCTTTACAGTAGTGGGATTCAGCCAGTTTGCACAAGTTCAATAGAACCGGTAGCTAAACTTTTCAGGAGTTCGACAAACTGGCTGAAGTGAGGGGCAGGTTGAGGGGGGGAGAAGAAATAGCAAGAGGAGCCCCATCTCACTCCAACTGCCCCATTGAAAGGCAGCCGCAGCCTGGGTGCTTCCCTTCCACCACCTGTCAAGTGCTGGAAGTAATTTAACAACCGGTTCGTCCAGGGTCAGATTGGCCATTGCGGGAGGTTCATCCCATATGTGTGGTGGAGCTGGAGGGCCACACCTCCCACAACAGCCAACCTGACCCTGGGCGAACTGGTTGTTAAATTACTTGAATCCCACCACTGAAGCTATAACAAAAAGCCAAAGGAAGCCACAATTCCTATATTGGATGTCAATCTTAGATAGAAAGTAACGTTCCCTGATGATTCAAAATTTGATGATTGCCCAGAAGATCCAGTCCAACAGCAGAAACCAGAGCCAGTTAGAAAAGATCTGGAACCAATCAGCCTCTGGAAAACAGCCTAGCTTTTGGCAGAAATAAAGGAAGCTGAAAATTGCCACCAGAACTTCTTTTCCAAATTGTCTACTCTTTCCAACATCTTCCAAACAACTCTCATCTTGAGGGATGGGAACCTTGATAAGGTATCAACTCTTTTTACACCTGCATGTGAAATAAATTATTTGTTAGGTTCTGCTTCTTTAATCAATCTTTAGTAAGTACAAGCGGGTAGGCTATTCAGGATTATATTGGGTTCACTTTTCTTTTCTTTATGAGTATAATGAATTGAAAAATTACTAGGTAAATGAAATGGTCTGTTAGAGCGCATTGCATTTTGCTGGGCTGAGCCATGGTTAGCTGAGAACTGAAGAAAGAGTTGCAGCCCCATGAGGTGGGAGCATCCACATGCTCCAGAAGTTACAATTGTAGCACAAATTGAACAAAAGGAAACTGGATTGGGAAGGGTAAGGATATATTTTGTGCCAGAGGAGTTATTGCATTACTTCTCAAATAGCAATTATAGCTGGCCCAGCATGATTCTGTAATATAGTGATCCCAAGGCAGTAGCTTTCTTACAGTCCCTCCCTTCAATAGCAAATTACCTGACAGGTTCTGGAGAACTGGTAGCGGAAATTTTGAGCAGTTCGGAGAACCAGTAGTGGAAAAATTGAGTCGTTCAGAGAACCAGCAAATACCACTTCTGGCTGGCCCCAGAGTGGGGTGGGAATGGAGATTTTGCAATATCCTTCCCCAGGAGTGGGGAGGGAATGGGGATTTTGCAGTATCTTTCCCCTGGAATGGGGTGGGAATGGAGATTTTGCAGTATCCTTCCCCTGCCACGCCCACTAAGCCACGCCCACAGAACTGGTAGTAAAAAAAATTTGGATTTCACCATTGGATCAGAAGTGTAGGAATACTAGGTAGAGGGAAGATAGCTAAGCTAAGAGCTGTGGTGGCGCAGTGGTTAGAGTACAGTACTGCAGGCTACTTCTGCTGACTGCCAGCTGACTGCAATTTGGCCGTTCGAACCTCACCAGGCTCAAAGTTGACTCAGCCTTCCATCCATCCGAGGTCAGTAAAATGAGGACCCAGATTGTTGCGGTAGAGTATGCTGACTCTGTAAACCGCTTAGAAAGGGCTATAAAGCACTATGAAGCGGTATATAAGTCTAAGTGCTATTGCTAAGCAGCATCAGCTACATCTGTCACTCTGAATGAACTTTCTCCACTTACCTTCTCCCAACACTGAGCATCTGAGCACCATTCCTAGTGGCCCCAATCAGAATAACATAATGACAAAATTGGAAGGGGTCTGGAAGGTCCTCTAGTCCAACACCCTACTCAAGCAGGAGACTGTACCATTTCAGGAACATGGTTGTCCAATCTCTTCTTTAAAACCTCCACTTATGGAGCACCCACAACATATGAAGGCAAGCCGTTCCATTGGCTGATTGTTCTAATTGTCAGGAAATTTCTTCTTATTTCTAACTTGGTTCTCTCTGTCAGATCTGCCATCACACTACTTCAGCCCTGCTTTGCTTTGATGGCAACATGCCATAAAGTATTGGAGGGGAGAGGGATACAGGGAGCAGGAATGACAGCAACCAGAAGTGCCAACTGATGATCCTAGGCAGGGGGTTAAATCTACTTACCTTCCCTACTGGTTAGGAAATGCATGGACCCTCTGCACATGCTCAAACCCTTCTGCACATGCAGACGGTAAAAAACAGGTTACTTCCTGGTTAAAACCAGGAAGTAATGACGACTGGGTGGGTGAGTGGAGCCTCACGCTGCTGTCGCTACCAGTTCTCCGAATCACCCACCGCCATTGCTACTGGTTCGGCCAAACTGGTCCGAACCAGTAGCATTTCACCCCTGATCATAGGACACAGGCATGGGAACGGAAGGTGAATACCCATCAAAGAGGTGCCAAACTTTAAAACTGTTAGTAAAGCAACTAATTTGAACTTTATTGATCACTAACAAGCTGACTAGCGTGGAGGGCATAGGAGAAGGAAAAATTATCTGAGGAATCCTCAGATCTGGCTTTTCTTATGCTGTATCCACTTGACTTTAGTAAAATTATAACTTTCACTACAAATGGAATTAAAGGTCTTTCTTTTCTAAACTCCCAAGCTGGGATAGGCCCAGTGGTGGGTTCCTCCCGATTTAGGCCGGTTCTGCTGAGCTGGTAGTGGTGATGATATGATATCAGCGAACCAGTTCTTTCTCCCCCCCCCCACTCCCCCAATCCCCCCGCATTAGTCTTACCTTTTATTTGGCCCCATCCCCAATCTATTGCTGCTTCCTGAGTCCCAGCTGATGGGCTATAAGGAAAAAAACTGTTTAAACTCTTGCCACCTGGCTTCAAAGGGCCACCCTACAGCTGATCAGTGGTAAAAGGCAGTTTGGTGGTAGACTGGTGCCTCCAAAAACAAATGAGTAGACCGGTACAGCTCTGCAAGCAGTTAAAAGCCTGGTAGACCAGTACCTCTGCTAAATCCTAAAGAATTGTCACATGACCATCAAACCACGCCCACAAAATAAGCCATGCCCACAGAACCAGTAGTAAAAAAAATTAGAACCCACCCCTGGATAGGCCTCACACTTTCCTTGATTGGTTTCCATCTATTGCTTCTTGTTCTGCCTTCAGGTGCTTTGGAGAATAGGTTGACCCATTCTTCTTTGTGCTAGTCCCTTAGATATTGAAACACTGCTACCATGTCATTCCTAGTCCTTCTTTTCATTAAAATACAGTGCCCTCCTGTTTACCCCAGTAAAAATGCTGTGGAATCATATGTGGCTATTTTTGGATATGGAGTCGTTGATGTTCTCTGAGCTTGGTTGTTTTCTTGCATACCTTTCATTACCCAGCAAAGTAGCATCATCAGTGCTCGAAGTTAGCCACTGTACAGAAACAGGAGAACAACTCCTGTTCCTTTCTAGAACTCAGGATGTTAGTAGTTGGGTAATTAAACATCTGCAAGAAAACAACCAAGCTTGTAGAGTACAATTCAACCTTGGGTGACAAATATTATCTTCTTTTGTTATCTCTGGATGCTTTGTGCTAGAACTGAGAGGCACACAAAAAGGGATGTATGTTGTCCTTTGAAATTACCACTTTGATAATAGCTGTTGTCCACCTCGTGTTGACCTCTTAGCTTATTGAGTTTATTGGAGTCACAGATATGGAGAAAGAGAGGATTAGTCCAACAAATATTTCAGTTCAGAATTTATTTCTATAACAGCTTTAGAGGTAGGTATTGCTGAGTATTTTCAAAAAGTATATAATAGGGACCCAGTTTTGTTCACTGCAATTGCCACTTCTGCAGTGCTGAACCAGACCAAATGCATTCCTGAAAAATAGGGCACTGATTTGCATGAAAGTAACATAAAGCTAATTCAGGAAAAGTTTATGAGTTTTGGGATTCTAAAGACCTGTCTGATATCTGTTCAAAATGGCTGCTATGGGCTATTCTGAAAATGAGACAGATTAGAAAAGAAAAAGATCACAAATTTAATTAAATACAGATATTTAATGAATAAAACGTGGTTAACCTTTAAAATGATCGCATTAATCCCTATCCCATTCTTATTCTAATATTAGTAGTGACAAATTGATGTCTTCTTTGTGAAATGAGCAGATTTGCCAAATTATAATGCATTCAATTAAGTTCAATATACTCTTATTTCTATGCCCATATAAGAAATTACAGGGATAGCTTTTCAAGAGGTAGAAAGTATCTGATAAGTCTGACTCTAGAAAGAAAACTAGCTGCTAATTATCTGTTTTTTCTATTTTCAAACTAAGTTAAGGCTGGGTTTGGTCAAAACACAATGGCAGCACACACAAGTGTGCAAAAAGTCCCCCACAGCATACTTGGGATGAAAACTAATTCTCTTGAGTCTCAATTTTATTACAAATTTGCCTAACCAGATTATCTGAGGCCAATTCACAAATCAGAATGTACTTATCATTTAAAACACAAAGTGCTGTGAATATTAGAAATTTATTTCATATATTTACTTATCAAATGAGCAGAGACATCACCCTGCCAACAAAAGTATGTATAGTCAAGGACATGGTTTTCCCAGTTGCTGTGATGTATGGCTGTGAAAGGTGGATCATAAGAAAGGGTGTCAAAGAATTGAGGCCTTTGAACTATGGTGCTGGAGAAGACTCCTGCGAGTCCCTTGGACTGCAAAGTCATCAAACTGGTCAGTCCTAGAGGAGATCAACTCTGACTGCTCTTTAGAAGGCCAGATCCTGAAGATGAAACTCCTTGGCCACCTAATGAGAAGGAAGGACTCATTGGAGAAGAGCCTAATGCTGGGAAAGATTGAGGGCAAAAGAAGAACGAGATGACAGAGAACGAGGTGGCTGGATGGAGTCACTGAAGCAGTAGGCGTGGGCTTAAATGGACTCCAGAGGGTGGTGGAGGACAGGAAGGCCTGGAGGAACGTTGTCCATGGGGTCGTGATGGGGTTAATAAGATGGAGGGAGCACCCTCAGGGCAGCAACTACCCCCAGGGTTGCATACCACTATTGGATCCTCATGGTAGTTGAGAGGCCTAGGTCTTAAGGTTCTTCTGGAAAGGGCCCAACATCAAAATGTTCCAAAGGGTGGAGAGCAGAGAAGGCTTTCTTTCTTGACCTCACCAATCAAAATTCTTTAGTCAATGGGTCAACAACCTGACCTTCATGCCTGATCAGGTGGAATGAGTTGAAGTAATTGGGACAAGATGGTTCTTCAGGTAGCTTATGCCATGAAGGGCTATAAAGGTGATAACCAATGCCATGAATTGGACCTGAAAACAAATTGGTTCCCAAAGCAGCTGATACAGTGGAGGTGTTATATGTGCAACATTAGAGGTACCAAAGGTACCCATGCCAGTGCATTCTGCACCTGTTGCTGCTTCCAGATACTTTTCAAGTGTACCTCATGAAGAGTGCATTCATTTATGGTCACCACAATAAAAAAAGATGTTGAGACTCTAGAAAGAATACAGAGAAGAGCAACAAAAATAATTAGGGGACTGAAGGATAAAACATATGAAGAACAGTTGAAGAAATTTGTTGTGGTCCACCAGCAGCCTGCAGAGCTGGTAGCAGAGTCAGACAGCCGCGGAGTTACATGAGCCAGTCCTGGGGAAGGCTCGGACCAGGGCTCTGCATCAGAGGCAGAGAGAGGGCCAGGGCCATCTGGGAGTTATGCGTGGATTCCGGAGCCTCCAGAGTCAGACATCAGAGAGGCAGAGGAACAGGGGGAGCCTGTTCCCAGTGCACGCATGTGCAGAAGGTGCATGTCAGAAGGCAAGAACAATTAAGACAAAAGGGATGACTTGGGAGTAAGGCCTGGAGATAATTGGCCCCTCCCATAAGGCTTAAAAGAGGAGCAAAGGCATGTGGGTCCTTTCCAGGAAAGCAACGTTGTTAATTCTGTTCCCAGTCGGCATCTCTGTTTGATTCTGGACTCCGTGTGGCTTTGCCAAGTAGGTCTTTGGCAGTGTGTCAAGGGACATTAAAGGTTGGTGATTATCCCAAAGGACTTCTCCTGAAGGACTAACTAATTGGGAGTCAGCTGTGAATGAACGTAATTCACAGCTGTTGCAATAAAAGAGGTTTTTGGGACTACTCAGGTGTTTTAATGACTCAGGAAGCCAAGGTCACAACAGAATTAGGTATGTCTAGTTTAATGAAAAGAAGGACTAGGGGTTATATGATAGCAGTGTTCCAATATCTAAGGGTCTGCCACAGTGGTGGGTTCCTCCCGGTTCGGCTTGGTTCTCCCATGCCGGTAGCGGTAATGATATGATGTCACCGAACCGGTTCTGCCCCCCCCGCCTCCCCATGGCTCCCCACCCCCCTGCCCCCACCCCCTGTGTTATTCTTACCTTTTATTTGGCCCCACCCCCAATCTATTGCTGCCTCCTGAGTTCCAGCTGATGGCTAGAGGGGAAAAAACTGTTTAAACTCTTGCCAGGGGGCTTCAAAGGGCCGCCCTACAGCTGATCAGTGTTAAAAGAAAACAAATGAGTAGACCGGTGCCTGCAAAAAATACATGAGTAGATCAGTGCCTGCAAAAATACATAGGTTTGCTATCGCGGTAATAGGATATCCCATAACTGGATAGCATATATTTAGATAAGAGCAAATCAGGAGCTCTTTGCAATATTCTGTCATCCAATTTTATTCCATCAATGATATGAACTTCCATTTTGAAAATCTTCCCATTGATCTTCTTTTAATGAAATAATATAGTATAAAATAATATTTTTTTTAAAAAAAAAATCCAATAGCTTAATAGTAGCATCCTTTACTTCAGAAACTTTGAAACAAAATGTGAGCGGATGGGAAGAATCCAATCTGTTGCTTTTGAAATACTTTCTTCTGTATAGAAAAGCATTCAGCTTGCCAGACGACAAGTGTTGACCCTGACTTCAAATACGCTTGGCCTTTAGTTTCTGAAAATGAGATTACAAAATTGCTAAACCCACTTGCTAAGAATATAGCCCCCGGAGAAGATTGAGTTCTAGCCAAACCTTTTCAAAGTAATATTGAAAAGTAGGTTCCCATTGTTTTACACAATTTTTCCCTCTTGCTGTTTTTTATTCTTTGGGGGCTATCGTTCTCTAAGGTGGCACAGGATGCTAATATTTTATTATATATATATATTTATTTATTATTGGAGGGATGTGGTGGCTCAGTGGCTAAGACACTGAGCTTGTCAATCGAAAGGTCGGCATTTCAGTGGTTCAAATCCCTAGTGCCACTGGGGAAGGAGATGGGGTGAAATCCCTTACCTTTCTGACTTTTCCTTGGAGGATGGCTGTGGCAGAGTTTCTTGGAGAGGTCTGGTGGCCCCTCCCCCCGGCAAGCAATGGTGGCGATCTGACTTCCTGCTTCTTTATTTATGATTGAAGACAACATTCTCCTCTGGCTTCCTGTTTGACCTACTCTACACTTCGGACTCGTTGCTCCTGTGAGCGCCCACTGGTGGACAGTTGAAAAATTACTTTGATTGCTAATCCCTCTTTCTTCTCTGGAGGTTTGCCCTTTGATTTCTCATCTTCTACTGATCTAAGATGGCTAAGGGCCACAAATCAGCAGCAACTGACATGGGGAAAATCTTGGAAAGACTGGCAATATTGGACCAGAAGTTGGACAAGTTAGATGACGTCCAAAAAGGATTATCTGAAATTAAATCTGAAATGACACTTATGAAAAAAGATTTAAATGATGTTCAACAGCTGGCAGAGCAAAACAAGAAGAAGATGGGGGGTCTGGAGGGGGAGGTACGGGCACTCCAGAAGGTGGAGGATGGGAGAGGAAATGCAATGTTAACCTTACAATTGGATAAGATGTCTTATTTTCTCAGGTTCCAAAATGTGGAACAACTTGACCAGGAAAATTTGAGAGAAGTGATGGTTAAAATGTTGGGTGAATTTTTAGAAAGAGATTTGGAGTCTATTGGAAGGGATGTGGACTTGGTGTACAGAGTAAACTCACAATTTGCAATTTTACATAATCTACCAAGAGAGGTTCATATTAAATTTGTGAGAAGGGAACTGAGAGATGAGATATTGAGAAAACAAAGACTGGGGGCGCTGGTGTACAGGGGCAAGGAGATCACCATCCTGAAACAGATTCCCAGACAGGTACGAGAATTAAGAAGAAAATATTATTTTTTATCAAATAAGCTGTACCTCAAGGGAGTAGGTTTTAGGTGGTTGATTCCGGAGGGTTTGATGATTTTTTGGGAGGACAGTAAGAAGAAAATTAATAATGTAACGGAAGCTAAGGCTTTTTTTGACCAACATAAATCCTTCCTAGGTGGAGAAGATACAGGAGCCGAAGAGGGGGAAGTATTAGATGATCAAGGAGCGGAGGCGGACAGAGCTGTTGCGGCCCGGGAGGGGGAGGGAGGCCAGACCATGGTTTTAAGAGCCAGAACTAGGAAATGAAGAAAGGAGGGGAATCTATTGTTTAAGGTTTTTTTTAATTGACTTTTTTTTCTCTCTCTCTTTTTTTATTGTATTTTGTATAACACTCTTTTTTTTGTTTATATAATTTTTATATAACCTGGTTGTTTGTTTTGATTTAAGATAATAATGTCTGTTGTGTGAGAAATTAAAAAAAGAAAATAATAATGGAAATATCTTTATATAAAGATATTGAAAATTCAACATATTGTAAACTATAATATTGTATATTCTTAACCAATAAAAACTTTTTTATTAAAAAAAAAAAACAAATCCCTAGTGCCACTAATGGGGTGAGCTCCCGTTACTTGTCCCAGTTACTTGTCCCAGTTTCTGCCAACCTAGCAGTTCGAAAGCACATAAAAAATGCAAGTAGAAAAATAGGGACCACCCTTGATGGGAAGGTTACAGCGTTCCGTGTACCTTTGGCATTTAGTCATGCCGGCCACATGACCATGGAGACGTCTTCGGACAGTGCTGGCTCTTTGGCTTTGAAATGGAGATGAACACCCCCCCCCCCCCCCCGTCAGGAACGACTAGCACATATGTATGAGGGGAACCTTAACCTTTACCTTTATATATTATTAATACACACACACACACACACACACACATAATTAAAAATCTACCTAGTAATTAGTGTTAGGTTTGCTCAGTTAACAACAATAAAGTACATGCTAAGTTTTAGATCTATTATCATCAGTGTCAGGGTTCCAAGTAACAGACTCAACTCAATCAAAACTCCAAGGCCTGGGATTTCCTCAGAGTATGAATTTATTAGGCATGAAATATTGGTGAAAACCCGATTCTGAAAGACCCAAGTTTTTCCCCAAATCAAAGCCAAAGTCTTCTATACACCTCTTTTGTATGTGTGTTGATGTTGCATGCATGCGCAAATGTGTGGGCCTTGGATCACAGCATTACATCTGTCACTTTTGGATCAGAACATTATATCTGTTATTGTTCAGAATTTGACACATATTTCCAATTCTTTTACACATTTTTTTCCTGTTACTTTTTTTGGGCTGCGGTCCTCTTGAGCGTTACTGAATGCTAATATTCCATTTTTTAAAAAACAGATAATTAAAAATCTATTGAACACTGTTCCTTTTAGCAATAGCACTTAGATTTATATACCGGTTCATAGTACTTTCTAAGCGGTTTACAGAGTTCAGCATATTGTCCCAATAATCTGGGTCCTCCTTTTACCGGCTTTGGAAAGCTGGAAGGTTGAGTCAATCTTGAGCCGATCAGGATCGAACTCCTGGCAGTAGACAGACTTAGCCTGCAATACAGCATTCATTTCATCATGGCTCTTATATTTTAATCCGTTATGTTCTGGATAAGTTTAGAATACACTGTCACTGCTACATTGAGCTTAAAGCATCAGTTTCACAAGACTGGCCTAAACTTACAGTTGTTATTTTTCTTTTCCTTCTTAACATTGTAGATACTGTATCAGTCAAATGGATTGCAAAAGATGTAGAAACATTTGGCCAGTAACGCTTTTTGTTTATGTTTTTATACCAATTGCCATTTTACTTTTCCCAGCTCAAAATAATGGACAGGTCATTCTGGGAAAAAAGAACACAACATTTTAAAAACTATATTTATCTCGAGGACATTTGCAGGGGGAAAAAATGAAATAATTGCAACATTGGGGGATTCTAGTGTCCTTTAAAATTTGACATTAGTAGTTGTTCCTGGATATACTTGGATACCGAGATTGATTTTTGAGATAATTGACTCTACTTGACTTAAAATGCCAGACAGAATAGAATAGAATAGAATAGAATAGAATAGAATAGAATAGAATAGAATAGAATAGAATAGAATAGAATAGAATAGAATAGAATAGAAT
>WNWU01000003.1:51897547-51922519 GCA_012654045.1 Ptyas mucosa
TAGAATAGAATAGAATAGAATAGAATAGAATAGAATAGAATAGAATAGAATAGAATAGAATAGAATAGAATAGAATAGAATAGAATAGAACAGAACAGAATAGAATAGAATTCTTTATTGGCCAAGTGTGATTGGACACACAAGGATTTGTCTTGGTGCATATGCTCTCAGAGTACATAAAAGAAAAGATACATTCGTCAAGAATCATAAGGTACAACACTTAATGATAGTCATAGGGGAAAAGTCAATATAAATCTTAAGGATTCCAGCAACAAGGCTACAGTCATTAGTGGTAGGAGATGGGTGATAGGAACGATGAGAAGATTAATAGTAATGCAGACTTAGTGAATAGTTTGACAGTTTTGAGGGAATTATTTGTTTAGCAGAGTGATAGCATTCGGGGAAAAAACTGTTCTTGTGTCTAGTTGTTCTGGTGTGCAGTGCTCTATAGCGTTGTTTTGAGGGTAGGAGTTGAAACAATTTATGTCCAGGATGCAAGGGGTCTGTAAATATTTTCACAGCCCTCTTTTTGACTTGTGCAGTTTACAGGTCCTCAATGGAAGGCAGGTTGGTAGTAATTGTTTTTTCTGCAGTTCTAATTATCCTCTGAAGTCTGTGTCTGTCTTGTTGGGTTGCAGAACCAAACCAGACAGTTATAGAGGTGCAGATGACAGACTCAATAATTCCTCTGTAGAACTGGATCAGCAGCTCTTTGGGCAGTTTGAGCTTTCTGAGTTGGCATATAAGGTTGAGCATAAGGTTGAATGGTCTGCTATCCAAACATTAGAGATTCTTATGGTCAAGGTTGCTAAAAAACACTGATTCTACCATGTTTTGGTGAAAAACAGAGGAAAATCATATTGTAGGTAGAAATAGACATAAATCATGTTGTAAAGAGAAAAAGTACAAAGAAGAGCAACTAAGATGATTTTTTAAAAATTGATTTTCTATGAAATACATTTCTTGCAACTAAGACGATTAAGGGCCTGGAGACAAAACCATTTCAAGAACAGTTGCAGGAATTGGGTGTGGCTAAGCTAGAGAAAAGAGGGACTAAGGGTGACATGATAGCAATATTCCAGTATTTGAGGGGCTGCCATAAAGAAGAGGAGGCCAACTTATCTTCCAAAGCACCAGAAGGCAAGACAAGAAACAATGGATGGAAACTAATCAAGGAGACAAGCAACCTGGAATTAAGGAGAAACTTCCTAACAGTGAGGACAATTAACCAGTGGAACAGCTTGCCTTCAGAACGTGTAAGTGCTTCATCACCGGAAGTTTTTAAGGAGAGACAATTACTTGTCTGAAATGGTATATATAGGGTCTCCCGCTTGAGCAGGGGGCTGGACTAGAAGACCTCCAAGGTCCCTTCCAGCTCTATTCTGATTCTAAAGTCTGTATCAAAAACACACACACACACAAATACAAAGTTTAAAGGACAACCACACAGATCTGACCTAAGTACTCACATCCATACAGGTTGTGCTCTTAAACACAATATGGCTTTCAACCCCAAAATGAGAAGTATAATTTTTGACTAATGAATTTTTTTTGACATTTCATACATCAAATAGAGTCTCCCCTCTAAGGCAAAACCAAGATGGCCACTTTATAGGGACCATATGTGATCAAAAGTTTAGTTTTTTTAAAGCTGCATTCAGTTTCTGGGTAGATAGTGTGACATTGATCTCTAGTGTGAGATCCTGTTTGAGATCTGTCTGTCTTGCTTGTGATTGACAGCCATCCATTGTCTTCATAAGGCTGGACCCATTCTCTGCCACAATCTTCTAATGGAGGTGGTGGGGTCTATTTTAGCTCTTACTTTAATCCCAGTGGTGACTCTGGATAGAATCACTACTTCTAAAGTAACATCCCTGTGATGATCCTGAACTCACAGTTTCTACTTAAGGAAGAGATGGCTTCACCTGGGGCAAGAGAAGATGTGCTCCAGTAACATTTAGCCTTCCTTAGATTTACATTTTTCCTCAGGCATTTTAATGTTATGATTATTGGGGCTTTGTGTCAGTGTTCACTCCTGGCAACCTGTTGTGGCCTGTACGCAGCCTGTGTAGCTAGTAGCTAATTCAGACAGCAAGGAGGCTGGTGTGATGCTGCGCCAGCAGCCTGTGCAGCTGGCACTCAAGTCAGACAATGAGGAGGCTGGAGAAGATGTGGATTCAGCCAGGCAAGGGTTCAGTCAGGGCCTTCAGAACCTCCAGAAGCTCCCTTAAGTGAAGAGGATGAAGAGGAGGAGCCTCTTCTCGATGCACAGGCACGCAGAGCTGCCAAAAGGCAGGAGTGGCTCCTCAGGAGGAGGTCTCATCGAGAGTAAGGCTTGGGGCTAATTGGCCACTCCCTTAGCCTATTTAAGTAGGAACGCCGACTGAAGCAATTTGCAGGGAACAACTTCGTTCACATACCTTTGTGTCTTGTGTTGCTTATCAGCTTCCTGCAAATTGCTTCTGAGCATTCTGCCAACCATAGTAAGCTTTCAGTTATTATTCTTTGAATTCTTAGTGGCTGTTAATGCAATTAATTAACAGCTGTGGTTGTAAAAGACTGGTTTATTCAGTAAACTAAGGTTTGAACAGACTTTGTGTGTGTTGCATTCTTTGGGGTCTGTAGCTAGGGCAGAACACAACCACCTAGACAATTCCTTGGAGTTTTCTTTGCAAGATTTTGGAAATTGATTGCCATTGTCCTAGGACAGTGATGGCTAACCTTTTTTTCTTTGGGTGCTGAAAGTGTGCACGCATGTGCCTACACCCATAATGCAATGCTCCTGTGCCCCACCCCCCTGTGCATGCACGTGTGATCCCCCATGCTCCCCCAGCCCCCTGCACATGTGCATATGACCTTCCCATGCTCCCCGCCCCCTGTGTATGTATGCGCTACTCCCTCATGCTGCTCCCACCCCCGTGCATGTGTACACTCCCCTCCACACCCCATTTTTGGTCCCAAGAAGCTTCAGGGAGGCCTGCTAAGCCCAAAATGGGGCGTGGGGGCTCACTATGCCCCCCCACCCCACAAGCATGCATGTGCGCACCCCTCCACACGCATGTGTGTGCATCTCCCTCATGCACAGCAGAGACCCAAAAATCAGCTGGCCAGTGGGAGGTGTGCACATATGTGCAATGGAGCTGACCTAGGGCAATGGCTCATGTGCCCACAGAGATGACTCCGCATACCACCTATGGCATGCGTGCCATAGGTTCACCAACCGGTCATAGGACTGAGAGTTACTGGCCCAAAGTCACCTGATGGCTTCATGCCTAAAGCAGGACTAGAAATCATGGCCTCCTGTTTTCTATCCTGATGCCTTAAACCTAAAATCTCCAGCATCATACCTCTAAGTCCAATAGATCCAGATGAAAATTTGCAAAAGGATGCTGCTATTAGGATTTCCCTTTGCAAACCACAGAGCTTGGAGATATTTTAAAAATGGCACAAGCTTGCATGGTTGTCTCCAAGCCCTCATTTTTGCCAAGTACTTTGCAATATAACAATAAATGTCAGGAAAGGTTTTACAACCTCTGAATATATGGAATCACTAATCTGGGACATTTATGTCCTTGGAATCTTGGCACAAAGTCTTCCATAATTGAAGACATGCCAGAACAGTTATCTCTTTGGCTCTTTTTCCATGAAAAAGTATTGTTAGTGTGTATATATATATAAAGTGTTTTTTTCTGTCGAAGCACCTGGTCTACCCCAATATGGGAGGAAACATACTGCTTCCCTTTCACCTTTCAGCTCCAATCCAGGAGCCCTCAGGCAGTTGCTATCACGACAAACTATTTTGTATCTCTGATGAGAGTAAATAGCTTGAAATAGATCTATACTAGTCTCCCTTTATTTCTTTATCAGCAAATATAAAGTATATATAAAAATTATATATAATTTATATAAGGGAGTCTCCTTAGTCTCCCAATGGGCAGCAGAGTGTTTGCTGGCTGCCAGAAGAAGAAAAAAGCCTAGAAACAAGTGGATTGTGATTTCACTGAACTAGGGCTGCGTAAAAATCTTGGTTTATGTAGGAAGAACCTGGCTAAAGATATATATATATATATATATCTTTATATCTGAGGTTTTCGCGGGTATTTGTATGTAGGTCTTTGGTTATTTGGTTATTTGGTTATTTGGTTATACGTGTGTGTGTGTGTGTGTGTGTTTTATATATATATATATATATATATATATATATATATATATATATATATATATATATAGGTCTTTGGTTATTCGGGTTTTCTCCCGTGTAAAATTGGAAGTATCTTGGCGACGTTTCGATGAAGTCTCATTCGTCATCTTCAGGCTGGTGTCTTTAGCCAGAGCAAAGGTACCTTGTGTATTCTAAACATTTGTCTAAATTGAAGTTTTAAAAACCAAAGCATTTTTTGGCCTTAAAGACTGCTGGCAATAGACACCCAATTCATCTGCATTAAATTTTCACAGTAGTGTTTTAAATGCCATAAACTGTTAGAGGGCATAGTTTAGTGGATTAAAATAAGCCTGGATATGTATGCTACACTGATACTCATATTTGTATATTAGCTTTTCATCTAGATTGGCCACGATTTCTCCATGATAGCACTGCAGAAGAGACTCCGCATTTTGAAAAGCTTTCAGGCTGTTCTTTCTGAATGGAAGATAATTTCCTCCCAACAAAAACCAGAGAGCACAACTAGCTTTTGTTAAATCTCACTCAGAACTAGGAGCTGTGTTTTGGGATTTGCCATTAAACCTCATTTCAACCTCATTTCAAAATGCTCTGTGCTGAGCAAAGAAATGGGCAGTCTTTACTTTAAAACTTTCAAACTGCCTTAAAACTTAACAGAAACTTAAAGCAAACCTTTACAGCCAATCATACAGCGGCACATTAATCCCCAAGAAAAATAATCATAATAGCCTGCAAATTCAACATGCACTATCTGAAATAAAGGATCAGGTGTCACCACTTCTCTATTCCACAAGAAAGAGCAGCTGGGGTATTGCTATAATATTTGTAACACACGATAAAATGACTAGTAGCTATGGGAAGAGGGAAGCCAAGAAATCTGTGCTAGTGACTAGGAAAGAAGGTCAGTATATAGTTTTGGTTCCTTGGGCCGAGATCAACTATTCTGTATAATGATACAAGTCGAGTGCCAGACCCAAGAACAACACATGGAGTTACTTCTGAGTAGTTTCTTTATTGTTGTTTGCCTATAAACAGAATTTTGCCAGAATAAAGCAAGTATCTGCGATGACTGTGATTAGCAGTAGAAGGAAAATAATCAAAGAAAGAAGCAACTTTGAAGTAAGGAGAAATTTCCTGACTGTTAGAACAATATACCATTCCAGATAAGTGGCTGTCCAATATCTTTTTAAAAGCCACCAGTGACGGAGCACCCACGATTTCTGAAGGAAAGCCATTCTACTGGTTAATTGATCTCACCGTTAGGAAATTTCTCCTTAATTCTAGGTTGCTTCTCTCCTTGATTAGTTTCCATGCATTGTTTCTTGTTTTGCCTTCTGGTGCTTTGGAAAAATAGCCTGACCCCCTCCTCTTTGTGGCAGCCCCTCAGATATTGAAATCCTGCTATCATGTCGCCCCAGTCCTTCTTTTCACTAGACCAGCCATACCCGATTCCTGCAACCGTTCTTCATATATTTTAGCCTCCAGCTATCTAATCATTTTTGTTGCTCTTTTCTGCATTCTTTCTAGAGTCTCAACATCTTTTTTATAATATGGTGACCAAATCTAATTGCCAGAACTCACTGTAACAGCATTGCTAAAAAGCATTAAGAGTTGTTAACCTAATCTTGTGTAGTTTCTTCTCCGGTAATATTGAACTGCAAATTAGGGCATACAAAACTTTTGCCAGACCAATTCTTGAATACAGCTCATCTGTCTGGAACCCGCACTGCATATCGGACATTAATACAATTGAACGAGTCCAGAAATATTCACAAGAAGAGTCCTCCACTCCTCTGCTTGCAACAAAATACCTTATGCCACCAGACTTGAAATTTTGGGCTTAGACAACTTAGAACTTCGCCATCTTCGGTCTATAAGCATAGAATCATCTGCTACAATGTCCTACCAGCCAATGAATACTTCAGCTTCAACCAAAACAATACAAGAGCACACAATAGATACAAACTCATGGTAAACCGATCCAAACTAGACTGCAGAAAATACGACTTCAGTAACAGAGTTGTCAACACCTGGAATGCACTACCTGACTCTGTGGTTTCTTCCCCAAATCCCCAAAACTTTAACTTAGACTGTCTACTGTTGACCTCACCCATTCCAAAGATGTCTGTAAGGGGCGTGCATAAGTGCACCAATGTGCCTACTGTCCCTGTCCTAATGTTTTCTTTTATTAGTATCCTTTTCATGTATTTATAATTATGTTTCCACTTCTATCTGTCATAAAATACATGCTTGACGAAATAAATAAATAAAATAAATAAAAAACAAAACAAAACAAAACAAAAAACAAAAACAGAATGAGCAAAGGACTATGGTCTGAGACATATTTCAAACTTAAAGGAGAAAAAAAGTTATGGCTGGATCCCTTCTTTAACCCCTGACATATGCCTTAAAAAACTTACATCATAAAAATAAGAGCTCTCCATTTTTCTTTCCATTAAATCGATTAAAAACGTTTCCTTGGTTACGGTCATATAAGAATGAGCAGTAGAACGGTCCACTTCTTTGAGTTTTGCTGGCTGGTTCCCCAGGAATATCCATCTTGCTTCTATTATCCATAGGCACTAGCAGTTGGAAAGCTGCCTTTTACTTTTCAAGCGATTGACACTTTGCCATAAATTCTTTCCTGATACTGACAGTTATTGCAGCAACACTGTTCCTGTCCTTTCCTAAAGGCTGCCTCTACAATTAAATTATAACCCCCTGCTTTCAGAGTTTAGATCTTAGCTATAAACATCTGATAAAGAGGGTAAAATTGACAGCCTCTCTGCTTGCCCTAAAGAAGCTCTTCTTCTTTCTTTCTCTTGTTTGCCCTCCCTTTTCTGACATATTTCATCTACAAGTAATCAAAGAACGAGAGCTTTTGCAAAGCAGAAGAAACACAGTTGTGTTACTGTACTCAGCTTTAGATTTGCTTCATCCATCTCAGCTATGACTGCAAAAAGCTTTTACTCTGCATGGAATCTCTCTGCGGACCAGTGCAAACGGAATTTTTAAAAGCCTTGCGAGTCTGGAAGAGATTAAAAATCTGGGCCCATTCACTGGAATTGCACCAGTCTCCATTAAACAAAAACAATAAGCAACAGTTTCACGTACAATTGCTTGAGAGTGCACGATACAGTGGCCGCAGCCCCATGTTAAGTCAATGCAGATGGTGACTGTGTCCATATAAACCAGGTGGACTTTTTCTATGTTGTCACATGGTCGGTCATTACCGAAATGGTGAACCATGGAAATAATAGCCGGATAGAACTGGCAATCAGCTGGGTTGCATTATTATGGTCCATGGCCAAAATATGAACATAAAACTAATTGCTTTATATGTATGACCGGTCACATAACAGCAGTTCAAAGTTAGGACAGCCTTCCTAAAATCTACATAAAAACTGTTTTATGGTGACTGCGGTGCCCCTGCAATTATAGTCTTCATTACAGTTGTAGGTCAAGGACTAACTATAAAAGAAAAATCCTGAAATTCACTGTCAGGATATAATGATGGTGATTTGGTTTAAGGTTAAAAAAAAAGTGTCAAAGAAGAACCTCTGATATTTCATGTAGAGGAGATGATTGACATTCAGAAAGGCTCAGCTTTATTGCTTGGCAATAGCCAAATGAGTCAGGGATGCAGTGGCTCAGTGGCTAAGACATTGAGCTTGTCGATCGAAAGATTGGCAGTTCAGCGGTTTGAATCCCTAGTGCCGCATAATGGGGTGAGCTCCCGTTACTTGTCCAGGTTTCTGCCAATGTAGCAGTTCGAAAGCACATAAAAAATGCAAGTAGAAAAATAGGGACCACCTTTGGTGGGAAGGTAACAGCGTTCTGTCCACCTTTGGCATTTAGTCATGCCGGCCACATGACCAAGGAGATGTCTTCAGACAGCGCTGGCTCTTCGGCTTTGAAACGGAAATGAGTACCACCCCCTAGAATCGGGAACAACTAGCACATAAGTGCAAGGGGAACCTTTACCTTTAATAACCAAATGAAAATGAAATCTGAAGTCAAGCTCAGTTTCTAATGACTTCATGGAAACAGCCATGTAATTTGTTTTGGTCACGGTACAGTAGTGTTTGTATTTGCCTTTTTCCTGGATAATTTTCAATTTCCCAGTCTGCTTACAATCTTGGTATTTTGGTAGTCGTCCATCCAAGAACTAATCAGAACTAAGGTAAGGAGAGCCTTCCGCATCTTGAAAACACTCTGGTATGAAATCTTGAATTATCTCTCCAATCCAGTGCTGAAGATACAGGGTAGTCCTTGACTTACAACCACAATTGAGCCCAAAATTTATCTTGCTATGTGACAAATTAGTGTTCTTCCCCATTTTACAACTTTTCTTGCCACGGTTGTTAAGTGAATCACTGCAGTTGTAAATTAGTAACATGGTTGTTAAGTGAATCTGGCCTCCCCTTGACTTTGCTTGTCAGATGGTTGCAAAAGGGCATCACATCAACCCAGAACACTGCAATGGTTGTAAGTATGAAACAGTTGCCAGGGATCTGAATTTTGAGCACAATGTTGTGGTCCGCCAGCGGCTTGCAGAGCTGGCAGCAGAGTCGGACAGTGAGGAGGTTGGGGAGGAACATGGGCCAGTCCTGGAGTCTGGGGAAGGCACAGATGAGGGTTCTGCATCAGAGGCAGAGAGGGGGCCAGGGCCATCTGGAAGTTATGTGCTGCCTCTGGAGCCTCCAGAGTCGGACATCAGTGAGGCAGAGGAACAGGAGGAGCCTGTTCCCAGTGCACGCATGCGCAGAAGGCGCATGTCAGAAGGCAAGAACAGTTAAGACAAAAGGGATGACTCAGGAGTAGGGCTTGGAGATTATTGGCCCCTCCCATAAAGGAGGACGAAAGGCATGTGAGCCTTTGCAGGAAGCAACTTTGTTGGTTTAAATTCTGAAGCTCCATTTTGACTCTGTGCTCCGTGTGGTCTTGCAAAGCTAATTGCCAATTAGGTCTTTGGCAGTGTGTCAAGAGAGATAAAGGTGGGTGCTTATCAGCCTTATCCCGAAGGACTGTGTCAGACTTTTGTTGGACTCTTTACAAACTATTTGTGACTCATTATGGGCTGTAATGAACATAATTCACAGCCATTGAAATAAAAAGAGGGTTTTAGGGACTAACCCTGTGCTTTTTACTGTCTCAGGAAGCCTAGGTTAGAACACACATGATCATGGGGATGCTGCAAAGGTTGTAACTGTGAAAAATGGTCATAAGTCACTTGTTTCAGTGCCGTTGTAACTTTGAACTGTTGTAAGTGGAGGATTACCTGTATACAGTTAGAACTGGATTAGACAAGTCATATCCTATGAACCACATGCAGCTCTTCACCTACTATTTGTTGTGATCCTAAGAGCGCTTCCCCCAATTTTAAACTGCCAAAATTCAAGAGAAGCATAATTTTCCATGAAAGAAAAGAAAAAAAATTAGGAATAATAGGAATGTTAGATTTCTAATAAATTTATGCAATTCTGAAATGTTAATGTTTGCCTTTCTGCAAACAAAGAGAAAAATGGAAAATTAATTGAAAATTGCAGCTCTGTTTTCTGAGGACATCCATAACATCATTGTTGTTCCCAATATGGCCCTCAATTCTCCCTGCCTCTCCCCACAAAACAATGGTACAGGCAGAAACAAAAAGGAAAATTGTTCAGCCTTGAACTGCCTGGAACAATTTTCTGGGTTCAAGTATGATATATGTCTGTCTGTCTACCTGTCATGGTGCCTTCTTGTGAATTAGGCATAAAAGAACCTTGCCATGCTAATCAAAGGTATATATGAATGTATGTGTGTATCTATGTATGTGTCAACTCGCAAAGCATCCCTGGCCTGCTCTCTCGTTGCCATAGGCCAGGGGGGATGGGAAACAGGCGAAACGGCATGCACATTCCAGACTTATCTCTCTCAAGGCTGTATCCCAGGGTTACCCATAGCGGCTGGAGGGGAATGACCTCTACAACCCGCGAAATTGCTCCATGGGTGAATGTGATTGATAACACGCCCTGGGGGGAGGGGGGAAACAGGGTCATAATTGGGGCATAAATTATGTAGGGTCAGAGCTGGCTTCACTTGGGAACGTGCCGACATGAAGCTCCTAATAAATAACTGGATTTCTTTTGAAGCTTGGCTCAAGGCTCATGATTTAATTAGGGCATCTGTCGGAACCCTGATAGCAGGTATAGGTATAGGTATAGGTATAGGTATAGGTATAGGTATAGGTATAGGTAATTACAGAAAGTAGCAGAGATTATTATATCAAAGTTGAAAATGTTGGTCCATTTTATTGGCTTGCCTACTTTCTGTTTGTTGTCTACTGTTTGTTTCCTTACAAAATTATTTTGGTTTGATTCCGTTCTAACTGAATTCTTTGTAAAAAAAATATTCTTTTTTAATGGTGAAAAGTACAATATGCAGCTATTTTATTATAAGCAGATGGTGGCAAGGCATGAATAGGTTTCCAACTGTTCCTCGGTGAATCAGGAGTGGGAATAAACATTTGTTTTTCACCATTTTGTTATGGCATCTTCGTTCATGCTTATGGTTGTATAAGGAGAGAGAGGGGGGGATTTAATTTTGTTCTTTCCCACATTCATTTTTTTTTAAAAAAAATCAACTATGTTTCCTTCTATTTATGACAAATCTGACAATTTGGATGGGCTCTTATTAAACTCAAAATTAATAACTTTCTTAGCACTAACTAAATTCAATAGATTCAGTTATCTTTAACATGGAAAGAATTAAGCTCTATTTACTAGCCATGTGATATAAAGATGAAGGAATTATATGGGAAAAAAAGAGATAACAAGCTTTATTTGGTCCCAGAAGTTTAATGAAAAACCATAAGAATCCAAGCTCAGGCTTCTAGACTGGTATAGCTTCCTCTAGTGCACAGCAATTAAATTTGCATCTTTCTGGTCTGGCTAAAATATGAGCTATTCCAGTAAGGCAGTGTTTTAGCAATAGCAATAGCAATAGCACTTAGACTTATATACCACTTCACAGTGCTTTACAGCCTTCTCTAAGCAGTTTACAGAGTCCGCATATCGTCCCCAATAATCTGGATCCTCATTTTACCCACCTCAGAAAGATGGAAGACCTTAAGCCCCATCAGGATTGAATCCCAAGCTGTGGGCAGAGTTTGCCTCCAATACTGAATTCTAACCACCGGGCCACCCGTGCTTTCTCAAATTCCCATCAAAATTAAAAACAACATAATTCAAATACATATCTACCGGTACCTCTAACCAAATTCTACTGAATTGCATAGAGATTAACAAGATTAAAAGCTCTTCAGTATAAGCGGAAGTAAACACTCTCAAAATGTTCTTATTATCATTCATCGTACGTTATTATTTTAGTAATAATTTTATGTTATATCAGCAATTAATCTGGAAAGAAGAGAGAACAATTTCAAAGTTATTGCCAGGTTTCAGAACGGTGCAGAGAAAAAAAACCCTCCAAACCGCAATTAAATTTGATGTGAGAGTTCTTTATCATGCGCTCTGGCACGCTCTGACAAACACCCGTGAAAAGTGAATCATTGGCAGCACTATTCGCGCTGTGGTCCCCACCACCTTTTGAAGTCTCCCGCTTCCCTTCCCGGCTCCACCGCGTGGCTCCACCCACAGCCCAACATCCGCCTTCCACCCCTCCTCCAGCTGACAATTAGTCCTGATTTGTTCTTCCCAGCAGCCATTCACCATATCACCTAAGCAGGCGCGATGGGCCCAACATGTTCCTGCAGCTGGGCTCCTGAGGATGGGCGTCAGCAGCAGCTGGGGAACGTGGCCGGAACTACTAATTAGGAAGCGGGACGTGGTATTATGCCTGGTGTGCTCGGCGAGGGAGACCTGTTTCCGATTGGCAAGCCCGAAACTGCGGTTGGGTCCTACAATGGGGAAACCCAGAACAACTGACTTACAGCCAACCGTAAACACACCAGTGGGGGGAGGCGTAGGGTTGGGTTCAGGAGCCCTCCGCAATGGCAGGGGCAAGGTGGGGCAACCAATCCAGGGGGACCTCCAGGCCTCCAAGGTGTACCACCAGCGCCAGCGGTGTGAAGCAGCTAGCAGGCCTCGACAGTGGCTTTGGTTCCTGTAAGCAAAAGGCCCCAAATATCAGCTGGTCCCGAGCCTGCCTCACAGCTGTGAAGTGGCAGTGAAAATGGCAGTGCCCATTGGAGCAGCCACAGCGCCAGTCCTTGGAGGCCGCAGCAGTGAGGGCGATGGTTCAGCCATAAATGGGGAGGTACCAGGACCCCAGGAACCACAATGGTCTCAATGGCGGCCAGGACAGCAGTGGGCATGACTGCAGTGGTGGTGGGCTCCAGGTGGCTGGGTTGGTGGGCTGGCAGTCTCCCCCCTCCAGAATGGCAGCCTCGGAGCTTCGGGACTGACAGTTATACTTTTCAATGATGACTGCTGGAAACGAAGAGAAAATTAGTTAAACATACCAAACAAGTATAATCCAATTATTCAAAGTAGAAGCTTAAATTATTTACCTTATAAAATCTAAAGTTCATTAACATTTAGTGACTCACATTTGCTTGAATTCCAATACCCAGGGCAGACTCCAACTGGGCTGCTATTACTTTTATGAAAATACCCTTACAGTCAATTGCTTGTTATCTGCCTCATGCAACCTGTTACTGAAAATATCTCCCCTGGAGTATCTCAGATTACAGCATTGGTAGAACTGCAATTTCAGTTGGTCATTAGTCACTAGTATTTATATGGCATATCAAGGCTAATTCACCAATTCAGATTTATTAACACATTGTACAGTCTGCTTGGAAACATCTATTTCCATCAGCGTCACACAGCCCAAGGAACATGCCAAAAATAATATCAACAGTCAGTAGACTGTAATGTTCTTTGCTGAAAGGATACCACAAAAAGCTTTTCCATCTGCTTTTCTTCTGTATCAGCTATCGGATTTATTACTTTGGCTTCCAGGTGTGCACTCCCTCCCCCTTATTCTACGCTCTTTAGGGTTCTTATGTAAACTGTATATAAAGAATCATATCAGAATGAATGCGTTGACCTTCAAGGGGATACCAGCTCATATGCAGGTAGGATTCGGTAAATGATGTCGGCTATAAAAGGAATGATTGTCCATAATAGTGTGAAGTCATGCTCGACAGTGAAATGGGCAGCATATCAATTAAATAAAGACAAAAATAAAAGTAGATATGTGAAAACGATTTACAAAAGGCAAAATGTTAAAGGAACTGTAGCATCTTGGTGAAAGGATGCACAATTATTTTGGGCTGACAGCTTTTGAGTTGGGTTCTTCCAGCTAAAAAAAAAATAGGTAAATTCAATAGGAAGGAATCCACGGAGCCAGAAGAAAGTTAACAGAATAATGTAATGTAATATATATTTAATACTGCATGTTTTAACAGCCGCGAGGATTATATCCGCACAATATTGGAAAAATGAAGAAATTCTGCGAGATGAAGGGATAATTAGGAAGATACTAGATTGTGCAGAAATGGATAGACTTACATTGAAAATTAAACAGGAAGAAGACACAGGATATTATCAAACATGGAACTTATTTTACCAGTGGTTGGAAAAAAGGAGTGGAGATTAAGAAAGTAATCTGTACAGTTAAGCAAATTAAATATCTAGACAACATGATGTTTATTAAGCACTAATAAATGTAAACGATAGAAAGTTAATAAAATGTATATATATATAAAAAGAATTAGGTAATTATTGTTTCCCCGGTATCTCATAATTTCCCATTTCTGTCCTATTAAAAATTAAAGTCTAGTGTCAAATTTAGAAGGCGCTTGAAGAGAAACAATCAAGACTTTTAAGGATAGCTTCTGCCTTTTAGAATCAAAGATCAACAATAAACAAAAAACAAATGAAGAAACACACAAGTGTGGCCCACTGTTTGCACAGCCACTGCTTGCACGGCCACTTCTGTGGCCCAGTTCTCAATGGACCACACCCCAGTGGTGGACTGTGGCCCAAGGGTTGGGGAGGCCCTGTTTTAGAAGACCTGAAAGACCAAGTTAGGGATAGATTGTCATGGAGGAAATCTATCTATGTGGTCATTGTGAATCAAAGTACCACATAATTGATTAATCACTTTAAAAAGCTAAAGGTATAAATCAATTAAGCTATAAAATATTTAAAGGATCTTCCTTCTCCCCAAAAGTAGGAAACTAGAGAGGACTAAATATTCAGTGTGCATTTTGTTCTTTCTGCATGAATTTTGTGTCCTTTGCGACAACTTTCAAAAACCTCCCAAACTTTTATTTTACCGGGTAAATATTTTTCATCCTCAATTAGGTTTGCCTATAAATATGAATAGCAATTCTATTTCTTTCTAGACAGTTTGCTTACATTTTTCAAGGCTTTTAAACATCCATTGAATTTTAACACCGCCATTCTTGACTGCTGTTTTATTGAGTGCTTTATTATTTTTATGATCTTGTTGTTATTGTATTTTTTTATTGTATTATAAACCATCTGGTAATGCTTCACTGAAGAGAGAGAGAGATACAAATCCTTAAGTTACCTTCACAAATCAATAAGAAAAGGAGGCTTTCATTGCCAGGAGCAAAGCCTTGGGCTGTTGGATGTGATCTAAATTGTCCTCAATTGATGTGGAAAGGAGGTTCAGTGGTGACATGACATTTTCCCCAGTTTGCCAGCATAACAGTGCCAGTGAAGGGAAATTAAGCATGTCAGAGAGTGTCAGTTGGGACATGAATCTGCTGCAGAAAAAACTATTTTCAAGAGCAAGACAATACTTTTTTGATGTGGACAGTTGGTGGTCGTCATAAAAAGTTATATCTGGGCAAGTCATACCAGAGAGGAGATATCTGGAGAAAACCCAGTTCTATTCTCTTCTGCCAAGAACCATGTGCTGGTGGCTAAAATACTCTGATTAATGCCCATTTAACCTATTTACTCATTATTCAACAGCAGAAACTTACCAAAATAATACCCGAAAATAAGTCCTACCTTTTTTTTTTAAAGGCAAGAATGACTCCACTACAGTAATGCTAAATTAGACAGGAAAGAAAAGGAGATTACAAATAGAACTTAGGGCAAGCCATTCAACAAAATTGGGACCAGCGTTTAAAACAATCAAATATGATGAACAATTTGTTAGGATCAACAGTATTGCTGATGATAAGGTGATTAAGTCTGTGTGGCCTTTTAGAGCTAATTCAGGGGGAAAAAAGGGGGGAGCATATAGCATCTATTTGCAGTTGTTTAAGGTGTAGGGTGAAGCTAATAACAGCTACCTCATGATTCCCTGAAAATAAGACTGGGTCTTATATTAATTTTTGCTCCAAAAGATGCATTAGGGCTTTTTTGGGGGGTTAGGTATTGTTTTCGGGGAAATACGGTACTAAATGCATCTGTCTGGTTGACGATCTTAAGTGGGGCTTATTTGGGGGGTAGGGCTTATATTACAAACATCCTGAAAAATCATGCTGGGGTTATTTTCCAGTTGGATCTTACTTTGGGGGAAACAGATATTACTCAGCTAGAACAGACCTCTTGTTCTGCCCCAGCTACGGACCCCAAAGAACGCAGCACACACAAACTCTATACAAAGCTTATTTTACTCAGATAACTTAGTCTTTATCATTCAAAGGCTGTTAATGAAGTGTCTTAACAGCCTACCGGAATTCTAAGATAAGGTAATCACAGTCTTATTAGAGTTGGAAGAAAGCCCAGAAGCAATTTCGCAGACACGAAGGAGAGTGAACTAAAGTTCTTCTCTACAGCTTGTTGCAAGTGGTGTTCCTTCTTAAATAGGCTAAGGGAGTGGCCAATTAGCCCCAAGCCTTACTCTTGAGGAGACATCCTCCTGAGGAGCCACTCCTGCCTTTTGGCAGCTCTGCGTACCCGTGCATTGAAAAGAGGCTCCACCTCTTCGTCCTCTTCACTTAAAGGAGCTTCTGGAGGTTCTGAAGGCCTTGGCTGAATCCCTGCCTCTGACACCACATCTTCTCCAGCCTTCTCACTGTCTGACTTGAGCGCCAGCTGCACAGGCTGCTGACGCAGCACCACACCAGCCTCCTCGTTGTCAGAATCAGCTACAATCTGCACAGGCCACTGACGGGCCACAACACCCTTCCCAAAATAACTCTACAGAATTCCAAAATGAATTAAGATACAGTTATATTTAGGAAACTTGTATTTTCCAAGAAAATTTCAAGATGCTAGTGTGGAGGTGAAATGAATTCATGTAAACTAGAACAATTCCAACCAAACTGTTTAATAAAAGGCCGTTCTTGAAACCATTGGCAAGCCACAATCAAATTATCTGATAAAAGGATAAAGCTTTTACCTTTCTCTGCTAGCAGTCAGAAAAAAGACTTGATGCTTTTTTTAAAAAGAGAGGTTAGAAGGATTATCTAGCCATTTTCAACTGACAATGAAATGCGGGTAAGTCTGAAGCTCCGAAGCGGACCTGAAACATTTAGCTTCTGTTTGGATTATTTCAAGAAAGCTCAGTTTACTCCAGGCAACATCCAAATTACCTTGGAGCAGAGTCGGCATCATCCACTCAAATATAAGATAATCCTAATTAAGGCTGTGCAAAGCATTTGAAAGAGATGCTTTGTAATGAGCATTAGCTTTGATTGGGAGCTGCCCAGAGCTGGCTGAAAGATGGGCGGCTATATACATGTTTTGAATCAATCAATAAAATGAATAAATTAGCACAAGCAAGGCACTTCTCTTCGAAGGATTAAAACAGTTGCAATCTTTGCAAGGTTCATACGGCTGTTCACAGGCATCCCGAACTGTGTCTGCATCCATAGTCACTTCTCTCTACAGTCAGCCCCAGCAGAGGTGCAGAGAACTGAGGACAACTTTGGAAGCAACTGTTCTGGCCCACCTTCCAAACAGGAAAAACCCTCTGTAATTGAAGCAATGATTCCTTTATTAAGAGCGCCAGCAGTCCCGGTAAAAAAGTTTCTCTTTCACCTCAGGCTAACAAGTCTGTCCAGCAGGGAGATGAATAGTTGTCTGCCAAACCTATCCATCTCTTTTATTTTCATGTCTTTTATCAGGCCTTCTTCATACTTATTTAGCCTCCTCTGCATGGCTCGTGTCTTCAGACACAAGTCCAGCGGCTTGTATTTCTGGCTTTTGTAGAATTTTCTGAAGTTTTCTTTCTGGGTCTGGTTAATGATGGTCAGTACTCTGGCAATGGATTTGCAAACCACCTGGATCTTGGAGAGTTTTAAAGCTGCGCTGCCAGTCACCTTGGCAATGTGGAGCTGAGACAGTCCCACCTTGAGGTCATCTAGCTGTTTCAATAGCTCTTCCTTCTTCTTCCCTCGCAAGTCACGGGCTTTGATGTTGGCCATCACTGCAACGGGTACCTGCTACATAATCAGATATTGAGGGATTTTTGGAAATAGGCAGAAACATCTGGGATGAGGCCACTTTCACTTTAGGGATTATGAAGTTCTACAGGGTGGGTGTCCTGGCAGAAGAGGCTCATCTGGGTCCTGCCATATGAAAATCTTTGGCCGATGGTACCTGCAACATATTTCTTCTGCCAAACCTGATGGGATGGGCACAGTGGTGAGATTCAACTGGTTCGCACCACTTCGGCCAAACCGGTTGTTAAATTGCTGGCTGGCCCTGCCCCTCCCCACCCCTTCCAAAAGTCCCCATACACCCTGTTTTGGCTCCCAGGTAAGTGCAGGGAGGCCTACTAGGCTCAAAACAGGGTACAGGGGATGCATCGCGTACCCCCATGGCCTGTTTTTGCTGCTAGGGGGCTGCAGGGAGGCCTACTAGGCCCAAAACATGGCACAGTAGGGTGCAGCATCCCTCCATGTACCGTTTTGCTCCCAAGGGCTTCAGGAGGCCGAGTAATGCCTGTCACATGCCCCTGGCCATGCCCACCATGGCCATGCCCACCCAGCCAGACATTAGGGCAGAGAACTGGTTGTTAAATTATTTGAATCCCACCACTGGATGGGAAGATATAATTGGGAACAGGTGGTCCCTCAGATCACGTGGTCCCATTATACTTAAACCAACTAGGGCTTAGTGTGATGTGTGAACAGTCAACAAGCCTCACAACTGTGGTTGCCCCCTTACCCACCTGAGACAAATGTTTGTGAAATCAGATTCAACCACTGAAAGTCATTTGGACAGTCACAAATAACAAATGTAACAGAATAAAAGCAAGCTTTGACTGATCAAATTTATTCACCTTGCACTCGCGCACTTATTCACCTACACATGTTGCATTTATGCACCTACTAATATGCCCAGATTATACCTTTGCTGTACAGGAGTCTTAGGGGGGCTTTTGTTTAATAATCCCTGATAATTTATCTTCCTTCTGTTCGCCTTCAAGTAGTACAGGATCCTATTATGTGTGGCATTGGTACCGACATGCTGGTTCAGATAATGAAATCTGGAATGCAATTTGAAACATCTTTGAAGAAGTATCCTTTTTTTATACCCAATTTACATTCAGATTGGTTCCCAGCTACTTATTTGTAATACAGCATCTTAGAGATAATAATTATAGAAGAAAGACTATCTGACTTCCTAGCAATCTCCTCTCAGAGCTGAAGCTCTAACAACTGAGAAAAGAGGCAGTCCCATTAACTCTCAAAAATCTGATAACAGGATTTGAGTTTATTATGGATAGGTTTTCTTTTTAATCCTGCCTTTATTACTTATATAAGTAATTCAAGGCAGCAAAGATACCTAATATTCCTTCCTTCTCCTATTTTTCCCACAATAGCAATCCTGTGAAGAAGGTTGGGCTGACAGAAAGTGACTCGTCCAAGGTCACTTAAGGTGGAACCAGAACTCACTGTCTATGGAGATTCTCAGTCATCCAGGTCATGGTTGTCCCAAAGGTGCTTTTTCAAGGGGTAACTGGGCTTTCTGTTTTTTTCTTTGAAGACATTTCACTTCTCATCCAAGAAGCTTCTTCAGCTCTGAGAAGCAAAACGTCTTCAAAGAAAGTCCAGTTCAGTGGTGAAATCCAGTTTTTTTTACTACCCGTTCTGTGGGCGTGGTGTGGCTTGGTGGGTATGGCAGGGGAAGGATACTGCAAAATCTCCATTCCCATCCCACTCCTAGAGAAGGATACTACAAAATCCCCATTCCCACCCCAGTCCTAGGGGAAGGATATTGCAAAATCTCCATTCCCACCCCACTCTGGGACCAGCCAGAGGTGGTATTTGCTGGTTCTCTGAACTGCTCAAAATTTCCACTACCAGTTCTCCAGAACCTATCAGAACCTGCTGGATTTCACCCTGGTCCAGTTGCCTCTTGAAAAAGGACGTTTGGGCTAGAACTCACTGTCTCCTGGTCATTAGCCCCAAATCACATGGCTGACATTCATGCCTAAGCCAGACACAGTTTTCTGTTTTCTAGGCAAACACCTTAACTATCACACCAAACTGGCTCTGTGTTGGGTGACTCAGTTAGTGTCCTAAGGACACAAAAAAGATATTCGCCACATACACACCCAAAAAGAGAATCCAGCTAGGTACAGTATCTGGTGCCTCATGTCGTAGGATGTACAAACAGTTGTTGCCTAAAGGGAAAAAAATGTTGGCTGAGAATCAAGTGCAGAGATTTAGGTCTTAGTTAGATTGGATTCCAAAAAGCATTATCAGATGAATGCAAGCAAGGGCAAGATGCTTGAAGTCATCAAATGCAACTAATTTCTTGTGGGGAGGACCCAATTGTTAAAATATAAAGGGCAATTTATGAGACTTCATTCATTAACCCTAACAATTAAAGTGAAAATGACATAATTCAGTATCTAATGCACTTCATGAGTACAAGCCAGGACAAGTCTATTAAACTTGAAGAGAGTAAGAAAACCAAACCCAGAAAATGTCCGGTTTAAATATATGGATGATGACAGCTGGGGAGATATCATTTATCCACCTGACTAATTTAGTCGAAAGTTTAGGCTGCTGTCATCTGAGATAACAACCCAACGTATTTCAGTGTAACATCATTTACACAAGAGTGTCGGTGTCAAAACAAGTTATGAGATATGAGAACAGTTATGACAGCAGAGGAGCAAAACATGGACGATCTTATTCAATGTGTTATATGGCAAATGTCTGTGATGAAGTAGACAGTTAATTAAGGTTCACTGGTTGGTTCATACAGTATGACCAGCCCAAAAAGTACATAAGCAGACAGATATCCGATGGACTGTACCAGGACAAAGGAGGGCAGGAAGTGTAATAGCTCCTAGATTTTAAGAGCATTGGGATGAAATACATTCAGATCCTGGATATTTGCAGGATCACCTTGTCTCAACTGACTCCAGCTGTCCAATAAGATCTAAGGGGGTTGTCATGCTCCAAGTCTCATCAACTAAACAATGTCACCTTAATCGGAGCTAGGATTACTTTTTTCTATTCTCCTTGTTATTTGGAATAGTATTCCCAATAATACTTATGTGATTTTGACTCCGTTGGCTTTTAGAAAGGCATTTAAGACTTGGCTTTTCTTGCACTGCTTTAATCCAATCCAATCAGAATAGAACTGGAACAAATCTTGGAAGTCTTCTGATCCAGCCCCTGCTCAAGCAGGAGATCCTATACCAGTGATGGCTAACCTTTTTGCCATCACGTGGGAGGTCACACACGCACATGCCCACACCCATAATTCAATGCCCACCTCGCCCTGCCCCCCCCCACACACATGTGCACGTGACCCCCTGCGCTCCCCCTGCTTTTGGCACATGATGGCATGGTGGCCCTGGTAGGCCCGTTTTTCATCCTCCCCAGGCTTCAGAGGCTTTCTAGGAGCCTTGGGAGGGCAAAAACGGCCTTCCCTATCCACCCCCAGAGGCCCTCTGGAGGCCGGAAACAGCCGTTTCCCGACTTCCGGTGAGCCAGAAAGGCCCGAAAATCAGCTGGCCAGTGCGCGCATGCGCACTGGAGCTGAGCTAGGGAAATGCTCACGTGCCCACAAATAGGTCTCCGCGTGCCACCTGTGGCACACGTGCCATAGGTTCGCCCTCACAGTCCTGTACCATTTCAGACAGGTGCTTTCAACTTTCAAACTGTTCCACTGGTTAATTGTCCTCACTGTTAGGAAGTTTCTCCTTAACTCCAGGTTGCTTCTCTCCTTGATTAGTTTCCATCCATTGTTTCTTATCTTGCCTTCTGGTGCTTTGGAAAATAAGTGGGGCTCCTCCTTCTTTGTGGCAGCCCCTCAAATACTGTAATACTGCTATCTAGGATATCATGAATAGGATAATCTAGAAGTCTCTTCTGTACAATAACATGTTTCTGGGGTTTTTTCCCCCTTAGGTGATTGGTCTTTTAAAGCTTGCTTTTTCTATAGTACTTAACCCAGATTCAACTGGGAGTTCATATTCTTAGAGAATGAATGAATGAATGAATGAATGGGCGTCAGATCTTGCACACACACACACACACACACACTCACACCCTTCTTGATCAACCTCCATCAATCCATACTTCAGATCCAAAGGTGGGTTTCAGCAGGTTCTGAGCAGTTCTGGAGAACCGGTAGCAGAAATTTTGAGTAGTTTGGAGAACTGGTAAATATCACCACTGACTGGTCCCACCCCTATCGATTCTCTGCCTCCTGAGTCCCAGCTGATTGGGAGGGAATGGAGATTTTACAGTATCCTTCCCCTGCCATGCCTACAAGCCACACCTACCATGCCATGCCACGCCCACCAAGCCACACCCACAGAACTGGTAGTAAAAAAAATTGAAACCTACCACTGTTCAGATCTCAAAACATTTGGAGCAGGACTGGTGAAGCTATAATCAAAGGTTGTCTTTTGGCAACAGAAAGTGAGGCTCTTCTCATGAAAAATGGGAGATCTGCAGGATGGTTTAGCTGATCTTCCGTAACTGTCCTCCTGAGAAATATTCATCCTGTATGTAATTGATTGTTAGTCAACACAAATAAAAACAGCTCTAAGATTTAGAAACTTCACTTTTAAAACAACTTTATTTTTCCTGTAACAAGATCATAAAGGCCATAATTTTTTGGATGCATGACATGTGAATTACCAGATTTAAAAATTTAATGTCTCTGTATCACACAGTTATCCACCTTTCTCACATGCACACTTGAGAAGAAAGTGGTTAGGAATCTGGAATGAAACAGAGAAGATTAGCATGGCCTCTGCACAAGGAATATGCAAATCATTAATCAAAACTGAATGCTAACATGTAATAATTTTCTCATAAAAATCTTACCTTTTTAAGATAATATAATTTAATATATAGTTTCAAAACCATCCATTTCATCCAGATGATGATGATGATGACGACGATGATGATGATGATTGTTATGTCCTTATAAGGACATCCGCCCGGGGATTGGATGATCCTCCGGGCGGGAAATTTGAAACGCTGTCATTGGACGGCTGGTCTGCCGGAGCGCTATAAAAGAGCTCCGGCAGCACAGCCGTTCGTCTGTTCTGACTTAGTTGAGAGCTGAATAAAACTTGTTGAACAGACCCTGCTGGTCTCGTCTTCTTTCCCTGCGCCTGATCTAACAATGATAATATTTCTTGTTAACTGGTTTGGCTATATAAATAACTAAACATTAGCATTATCATTTTCAGGAAAAGAAATCAAAATGTGGGCAAGTTTAAACGAATTTTATTTATTTATTTAGAAATTTTATATTGTCGCCTAACTCATACATGGCAACTTAAGGCGGCTTACAAGGGGGAAAAAAGCACAATATAAAAGAAATTTTAAAAAAAGAAGAAGATGAAAATTAGAGCAAATCCAGAGATTAAGGGAACTAAAATTAGAAGGGAATAATACAAATTAAAGGCATTTGCAGACAATCTGGGTTGTTTTTTTGGGGGGGGGGAGGACCCAAGGGAGATAGGACCCATCTTAATACGGGAGATAGAAAAATACAGGGAAGTAGCAGGCCTTAAAATTAACAAGACCAAAACCAAAATGACAGTGAAAAATGTAGCATTACAACAGGGAAAAGAATTAGAGAAAAACCTGGGATTACAGATTATGAGAAAAATCAAATATTTAAGAATTTGGCTGACAGTGAGGTGTTCTTTAATTAAGGAAGACAATTATGTAAAATTAATACAACAAATAAAAGTAGATTTGGAAAGGAGGGGCATTACATTTATCTTTACTAGGTCGAATCGCAACTGTCAAAATGAATATTCTACCGAAACTGTTACTGTTTTTTCAAACCATACCCATAAAATTGGACAAGAAATTTTTCACGGAGCTGAATCAAATTACAACAAAATTCATATGGGCAGGAAAAAAAGCAAGAATAAAATTATCTGACCTTCAGGATAGCAGAAGCAAAGGTGGCCTAGGGCTCCCAGATTGGTGACTTTATTATAAAGCAGCAATCTTGGTTTGGGTTAACGAGTGGATAAATTTGACAAATAAAAAATTACTTATACTGGAAGGACATGATTTTAAAAAAGGATGGCATGCCTTTTTATGGGACAGAGAGAATAAATCTCATTTGTATTTTTTTCAACATAAAGTGCGAGAAGCTCTAATGCAAGTATGGCAAGAAATTAAGAAAAAATATTATATGAAAATTCCTAGCTGGTCTCAACGATGGAAGCAATGATTCATCCTAATACCCTAAATATAAGCAAAATAGCCAAATATAATGAAATTCGGACAGGCAGGGGAATTTTAAAAATAGAATTGGAAGAACAGGGAATAAAAATAGACTGGTGGCCATACTTGCAATTAAAATCATAATATACAAAATATAAAGATGAAAATGGAATTGAAATGCAGCCACAACAACTGGATAAAATACTGATTGCCTGGATGAAAAATTAATAACCAAAATTTATAACTATTTACTAGAATTCGATAGAGCCGAGGACATAGTAAAGGGAAATATGATAGCCTGGGCAAAAAATGTTGGGGACAATATTGAATTAGAGGATTGGGAAACAATTTGGAATACAAATTATAAACTAACCAAGCAAAATATAAAGAAAATCAATATAAAATCCTTTGCCGTTGGTATTTGGCACCTTCTAGATTGGCAAAAATATATCCAAATTTAAATCCCAATTGTTGGAAATGTGGACAAAAGCAAGGTACCTTCTTTCATACATGGTGGTTATGCTCCGAAACAAAAAAATATTGGATGAAAATACATAGTTGGATACAAGAAGTAACAGGCTTCCAAATAGAATACACACCAGAATTGTTTCTTCTAGGAATAATGAAAAGGAAATACGAAATGTCATTCTACACATGACAACTGCGGCAAGATTGGCCTTCGTGCAATGTTGGAGAAGCTCAAATATACACCCTGAAGATTTAATATTTAAAAAGATATTGGATTGTGCTGAGATGGACAAAATGATACTTGAATTGAAAGGATTGATGGACTCGGATTTTTACCTAATATGGAAGAAATGGTATAATTGGGTCAAAAATAGAAAAAAAGGAAAATAATAGAATGTAGATTTAGTAAAAATATATAGAGTATAGGTCCATGATGGCGAACCTATGGCACAGGTGGCACGCGGAGCCATATTGGTGGGCACGTGAGCGTTGTCCTAGCTCAGCAATTTTTTTTAAAAAGAAGAAAAATAATAAAATAATAACCCCCACCTTTGTGGAGGGGTGGGGAGAGAAAAAGAAAAGGATGATTAATAGATAAATGATAAAGATAGATGAGATAGAGATAGATAGATAGATAGATAGATAGATAGATAGATAGATAGAGATAGATAGATAGATAGATAGATAGATAGATAGATAGATAGATAGATAGATA
>WNWU01000003.1:51940115-51954707 GCA_012654045.1 Ptyas mucosa
ATACATGGTGTCTCTATACACACAGAGACACACACACGTGTGTGTGCGTGTGTGTCTGTGTCTATACATATATATTAATCACAATGCATTTTTAATACATAGCAGAAAAAAGAGTTTTGAGAATTAACAAAGTTGATACTATATGGTAGAAAGCTATTGATGCTCCTGATGTTACTGGATGCCACATTGGCACATGAGCTTCCAAAGAAATTCAGGTATCTAGATCTTCACTAGATCTAGATCTTCATTCTACAGAAAACGGAGCAGCCCTCTTGGAAATGATAAAGAAAATTACTGATGCATTCAAAGGAGTCATGCAAGCTATGAGATTAGAGCCCTTTCCCCTTTGTAACATTGCCTAGCATGCAATAAAGCATATATAGACAGCCTGTTCCATTTCAGTCTTTCCCCTTGTTAGCAAGACTTTATTCTTCCCAGTAGTATGTCAGGCACTAAAAAAGAAAATAGAGCTATAATTTAAGATTCACTCTAGTTAGTGCCGGAATCAGAGCCACACACATTCATTGTAGGAGTGAAAGAGTTAGGATCCAAGAAACTATAAACTCTTTGGCTGGAAATTGTACTCATATAACTACCCACTTGAGGGTTACATCATTATTTACTTAGAAATTTCACCTCCTATCGATAAATCTATTCCATTAAATCCATAGTAGGGACTCTCTGTTTTGACAGTGGAAAATCTTGAATAAACAACAATACACAGGACTCAAAGTGATAGATCTGTTGAGTTTCATTGCTATCGTGGCATCTTGACAAGTTCCATTTATTTTCCAGATGCTTAAAAAAATATG
The DNA here is from genome assembly GCA_012654045.1 of Ptyas mucosa. Taxonomy (NCBI): domain Eukaryota; kingdom Metazoa; phylum Chordata; class Lepidosauria; order Squamata; family Colubridae; genus Ptyas; species Ptyas mucosa. The sequence goes on from WNWU01000003.1 coordinate 51,940,928, forward strand.
TTGCTACATCAGTTATCCAGGTGAGCACATCATAATGTTCTCTTGGTGATACAGACCTGCCCAGCCATTTGCAAGTGAAGCCAAACTTCAGTTATGTTTCTCAATATTAAAAATGAACTGTTGGGTTGATGAAAGTACTGGAATATTGAAAGATTGTTGTGGGTTTTATACATGTAGTTAGAATAGAATAAAATTCTTTATTGGCCAAGTGTGATTGGACACACAAGGAATTTGTCTTGGTGCACATGCTCTCAGTGTACATAAAAGAAAAGATACATTTGTCAAGAATCATAAGGTACAACACTTAATGATAGTCATAGGGTACAAATAAGCAGTCAAATCAATATAAATCATAAAGATACCAGCAACAAGGTTACAGTCATACAGTCATAAGTGGGAGGAGATGGGTATAGTAGTGCAGACTTAGTAAATAGATTGATGGTGTTGAGGGAATTATTTGTTTAGCAGAGTGCTGCATAGGTGTGGATTTCAAAATTCCTTTTCGAGGTTGCTATTTTCTCTTAAGAAATTGATGCCACCTCTAAATAGCAATGCATCGATGCAAAAATATCTCTAATCTAAGGACAAGGTAAAACATGTACAAAATCCCACAAAATGAATATGGACTAAGAATCTTAGTCCATAAACAGGGACTCAATAAGCAAAGTTTTTGCCTGATTTATGTTGGGCGTCATTTGAGTTATTGAATCAGTTTCAGTTGTTGATCCAATGTTATTATTTTCATCAGTTTGGAAATTTCAATTGATTCAGTTTGAGAGGTCAGTTCAAAGTATTGAATTATGTCCCATTACATCTGATGATTCCATTCAACTTTTCCATTCAGAATGTAGAGACACAAACCAGAGCATCATTTGGACTATTGCTAGACCAAATGAACAATTTATTTTGCCTTTTTATCATTTTATTATTCTTTTTTTTTAATGGGAAAAAATAATTTCTCTCCCAGTGATCAGAATAACAGAGCTGGAAGGGACCTTGTAGGTCATCTAGCCCAACCCCTTGCCCAAATAGGAGACCCAACACCATTTCCGACAGATGGCAGTCCAGTCTCTTCTTGAAAGCTTCCAGTGACACAACTATCACTGAAGGCAACTTCTGTTCCATTGGTTGATTGTTCTCACTGTCAGAAAATTTCTCCTTAGTTCTAGGTTGCTTCTCTCCTTGATTAATTTCCACCCATTGCTATTTGTCCTGCCCTCAGGTGCTTTGGAGAATAGCTTGACTCCCTCTTCTTTGTGGCAGGCCCTCAAATATTGGAACATTGCTATCATGTCTCCCCTAGTCCTTCTTTTCATCAAACTAGACATACCCAATTCTAGCAACCATTCTTTATATGTTTTCGCCTCCAGTTCCCTAATCATCTTGGTTGTTCTTCTCTGCACACTTTCTAGAGTCTCAACATCTTTTTTATAGTGTGGTGATCAAAAACATTCTGGTAAACATCTCTATAGTTACTAGCCATACAGGTAGTTCTCAACTTACAATCACAATTGAGCCCAAAATTTCTGTTGCTAAGTGAGACAGTTGTTAAGTGAGTTTTATGACCTTTCTTGCCACAGTTGTTAAGGGAATCACTGCAGTTCTTAAGAGAGTGTCACGGGTTGTTAAGTGAATCTGGCTTCTCCATTGGCTTTCCTTGAAAGAAGGTCGCAAAAGGGGATCACATGATCTCAGAACAAGGCAACTGTCATAAATATAAACCAATTGTCAAGTGTCTGAATTTTGATCATGGGCCCACAGGGATGTTGCAACCGTCGTGTGAAAAGTAGCCATAAGCCACTCAGTGCTGTTGTAACTATGAATGGTCCCTAAATGAATGGTTGTAGGTTGAGGATTACCTGTATGAGTTGCCTATGATTGCTACCTTTCTCCAGCAACCTGAGGAATCCTTGACTTCACAAACTCCATTAAATGTCACAGAGAGGCATTATGAGATGGCTTTTTCAGATTGGAAGCTACAGACAGTTAGGAGTCAGCAGTTTGATGGGAATAAGTAGGGTAGGGTAGGGTTGGGTAGGGTAGGGTAGAGTAGAAGAGAAGAGAAGAGAAGAGAAAAGAAAAAAAGAAAAGAAAAGAAAAGAAAAAAAGAAAAGAAAAGAAAAGAAAAGAAAAGAAAAGAAAAGAAACCAACAACAGAGGCCCCTTCCACACTTCAAGAATAGCAACAGCATTTAGCAATAACAATAGCACTTATAAGTTCTTTACGGAATTCTCTGGGTGGTTTATAATGTAGAACCTTATTTACATATTGCCACCAAGAATCTTGGTCCTCATTTTACCAACCTTGGAAGGATGGAAGGCTGAGTCAATCTTGAACCCTGTCAGGATCGGACTTCAGACTATGGGCAGAGTTTGCCTGTAATATTGCACTTTAACTACTACGCCAGCAGAGCTTGATGAATAATGTAAAGAGGGAGAGGACAAATTTTAAGGCAGTCTGAGAAAAAAAAGATAATCAAGCTTCTTTCAAAGAGAAATAAAAATAATGAGGAGACACAGTTTTAGATATTTCAATACTTTGGAGCAGAAAAAGCTCAACACAATATTCTGTAAATTCCAAAAATAGATATCTTATATCCTGTCCTAAATATTAACTAATATAGACCACCTGTTCTCTGGCTTCCAAAATGTAATGGGTGCATTAGGATTGCATTGCTATTCCATTTCTTAATCTCCACCTCATCTATCAGACTTCAGGTATGCCTTAATGCCTCGTTATGATGGATACATTCCTCGGATCTCACCTGAAAAAAATTCTCTAGTTAATTTCAGTACAGAAACTAAGCACTCTGAATTTCGGATGTAAACCTTCTGTTAAAACAGGGTGGGTAAACTTTGGCAACCAAGAGCTGCAATTAAGGGGTTTTTTGGGGTGGCAAGGAAGGGGAATGGTAAAAATGGAACAGGGTTAGATCATCTGTACAAGAGGCCAGGACTCCTATGTTTTTCTCAAGGCAGTTGAGAAGGTTTCTTGTTTTTTTTATAGTATATTAAGATTCCCCTCACACATATGTGCTGGTTATTCCTGACTCTAGGGGGTGGTGCTCATCTCTGTTTCAAAGCCAAAGAGCCAGTGCTGTCCAAAGACATCTCTGTGGTCGTGTGGCCGGCATGACTAAATGCCAAAGGTGCACGGAACACTATTACCTTCCCACCAAAGGTGATCCCTATTTTTCTACTTGCATTTTTAATGTGCTTTCAAACTGCTAGGTTGGCAGAAGCTGGGACAAGTAACGGGAGCTCATCCCATTATGCGACACTAAGGATTCGAACCACTGAACTGCTGACCTTTCAATTGTCAAGCTCAGCATCTTAGCCGCTGAGCCACCACGTCCCCATATATTAAGACTACACAGGAATATTATATAGTTTCTGGATGTTTGCAATCTCAAAATAGCAAGGTATTAAGACTTCATGGTGCACATGCATTGTCTTGCACATGTAGATATGATCTGAATCCTTTGTTTGTGAATCATCCATCCTAGGTCATGGCTACCATGCTAGAACATCAAGATTCTATGCTTGTGTGCCCTCTTTCTACTCAACTATTCTGCCCATTTTTTCCCCTGAAGCTGGAGATGTTGATAGGTAGAACAGAAAAGTGACATTGAAGAAAATTGGGTTTTGTTTTGTTTTCCAACCATAGTATTGGAAATCTCACCTCTTCCGACACATGCCTGCCTGCGGGTTACAACTGTCTTTGGAAACTCTGCTTTTTGTTTGATGCCTGAAGAAATTGGTTTATGGGAGCACTGAATAGGTATGACATCTTCTCCCAGGAGAAGTAGCTCAGTCTTCATTCTTGCTTTTCTTTTTGTTTTCTAGGTCCAGAGGAAAAATCGTTTATTTCGCTTACTTTCCATAACGATGACTGTAAGTAGAATATTGAAGTGTTGCTTGTTATTATTGATCTTGCATTCTGTTTTAAAACATTTTCACCTGGTTCAGTTGTTATGGATTTGCTCACCTCCATGGGTGCCCTTGCTACAGCCTGAAAAATGGACTAGAAAAGGCTAAGACGCTGAGCTTGTTGATCGAAAGATCAGCAGTTCAGCAGTTTGAATCCCTAGTGCCGTGTTACAGGGTGAGCTCCCGTTACTTGTCCCAGCTTCTCCCAACCTAGCAGTTCGAAAGCAGGTAAAAAATGCAAGTAGAAAAATAGGGACCACCTTTGGTGGGAAGGTAACAGCGTTCCGTGCGCCTTTGGCATTTAGTCATGCCGGCCACATGACCATGGAGACGTCTTCGGACAGCGCTGGCTCTTCGGCTTTAAAAGGGAGATGAGCACCGCTCCCTAGAGTCAGGAACGACTAGCACATATGTGCAAGGGGAACCTTTGCTTTTACCTTAATAATAATAATAATTTTAAAAAGCATCATCTGACTTCTAGCTGTTGGAGGAAAGCTATACATTCTTTGGGCAAAACTTTGTAGGAAAATTCTGATCCTTTTTTTTGCTTCAAGTGTTCTTTGGCTGCAGATGTTTAGCAATGATTGATGACTGTTCCAAAAGGAACATGTTCTGCTGTCAATTCCTATAGCCAAATCTCACAGCATCCAAGCTACAGTTCTCCGCTATCTATTCCCCTCCTTGAAATGAAATGGAACTAAAGAGTACAGTGATATATCATCCTTCTAAGTAGCTACTAAGGAAATGATTTGAGTAATTCTAATAGCATTGGTGGCCCCTTTGAAGAGAGACGTTTTAGAAATTTTTACCAACAAATGGAAACAGATTGAATTGTGTCTGCTTGCAGTTGCTATGAAGGGAAACATTCTCTCTGCCAGGATTCCAAGTTGCCAAATCTAACTTTTGTCTTCAGAATTTCTTCAGATTATCCTTGGGAATGCTGAGTGAGTTTTCTATGGTTGAATCATCCTACTGGAGCCAGGAATTACCACTTTGTAATTCAGCTGTAACAGTATTTCTTTTCTCAATTCGATGGCTATGGTTCAATCCCAAAGGCTGACAATGTCTTTCAGCACAAATTAGTTAAGTCAGGGTTCCAAAGCAAAAAATTGGGAAATACCATTTTGGCCTGAGGGAACTTCAGACTTTTAAATACACACACAGACACACAAACAGAGAGAGAGAGAGAAAGTTAGGAGGAGGAGAGAGGGAGGGAGGGAAGGAGGGAGGGAGAGAATGAGAGAGAGAGAGAGAGGGAGGGAGAGAGAGAGAGAGAGAGAGAGAGAGAGAGATTTTGTTGCATTTTTATGCCGCCCCACTCCCAAGGAACTCTGGGTGGCTTACAACAGAGAATAAGAGAGAGAGAGGGTGGGGAGGGAGGGAGATGGAGAGAGAGAGAGAGAGAGTCTCTATGATGCTTGCTTGCTATCAGCTGCCATAGTAATGGGGGGGGGGGGTGTCTAGGTATTTGGGAGGTGGAAGCAAGCTGGTGGAGATATCTTGTGATGTGACCGAAAGGGAGGAAAAGGGAGGAATATTCTCATCGTCTTCGGTGCAACTGAATGGACTTCTTGATAGCCAGTCAAGGTCAACTGTTCTGGCATACCAGATGGATGGGACCATCTGAAGATGCACCTCACATAATGCCTTGGGGAGCTGGGGATTGGACATTCAGCCTGGTCCTTGGGGGGAGGGATTTGGGAATACTTTCAATATGTAATTTTTGCGCCTATTGCCTCAGATCTTGCTTTCTTTTCATTGCATTCAGTTCCTACTCAGTAAAAGTACCTTTCTCTACAAACATGGAGTTGGGGTTTTCCTTTCTTGAGTTTTGAACGGAGGCACATCTGACTGCAGAGAGACTGCACCAAGTAGACAAAATCAAAGTTGTGCGTGGTATTACCCAGCCACTCCCCTCAAAAATCTGGGCTGCCACTCAAAATAATTGTGCATAATCAGGTCAACCCCAGCACGGTTTGATGTTATAAAATAATTTACAGTTTGGATATCAAGCCAAAACAAATTGACCTAAAAAAATTTGTCAAGAGGACTTTAAGAGGTTCTTGGGTGGTGAAATATCTGAGAAATGTTAGATGATTTGCAGTTTTTGACAACTTATGTTAATATTAGGAGGATCTCTCTCTGTAAGAAAAAAATTGGATCCAGTTTAGTATCCTCGGCCTGAAATTTGTTAAAACTTTCTTCAGCTCTAACTTAAAGCAACTGATTTTCAACTACACAGTGCTTCATATTAATTCAATTACTTTTAGCAATAATGAGGAAGAGACATGAAAGGATATGCCTTTTAAATTCCATTTAAGAGCACGTAAGAAAATGGCCACCTTTCTCAACCTTTTCATGTTTGCATGGGTTTCATTTACAATTTTTTTACTTTGCCTGCTGATTTTAAGAGGATTATTTGGAAGAAGAAGTAGATATTCTCACAAGTAATTCCAAGCTGGAGGACAGACGGCTTTCAAGGCTGCATCCTAGGCATTCTTAATTGAACATTAAGATCCATCGAGTTAAGGAAAGGGATAGTCAAGTACTTCTAAAGGCTATCAGATAGTTGTACTTCATGTGATAATGCTGTGTCAGTGTAGGAGAGTTCCAGCTATAGCATTTATGGCAGGGGTGTCAAACTCAAGGCCCAAATAGTGAAGGACTGGCCCGCGGTGCTTCTGCCAGCAAAAACGGGCTCGTGGCCCTTCCGAGCCCTGTTTTCGCTGGCAGAGCACTTGGGCCATCACAGGCGCACCCTGTGGTGGCCCACCCTGGCCACGCCCACCCCAGCCCCCAAGCAGTGGTGAAATCCAATTTTTTTTACTACTGGTTCTGTGGCCGTGGCTTGGTGGGCGTTGTGTGGCTTGGTGGGCGTGGCTTGGTGGGCATGGCAGGGGAAGGATACTGCAAAATCTCCATTCCCACTCCACTCCAGGGGAAGGATACTGCAAAATCTCCATTCCCATCCCACTCCAGGGAAAGGATACTGCAAAATCTCCATTCCCACCCCACTCTGGGGCCAGCCAGAGGCGGTATTTGCCGTTTCTCCAAACTACTCAAAATTTCCACTACCGGTTCTCCAGAACCTGTCAGAACCTGCTGGATTTCACCCCTGTCCCCAACCTGATGCGGCCCTCAATGAAATCAAGTTTGACACCCCTGATTTATGGAGAGCAGAGCCATTGGTGACAGTAGAGAGAAAAGGCATGTCATCGCTCATTTGAACTTGCTTGATTCTATAAGCATAGTTTTTAAAGCAACCGTTCTCAAAACTAGCTCTGTAAAGAGTCGGAATGGTTGGGCATTTCTTTACTGCAAGATCAGAAGTGTTTTTATATGAATATTGAACCTACTTCAATATTTCTTTTCTTCAGAACTATTCTGATCGCCAGATGTGAAGAAATGTGGCCTTCAGAATGGAGAAGGAAGGAAGGAGCTCTTAGTATTCATTCTTAAGAAAGAGGGAACAAAAAAGAAGCACAAAATAACTAACTCAAAATAACCCCGTCCTGATTTTGTTTGGTATAAGATTAAGGCAGAAAGAAACTCTGACATACTTTCAAAATCTCATTATTCTACCTACAACAATTAAGAACATTCCTGGAATTTTTCACCTTCTCTACTACAAAGGGCTGACCCCAGGAAATTCTCATTCTCATGAATGATGAGTGGGAGGAGATCAGCTTCTTTGCTGTTACTTGGATATAGGAGTGCAGTGCATTTTAAGTGTGGCATTCTAACATAACATACATCCATAGAAGAGTTCATTGGCATTCTTATATGGGTCAACCTCCTGCATAGTTTGAATTTACTGTTTTAGTATCCCACTAGGACCATGATATCCAGTAGCTTAAACAAGGGAATCCTTACTTCCTTACATACAAGAAAATGTAAATGTTTTCTGTGGCCACTTCTGAAAAGGTGTGTGGGAAGCATCTCTCCCTCCTAGAAATTGAAATATTTGGGGGGGGGTGGATATTAAAAGAGGCAGAATATTATATTTCCCCAATGGAAAAATGGATAAGCATGTTCTTAAAGGCAGAAAACAGTCCCAGTCTTCCTGCCATAGGAAAACAACCTCAAGCAGAAGAGACTGGTCTTTTGGAATGGAGATTTTGTATCCATTCAGAAAGACTGGCCCAATCTATTCATAAACAAAATCCCTTCAACCCCAACTCCCACAAAAGGCTGGAACTGATGGGATTAAAAAGTAGAAAAGCAAAGACTCCTAAAATCTACATTCCCCCATACAAATTCTAAGGACATGACATGGCTTCATCTACCACCATTAGAATAGCAAAAGACACAAGGCTCACCACATTGCACAACCCCCCTGGAGCATCTCAATCACAAAACCCCAGAACCCTAAAAAATCCATCCACTCACCTAGCCAACTGGTCAGTCACCCCAGAAACATTCTGTTACCACTGAAGTTTCTGGAAAACCAAATGAACAGAGCCTTTCTTTCTTTGCAGCAAGCCTTTATTTAATTTCCAGCGTCTTTCTCCCGGCTTGGAACCGGACTGGATTTTTCTTCCAACAGAAAGAGTTCCAGAAAACTTTGAATACTTCCTTTAACTTGTTGGGAGGGGAGCCACTACCAGAGTGAATCTAGAGCTAGCTGTGTCACTGAAATGCAAGATCTTATTGAGGATGCTAATAATCAATGAATGGAAACAAATCAAGGAGAGAAGCAACCTAGAACTAAAGGGAAATTTCCTGATAGTTAAAACAATTAATCAGTGGAACAATTTGCCTCCAGAAATTTCAGTTGTTCCAATACTGGAAGTTTTTAAGAAGAGATTGAACAACTATTTCTCTGAAATGATATAGGTTTCCTGCTTGAGCAGGGGGTTGGACTAGAAGACCTCCAAGGTCCCTTCCAACTCTGATATTCTGTTATCCTGGGGAAGAGTTCAATTAGCAGGAAGACTCTACTTCAACTCTACATTTGTAATCCCCAGAGAACCTTGGATTTAATACAATATTTTTAGAAGCTTTTTTATTTGGAGGTCTTTAAGAGAGAAAACTTTGTAGAGAACCAGAGCCGATAATACATCTTCTGCATTAATCCTTGGTGGATCCTTAACTTTGTCACCTCCATGCTGTGTATTCTGCTTCTGCATTTCCTTTCATAGTATCCTTATGATATGCTCAAATGCCAAGCAGGATCCCATTTCTGATCACAATATATCAACTGCAGCCCCTTATAGATCGATGTAGTGATTTGTTTTGGCTCCATTCTCTTTCTTTCCTTTTCTGAGATTGCTTTGCACTTGTAAAAAGTTGGTGAGATTTTTTTGCCTCTTAAATAAAACCGATTTGCTGATCTGAAGAAGAGTTGGTGGAATCCAGTAGAGGGCAGTAGTATACTTAATAGCAAACATCTTTGGTGAATAATCTACCTTCAATTAAAGAACTTCAAGATAAGGAAAACTAGTAAGAAGAGGAAGGTTCAGAGAACACTTATTGATCCATAGCAGTGTACTTTATTTCTGTTATATGTAAGAAGAGGATGAGTAGGTACTCCGATTGGCTCAGTCTAATTGTCTGATGAAAATATAAGTTTAATGTAATGCTTTCCTCTCAGGAGAAGTTTAACTTAAAATATCTGGGTTGCATTATTAGATGACATCTCTGTATTTCCATCTGTGGGGGGGGGGAGGGAAGGTAGCCTAAGACTGATGTGGGATAAGGATCTTGATATGGCAAACAGAAGCTTATGAATGGTTTGCAAAACTTGTGGTTTGCAATTAGTTATTTCAGCTCTGTGCTCATTGCACACACTTATTCCAGTTTGTAATATTATTTTTGGCTACACTTTTCATTTTTACCCTTCTGTTCAATAGTGAGGGGAAGAAGAGACAATCGTCTACATAGGGGTTCTACTTAACAGTTCTCCAAGCAAAGAATCTTTACAAGTAGAGAGGTAGTATACAAGCGAGAAAGCTGATTTAAAACTTTTGTCCATGATACATTATTTTTTCCATGTGTGGGATATTCTTTCTACCGAGAATGAAGAAGAATTAAGAATGAAGTTTCTTCCCTTAAAGTTTGATATGAAAAGCTTGGAAAAAATCACAAAAACCTGAAAACTGATTAGAACTACCACAGTTTAGAAGTAGTACCAATTGCCTCAATATTGATATTATTGATTACATTTACAATATATTTATATCATATATCATTGTCCATGTACGTAGATATCATCCAAAAAGCCACATTTAGGTTACACTCTTATTAAGATCCATCATAACCACACCTTTCAGCAAATAATGGAAGTAATAATGTGGATGGCTACCTTTATAGCAATAGCAATAGCACTTACTTATATACCACTTTATAGTGCTTTACCACCCTTTCTAAGTGGTTTACAGAGTCAGCATATTGCCTCCAACAATCTGGGAAGTCATTTTATTGACCTTGGAAGGATGGAAGACTGAGTCAACTTTGACCCTTGTCAGGATCGAACTCCAGGCTGTGGGCAGAGCTTGCCTGCAATACTGCAATTATAACTACTGCACCATCATGGCTCTTGCGTCTCTTATGTCCTTCTATGCCTCTTTCATTGTGGTTTTGTCGGTAGTGATGTGTTCGTGGGAAAGATGAGCAAAGAATCCTGGGAGCGTATGTCAAGAGGATATATTCCCAGTTGGGTAACCCAAGAATGAAGATCATGCCAACTGCCCAGCTAAAGCAAGCAGGCACCTATATTGGCAGCCCAATAAAATGGAAGATCCCTTTAGTAATCTTTTGTATTAGTGTTTGGTGATTTAGTATTTAGTATTAGTAAATCTTGACAATTACTAATGCTGAAAGCAAAGGAGGAGGTAGAGGTAAATTATAGCTGTATTTTAGCAAGAGAACCACATGGGTAGATAATATAAAATGATTGGTGATAACACTGCTAAATATTTAACCCAGCAAGTCAGACAGCATCCAATGTGCTAATGAATAAAAGCTGAGAATCTTTCAGATTATTAATAGTGCTTAGCACATGGTTAGATTAAAGTTGTTGGGATGTCTAGTTGCTGATGCTCCCATGCTAACAGACAATTACAGTGGGAACATGGAAGATAAAAAGGTATAAAAATGAGATAGGTCAAACATGAAATATGAACATGTTAGCATCAGCAAATTCAAATTCATTTTCAATTTTAGTGAAAAGCAAAAGAATTATTTCTCAGGTCACAAAAAGAAGGCAAGTGCATTATTGTTTTCATAGTCAGGAAGGTGATAGCAAGGAGAATATTTATTTATTTATTTGTTTGTTTTATTTATTTTGTCAAGCATATATAAGATAACAGGTAAAAGTATAAACATAATTTGAATACATGAAAAGAGTAAGTAAAAAGGAATATTAGGACAGGGACGGTAGGCACTCTGGTGCACTTATGCACACCCCTTACAGACCTCTTAGGAATGGGGTGAGGTCAACAGTAGACAGTTTAAGGTTAAAGTTTTGGGTGTTTGGGAAAGAAACCACAGAGTCAGGTAATGCATTCCAGGCATTGACCACTCTGTTGCTGAAGTCATATTTTCTGCAATCAAGTTTGGAGCAGTTAACCTTGAGTTTGTATCTATTATTTGCTCGTGTATTCTTGTGGTTGAAGCTGAAGTAGTCATTGACAGGTAGGACATTGCGGCAGATAATTTTATGTACTATTCTTAGGTCAGACTGAAGTCAGCGAAGTTCTAAGTTGTCTAAGCCCAAAATTTGGAGTCTGGTGGCATATGGTATTTTATTGTGGGTAGAGGAATGGAGGACACTTCTCATAAAATATCTCTGGACTCTCTCGATTGTATTTATGTCCAGTATGCAGAGTGGGTTCCAGACAGATGAGCTGTATTAAAGAATTGCTCTAGCAAATGTTTTGTATGATCCAGTTAGTAGTACAATATTACCAGAGAAGAAGCTATGCAAAATTAGGTTAACAACTCTAAAAGCCTTTTTGGCAATGTTGTTACAGTTGGCTCTAGCACTTGGATCTTTAGAAATGGGTATTCCAAGGTCCTTGACAGAATGAGAGTCATCTATAAGGTCATGTCCATCTAATTTGTATTTTATGTTTTGATTTTGATTTTTATTTTCCAATGTGCAAGACAGAGCGTATTGGTTGAGACTTGAAGTTGCCACTTGTTAGACCAATCTAACACATAGTCAAGGTCTTTTTGAAGGGTAGTTGCATTGTCAGTGGTATTGAATAGTTTAGCATCATCAGCGAAGAACATTGTAGTACAATGCAATCAATGACTGAATAATGTCAGTTAGACTTCACAGACAACCCTTTAATGTAACAATTCTGCATTTTTATGCTTCAATGCAGAAGAATGCAAAAAAAAAAAAAGGAGATCGATGACATTCATGGTTAAATTCAATCCGAAACCAAGAGAATAGACAAGCAAGAAGTGGTGCTTGTGGTTAGATACTGCAATGCCAAAGTTGGACATAAGAAGGAAAGCTAAGGAAGAAAACTTAATTGAACTGCAATTCTTGTAAACAGAAATGAAGGCGAAGAATTCACTTCTCAATTTTTGCAAGTTCATTGACTGCTAACATAATCTTCCAACAACCAAAACACCTATATAAGTGGACATTAGCAAATGAAGTAAACAGATATCAAACTGACTATATTATTGGCACCAGAAGATAGAAGAGCGTAATGATAAAAGCAAAGCCCTGGACTGCTGACTTGCAAGTCCAAGGCCAAACAAAAACAGAAGAAAGCTAACCGTTCCCACAATAAAATATTGAGGAGATACCTATGTTTTTCAAGGAAAACATCAGGAATTGCTTTGAAGTCCTGATTCTTATTTATAGAGAACCAGAGCAACTGTGGAACGAAATCAAAAGAAGCTGCTAAGGATAAATGTGAAAAAAAGACTGCCAAAAACCAAGAAACACAGAGGGGGAAAAAGAAGCAAACTGGATGTCATAATAAATGTTGGAAATTTCCCAGAAGACAAGAGATATCAGAGCCAAGAAAGACAAAGATTTCAGGAAGAACATATCGAAGAATTTCAAAGTGTTGTTAAAAAAGACAAAAAGCAATATTACTACAACATTAAAGATGGAACCCATTAGACATGGAAACATGAAAACACAAGGAATGTCTTCCAAAAGATTTCTGAAACCCCCCCCCCAAAAAAAAAGAAGAAGAAGCTCGATCCTCAAACTGGTATGCTAAAGATGCTCATGGATAAATAGTAACTGATTTAAAGAAGATCAAACAAAGATGAAAGAAATATACTGAATTTCCTGTAGCAGAAGGCTACAGGCATTGATGGAATATCTACAGAAATATGGCAAGCAACAAAAGAAGAATTCCAAATGGTACCAAGAAATCTGGAGAATAACTTAGTAGCCAATGGATTCAAAGAGCTCAGTCTACATAACAGTAACAAAAAAGGGAAATTTAATAATTCCACACAAATGCTTAGGATTATATAACAGACATTACACCCCTTCATAGAAAGGGAAATTCCAGATGCTGGACCTGTCTTTAGAAAAGGCCAAGGAGCAAGGACCATTATAGCCAAAGAATATGAAAACTGTAACTTCGTTGCTTATATCCTTACGATTTATATTGATATTGTTTCCTAGTATGATTTGATTGCTTATTTGTACTCTATGATTATCATTAAGTGTTCTACCTTATGATTCTTGATGAATGTATCTTGCCTTTTTATGTACACTGAGAGCATATGCACCAAAGACAAATTCCTTGTGTGTCCAATCACACTTGGCCAATAAACCTATTCTATTCTATTCTATTCTATTCTATTCTATTCTATTCTATTCTAGTCTAGTCTAGTCTAGTCTAGTCTAGTCTAGTCTAGTCTAGTC
>WNWU01000003.1:51954717-52022576 GCA_012654045.1 Ptyas mucosa
TCCAATCCAATCCAATCCAATCCAATCCAATCCAATCCAATCCAATCCAATCTAATTCTATCAAAAAGAAATTAATATGTGATCCATTGATACTGAATCCAAAGCCTTTGATTATCTCAGCTATGTCAAGCTGTGGTATGTGCTAAGGAAAATTCCAGAGCTTCTCATTGCCTTCATGTGAAACCTGTACAGGTAGTCCTTGACTTACAATTGCAATTGAGCCCAAAATTTATGTTGCTAAGTGAGACAGCTTTTAATTGGATTTAGCTCCCCTCCCCCACACACAAACATACACTCAACAACTGGATCATAGAACAATTAATTCAGTGCTCGCAGCTGAGGAATTAATAATAAGTTTCAAATTATCATGTTCTAAACAAATTGCCCACAATGCTGAGAAAGGTGGAAAGAAAAAGTCAACAGCCTTTTTTATGATTATGATAATAAAGAAGAAGGAAGGAGAAGAGGAGGAAGAGAAGGAGGATTCAAATCAAGCTGAAGTTACTCTGAAGCCATAGTATACGAGATTGATTAGTAGCTCAAAATTTAACTAATTTAATTATTTTTTGTGGAAAACATTTTTACAGTATTCATTTTAATAACTAAAAATGAAAAGAATATGTGCTACAGCTGTTTTTTTTTTAAAAAGTAAATTGCCATTTCTTTAATCTGCTACATGTTTGATGGCTTCTTAGAACCAACCGGCATGTGTAGAATGGATAGCAGAAGTCACATTATTCCACTCTTTGAAAAGCTCCTAATACAGCTTGCTACCTTGTGAAATATTTATATTTGGAGGGTGGGGTGAGGATTAAAAATGGGCATTAATCAAACATGAGACATTGAATCAAAAGCTTGGGAGAGGACTGTTAAGATGTCCCAGGAAGACCTGACCAGACCGTCATGGTATCAATCTCTCCTTTAAGACCTCAAACCTTTAATAGCAACTGGATGTGAACCAGACACTTCCCAGTGACATTGTGACTGAAGGGTGTGAAAGGCATGTCTTATTCCAGAGGGGGATGTAGGAATTTTATTTTACAACAAAGGCTGCTGTGAAATGTTGTTGTTCACATCAGGATCTCCGGGTCTTCAGGGAAATCAAAGGAAATCAAGGTCACCAAAAACCACCAACCAGCTCAGATTTCAGCAGATCCCTAACTGTCCAAGAACTGTTCAACTGTTCATCTATTCTTAAACTGTTTGTGCTGAGTGCTAACCAAGAGACTAAATCTGACATAAGGAAGGAAGGAAGGGAGGGAGGGAGGGAGGGAAGGGAAGGGAAGGGAAGGGAAGGGAAGGGAAGGGAAGGGAAGGGAAAGGAAGGAAGGAAGGAAGGAAGGAAGGAAGGAAGGAAGGAAGGAAGGAAGGAAGGAAGGCCCACCAAAAGTCTTTCTTAAGATTAACAATAACAAAAATTAAACAGGAGAGAAAAAGGAAAACTGGAAAAAGGAAAGCTGGAGGGCAAATGGAATTCTTTCTGAACCTTTGATAATTGTACAACTTTCCCCCCCCAAAAAAAGGTTTGCTTCCTTGTTTTGGGGTTTATCTTGGATCCCTTCAAACTGAACAGAAGTATAATTTCAGAATGACTGCATCACATAGGAATCTTGAGCAATATGAAATTCACTTTTAATGACTATGATGATTTAATTGCAAAATGTTTCTGACATGCTGTATGAGTTCAAATTTTTGCTTGTGCTCGGATGCATCCGGCTGCAGTGTCCAACATTATCCAGGATTCCAGTTGCCCTGATACCCTTTCCCATTTCCATTATGGCAATGTCCTTTCACCAAGTTCATCATTGGCTGCACCTAGATTTTTGGGAAAGAAGTCAAAGTGTGAATGCAGAAAATGAATCTTCAGTTGTATGTTGCCATTCATGGCCTTCTATGCTGTAAGAAGTTTATCAACTACATTAGATATGTCATCAGTGACAAGCAGTTCGAAGATCTGTTGGTGGGGCCAGAGAAAATCACCTGGAAAGCATTCCAAGAGAATTGTAGAGAATTTTCTTGGCAACTACAGAACACCAAACTACGTTCAGCTAGTTGATAAACTTCTTACATTATACAGGACCATAAATCACAAATTAAACATGTGATTCCGTCATGCCCTGAAAACTTACCTCTTCAAACAAGCCGGGCTGGCTTAAGCAGTATTTTAAATTTTAAATTTTATGGGGATTGGTATTTTTAATTTGAGCCGAAATTTATTATTCTATTTTTAATTGTTCTTATTATTTATATTATGTGTTTTTTAATTCCGGCTGTACACCGCCCTGAGTCCTCAGGGAGAAGGGCGGTCTATAAATTTAATATAAATAAATAAATAAATAAATAAAAACATACCAATAATGAGCCGTGGTGGCACACTGGTTAGAATGTAGTACTGCAGGCTACTTCTGCCGACTGCCGGCTGCCAGCAGTTTGGCAGTTCAATTCTCACCGGCTCAAGGTTGACTTAGTCTTCCATCCTTCCGAGGTCAATAAAATGAGAACTCAGAT
Organism: Ptyas mucosa; assembly: GCA_012654045.1. Lineage (NCBI taxonomy): Eukaryota > Metazoa > Chordata > Lepidosauria > Squamata > Colubridae > Ptyas > Ptyas mucosa. The sequence goes on from WNWU01000003.1 coordinate 51,957,226, forward strand.
TATTGGTGGTAATATGCTGACTCTGTAAACCGCTCTGTAGAGAGCACTGGAGTGCTGTGAAGTGGTATATAAGTCTAAGTGCTATTTCTATAATAGTTTAATTGATGATTTTTTTAATTGTAATTTTTTGTTTGCTTTTTTATGATATGCTGCCCACAGTCATGAATCTGTGAGATGCTTGGCAATATAAATCTAATAGATAGATGATATATGGATGGATGGATAGATAGATAGATAGATAGATAGATAGATAGATAGATAGTGTTTGGCCCGCCAGCGGCCTGCGTGATTGTTGCTGATCCCGACGACGAGGAGGCTGGTGTGGTGCTGCGCCAGCAGCCTGTGCAGCCGGCGCTTGAATTGGACAGCAAGGAGGCTGAAGAAGATGTGGTGCCAAGGCAGGGATTCAGCCAGGGTCTTCAGAACCCTCCAGAGGCTCCTTTAAGTGAAGAGGATGAAAAGGAGGAGCCTCTTCTCAATGCACAGGCCTGCAGAGCTGCCAAAAGGCAGAAGTGGTTCCTCAGGAGGAGTTCTTCTTGAGAGTAAGGGTTGGGGTTAATTGGCCACGCCCTTAGCCTATTTAAGTAACAAGCTGCAGGAAACAACTTTAGTTCGCTAATCATTGTGTTGGGATTTCTCTGCAACCTTGCTTCTGGGCTTTCTGCCAACTCCAGTAAGACTCTGACTATCTTATCTGTGGAATTCTGGCAGGCTGTTAAGAATGCTTATTAACAGCCGGCATTTGCTAAAACTGCGTTATTTGAGTAAACTAAGTTTTGTTCAGAGTTTGTGTGTGCTGTGTTCTTTGGGATCCGTAGCTGGGGCAGAACAGTTAGATAGATATAGATATACATACTGTACATACGTAGATATATAGAGGGAGATAGAGGGCGAGAAGCAAGCATGGTCTTGCACTCTCCTGGTTTCTTCCACTCCAGCCAAATCTAAAAGAGAATAGAATGAAAAATGTGTTACTGAACTTTCTAGATTGGAAATTATGGACAGCCGAACTGGCTGAGGACAACGGAAAGCAATGCCAACCTTCTACTATCTAGCAATAAGGTGAACTGAAATTTTTCAAAAGACATTTCAAAAACATCATGTGGAAGAGATAACACAAGCAAAGCTTCTTTTTAAAGACCCTGGGAAATTGAAAGACAGCTATCTAAATACTGCATGCTATTTAGTTTCTTAAACTAGCAAAATCTAGTAGCTCTTTCATCAAGGAAGTTACCCAGAATTCAGAGGAGGCAGTCCTGCAACAATGACTGGCTATGGTTATAAAACAGCTGCTCATTTTAAACAATGCACCCTCTTAAATTTCTGGATTCTGCTCTTTTTATCTGGAGGTGATAAATAGAGAAGGTTATTATAGTTTCCATAGGAAAAAGACTGAATGGAGGTAGATAAAAGTTGTTTCCTTTTTGCTTTGAAGCCGAGGGGAACGAAATATTATGGGAATGGATTGCATTGATTTTAAGGAACTTAAGATAAACATTTCATTTGGAAGACATCTAGGCAAGAACGGAAACAAAATTAATAGAGTGTTTTGAAAAAGTTTTAAGAATATTAAAAGCAAATAAGGAAAGAAATGATGTTAGTTTCAACAATTAGATGCTTGCTGCCCATTAATGACTCTCACAGTTAAATACATTAAAATAGGAATTGCGAGTGAAAGAATGGAGGGAAAGGAAGATAAAATAATTGGCTCCCAGAGTATTTGAAGTCGGTAGTCACAAATCCAAGTTGCATGTGTCTATGTGTGCTTTGGAGTTGGCTTCTGGCAATTGCCTGGACATACCTCTGCTGTTTTCTTGGCAAGATTTCAGAAGCGATTTGCCATTGTCTCCTTCCTGGGGCTGGAAGATAGTGTCGGGCCAAGGTCACCCAGATGGCTTTGTGCCTAAGATGTGATTAAAACTTATGGCCTCCCAGTCTCTGCCCTGGTACTTCAACCAAACTGGCTCTCAAAACAAGCTACGGTGTGTATTATATTTTGTCAAGTTGCAACTTCATTGAGATATATTGAACAGACAGGATTTACTCCTGTCAGGAAGCATCTTGTAAATTGCCCTAAAATAGTAATATTCTTTCAATTCAGCCTCCTTGACAGAGAAAATGAGATAATTCTGCATCCATATATTTTGGTGAAGCCCCCAGAAGATGGATAGGGTGCACATGCTCTTGATAAAATGCGGCACAGTATGGGCTGTAGTTATATATAACTTACATGACAAGATGACAGGGCAATCCTCTTCCCCCAGTGTGTTTCAACATCTGTTGAACAACAGATCAGCAGAAGGAAAATAAGGGTGGATGCTGGTTTTAAGGAGAAAAGAACTCAAAACAGCTTATCTAGTTTTTTTTTCATGGGTCAGATTTTTTTTTAAAAGGTTGGGAGTTTCTGTTCTGTCCATGGTGTTCCTCTGATATCTCCCACACTTCTTTTTTTTTTCTTTTTTCAAATGTTGGAGCTCCAAAGCAATAGAGAAAAGGTTCTCCACGGGCCAGCTGGAGGGACACCACATGACATTTTCCCCCGTGATGAGAAATTTGATCTTTCCTAAAACATCCATGTGGATAGAATCAAATGACCCAAAGGAACATGGGAGAAATCCAGTAGTATAAATAACTAGAATAGCACTTAATCATGGAAAAGTAGACTTGAAATTTACTAATATGTTCAACAGAGAATTATTCATTACACGCTTTGTGTATATTTGTCACACTCCCCAAAAGCAGGAGTCTTGAAAAGTTCTTCTTATGCTTTCAGAATGCTCTTTTAAGTTTTTTTTTTTTACGTTACTACTTAAAGAAGGGGGAAGGGAGTGTTAAATGATCCAGAGCTCCTGTCCTGCAGCCATTAAACGATGAGCAAGTTAAAATACATTTGGTGTGAGCTGCATTAAGAGCTGTGGTCCTTCTAGTCATTCTTGTTTTAATTGCATCATCTTTCATATCACTTTGAAATATTTCAAATGCGGCCTGAGAGCCTGTCTTTCCAAACAAATGAGACCAAAAAAAAAAAAAAGGACGAAGAAAGGAAATTGCAGTATAATGGAACAGATGGCTTGCAGCCATACCACTATGGGCTGTGTGATCTCATCAGAGCAAATATGTTAAGCTGCCTTGAATTTGGTTAGCACTAGAAGAGGGAATCTCTGAAGGAAGTTATGGGGAAATGTGGTGGTGGCATCTTGGTAGGTGGCAGCTTTTATTCGAGAATCAGGATTTAATTAAACATTCCCATGACTGCTAGAGGGTGCTTGTCCATATGAGATGCCGTTGTTTCCTGAAGTTAGGCAAAACTGTGCTTTATGGCACAGCAGAACTTGTGACCTCTCTATTCCGGTCAGATTACAAAGCCAATGTTTTTGCTTGTCTTCTCCTCTTCAATAGCTTGTCTCTTTTTTTCCCCTTTCCCATTTCCTGCCTGTGTAAATATAGGGAGATATTAGAAGTAAGAATGTCAAACATGTCCACTGACCATTTAAACAAAGATTTATTCATAGCTCTGGGGTCTACTGACTCGATAAAACTATTTCTCCTGCTGCTTTGGCTGAATGTTTCCCAAAGAGAGAAACTTTCAATCTGGATTTTCAATGGAGTAGAACAAGATTAAACGTGCCATGTATCTGCTCACATCGCATCACATCATAGGACTCCTCCCTGGTCAATACCTATCCTTGATTACCTGTGAAAACATGGCAGCCATTGATGTCGTTTCGATATTCACCTTAGCTCTTTTTCTATCCATTGTTTGACATCTAATTTGGGAAAGGGGCACTTATCAGAATACAAATGATATAGTTATGATTTATTGCACAGTCAGCCATATGTTTTATTATTTTGATTTGTCGCACAGGTCAGCCAGTGGTTCAGACTATGTTTGGCATTTTTATCTATCTATCAAGTCCTTCCCACGGACCTAGGATAGGCAGATATCATCATTTTTTTTTTGTCCACCAACAATCTTGGAGTGTCATTTCTATTCCCCGAGACACAATCCATAGTATGAGTGATATGTGATCATTGTTTATTGTACTAAATATACCATGTCCTTTGTGTTCTTTTCTGGTTTTGTTTGTTGTGCATCTTCCAGAGTCCTAGAAATTATAATCTATTTCTCAATCCTGGTAAAGAAAAGAAAGCAACAGTATTGTTATGATGGCGGTTGGGTCACTTAAGGAGGAAGTCCCTAATGTATCTATAACTTCTTTGAGGAAACTGCCTACCATCCATCTGCTCATGTCTTTTTTTTGAAGGTCATTTCTTGCTATTAGCAAAAGATAGCAATAAGGGAGCGGATAATGTGAATAAAATCTTAAGAATGTTTTTTATCTGTGAAGTCATAGTGAATATGCGCTTGCAAAATGCTTACCATTCAGTCTGCATTGTGCTGCTCATGCTCTTTAGATATTCCTGGCTGTTTTAGCCAATTAGCCTGTTATAACAACTCTATGGTCTCTTAAGGGTAGCATCTTAGGGACTATTGAATGCATTGGAATTGCTCTCCATATACGAGAAAAATCTATTGTCAAAATATCGATATGGGCTCTCCTTGACAGCAAAAACTCTGATGCTGAGGATATTGAAAAAGAAGGGAGTACATCTTGATCCCTGATGAAGTAACACCGTCAAGACCTTGTCACAGTGTCTGGATGACGGGGATCAGTTGTGGGTACTAGGAACTCCCATTCTTGATAACTTTCTAACCTTGGTCTAGAATGGAGATGCACTCCCTCATTTGGGAATGGGGGGGTCTTCTTGGATTCCTTGTTTCTGGTCAAGCAGAGGGTAGCAGCTATGGCCAGGAAAACCTTTGTATAGGTCCAGTTTCTAGGATGGTTATGCCTTTCCCTGGACTGAGACACCTTCCTTACAGTCACTCGTATCATGATTAGCTTGGACTTACTGTAACGGGCTTAATATTGAAGCCCACCAAGCTTTGTTTCTGCCTGGAATAGACCGATCACAAGGGCCTTCAACTCACTCCTATGTGCCCACTTGCTGAAAACCATTGGGGAGGGAGAGGCTGCTTTCCAAGGAACTCTATGAGAATGCAGAGGGCTAGCAGATGATGGATACATTTTATTGATCCTTTGCTGGCAGCTCTGTCATCTGCAGATCTGATAATCATCCCCTCAACCTCTTTATCCATTTCATTAATACAAATGTTGAATAACAGAGGTTTCAGGACAAAGTCTTGTTGTGTTTCACCCAACTTCAGATTAATAGAATAACAGAGTTTGAAGGCACCTTGGAGGTCTTCTAGTCCAACACTCTGCTCAAGCAGGAAACCCTATACCATTTTAGAGAAATGGTTGTCCAATCTCTTCTTAAAAACATCCAGTGTTGGAGCATCTACGTCTGCAGGTCTTATTCCACTGATTGATTGTTCTGTCAGGAAATTTCTCCTTAGTTCTAAGTTAGTTCTCTCCTTGATTAGTTTCCACCCATTGCTTCTTGTCCCAAATAGGTTGACCTGCTCTTCCTTGTGGCAGCGCCTTAGATACTGCCATCATATCTCCTTTAGGCCTTCTTTTCATTAAACTACTCATAGCCTATTCCTGCAACCATTCTTCATATTTTTTTAGCATTTAGTCCCTAATCATCTTTGTTGCTCTTTTCTGCACTCTTTCTAGAGACTCAACACTTCATGTACTGAAAATGATTTCCAAACTGATGTAGCATCATTTCTGATTACTCTCTGGCTATGATCATAGAGCAAATCAGGAATCCGTCTATGAGTTATTATCTAACCCTTATTTACAATATTATTAATAGGATTATTATGAGAAACATCTATTCTGTGAGTAGCTGCCACCAGGGCAACAGATCTTTCCAAGATAAGAGCTTTTAGGGGATGGGCATTAAACGGTCCCTGCATATCTTTACATGTTTGATATAAAAGGAGGAAAATGAAAACAAAGAACATACCCATTAGTTCTGGAGAGCAACAATCTGTAAATTATGTTGCTATGTGAACATTCTTTTTTCTCACTATTAAAAGACATATCATAATCACTGTGTTACAATTTCAGTGCTGTCATTCATTATTAAAAATAAGACACCACACTTTTTTTTTTATAACTGGTGGTAAAACTTTATTATTCAAGTTTAGATGTAACAGACATCTTTTGCTGCCTGAAGAATTGTTTGCATAAGAAATACACCAGGAACACGGTTGTGAATAGAAATGAACATGCAATATGAAGACTGGGGTGGGAGACAGAGAGGGAATAGGGGGAGAGGGAGGGAGGGAGGGAAGCAGAAACAGAAAACACAAACAAAAGCAAAAGCAAAATACTGTTCTATTTTATAGGCTAGAGCAGTGATGAGCATTTTAAGATTCAGTCCTATATTAAAAAAAAATTCTTGAAAATATTTGAAACTTCCATTATTGAATATTGCTACCGTATTACATTAAAATCAGCAATATTCTGAGATGGGCTTACTCCAGCAAATCAGAATATATTTAGAAAAGGAGAGAAGCATTCATACCATGAATCTAGTGGGGGGGGGGGGGCAGAGGATTTCAGATACCAGAGTAGAATAAGGAGAATAGGATGGAGCATTTATGGAGTATTTATGCCATGGGGCACAATCTACTGAAAGTCTGCTAGCTTGTTCATCCTAGCTCAGTTTCCATTCAATTTAATGAGGCTCATACAGTCAAATGGTGTTATCTTTGTGTATCATTTCAATTAGCGCTATGGAGAAGTTTGCAGCTTGGGTTTTCTGTTTGAAGTACCGTATCGTTGTAATCTCTGGCATTTTTGGAAAGATGAGGCCACCAGGCTGTAACAATGGGTTGCGGTAGCTGAGAACACAATGTTTTCTTGACAATTTTGCATTTAAGCATAGATAGGTTTAGTTTGGGCTCACTGCTTCTGATTTTTAGGCTTTCCCCCTTCCCTACGGTATTTATTACTCTAGTTGTCTAGTTGTCTCCTTGAAAGTGGTAATTAAATTATCTTGCATATAATCGTTTTAGTTGTTAGAAAAAAAAATAATGGATACAATATTTCAATATGGTGTATTTAGAACCCTGCATATCAAAGTGATCTTCTACGGGAAGAAAATATCCTTTGTGAGCAAAGGAAGACTTTTCCAACCTTGAACGAGGTTTCTGAGAGCTTTAGTTCTAACTCATCTAGAGCAGGGGTCTCCAACCTTGGCAACTTTAAGATTTGTGGACTTTAAATCCCAGAATTCCTCAGTCAGTTTTGCAAGGAATTCTGGGAGTTGAAGCCCACAAGTCTTAAAGTTGCCAAGGTTGGAGACTCCTGCTCTAGAGGGCACCAGCTTCATGAAAGAACCTGTTCGAGAGTCCATATCCTATAAATCGGAATGGAATCTGCACTGAAGAAGATTGACTCTTCACTTCATGGAAAACTGAAAGAATAAATCCTTTTCAAACTGGGCAAGATATGCCCCATTGATAGGAAATGAGCAAATATCCAAAATCTTTGACGGGAAATGAGCAAATATCCAAAATCTTTGGCATATCAATAATTAAAACTGGATATAGCCAGGTGTATGAAATCCAGATAAAACAACCTCTTGGGGTAAAAAAAAAAAGGGGGGGTTATGGGAATGAGATTTGTTTAGTTGGCACTGCACCTATACTCTATTATCTCTCTCTCTATCTTCTGTCTTTTTATGTGTGGGTGTCTGTATGAGTAAGAAACATACTGGGCTCATTTGTTCCCTCTAATACCTATAAAGTCCTTGGAATTTCTTTCACTGCATACTTAGAGCTCATCAAACATCTTATAAGTCCAAATATTTATTTTAATTTTTGGCTGACAAAGTGACAGCTGTTATCATTCAACTGTTTAGACAAGAAAATGGGTCGTTGTGAAGGGAAAAAAAAGAATTTCTATTAATTGGATAGCTATTGGGGAAAATATTTCCACTTTAAGATTTTATTTTGCATTTTTATTCAGATGTTAAACGTGCAATATTTGGTCAACCAAGCCAACTAGTTGGAATCGCAATGACCAAGATCAAATATGCAAAATGTAGTGCTGAAGCTTTTTATTTTGTCCTTTATATATTTTCAAACTATTCTATAATCTATAATTTGTCCAATGTGTGGATGATCACTCCTGGTCTCTCAACTATAGACCTTAATGCCAATAGAAAACTGAGCAGAAGGTCCATATCATAACTACTGATTCAAGGTTAACTTAGCCTTCCTTCCTTCTGAGGTGAGTAAAATGAGGACTCAGATTGTTGGGGGCAATAGGCTGACTCTGTAAACCGTTTAGAGAGGGCTGTAAAAGCACTGTGAAGTGGTATATAAGTCTAAGTGTTATTGTTATTGTCCATGGAGCTCTGTTTCATAAAAAATACAGGAGTGACAATCCAGCCTATTCTTTTGGATGGCTTATAGATCTTCTAAAGCAAAATAAAAGAACATTAATGGTTCTCCCTATCATTTTCAATGAATGGGGTGCTTCTGTAATTGCCATCCATTATTGAACTACTTTTTCGACAATGAGACCCTATTTAGGCATAATTAAGTTCAAAGAGATAGAAATCAAACTTAGCTATAATACCTATGATAGAATCATAGGATCAGAAAGAACCTCAGAGGTCTTCTAGTCCAACCCCCTGCCCAAGGTATACTAGCTCAGACAAATGGTTGTCCAATCTTTTCTTGAAAACCTCCAGTGATAGAGCACCCACAACTCTGGGAAGCAAGCTGTTCCACTGATTGATCTTTCTCCCTGTCAGAAGAAAGCAGGATGATTAGGGGACTGGAGACTAAAACATATGAAGAACGTTTACAGGAACTGGGCATGGCTAGTCTACTGAAGAAAAGGACCAAGGGAGACATGATGGCAGTATTCCAATATTTGAGAGGCTGCCACCGAGAGGAAGGGGTCGAGCTATTTTCCAAGGCACCTGAAGGCCAGACAAGGAATAATGGATGGAAACTGAACAAGGAGAGATTCAACCTAGAAATGAGGAAGAACTTTCTGACAGTGAGAAAAATCAACCAATGGAACAATTAATGCCTTCGGAAGTTGTGGGAGCTTCATCACTGGAGACTTTCAAGAAACAATTGGACTGACATTTGTTAGAAATGGTGTAGGGTCTCCTGCTTGAGAGGGGGTTTGGACTAGATGACCTATAAGGTCCTTTCCAATTCTGTTAATTTGTAATATTCAAGGAAATGTCTCCTTAGTTCCAGGTTGGATTTCTCTTTGACGAGCTTCCACCCAATGCTTTTTGGCCTTACTTTGCTCTGGAAGATTCAAGGACTTCCTAGAACACTTTTAATACAACACGAAGGATATAATGAGAAGAAAAGGGAAAACCTACTTGCATAAAGCATGAAAATAAAGAAATATCATGTCTCTAGCATTGTTTTTTCCTGTACTGTGAAACAAAACTTTTCTAAAATATGCAACGTAACTCTACATAATATATTGGAGGGAACATGGGTAAAAAAAGAAAGTGTTGATGTGTAGGAATAATGTGTAAAAAATCTAAGCCCCCATTCATCCCCACCAAAAAAAATCTATCAGTTTAGACAAGTTGGATCAGGCTATTTAATATTTTAATTAAAAAAAAAATGTACAAAGGTTATGCATTACAACAGACATATTGTTCCATCTACAATAACAAATCTATTTTTTTGTGCAAAAGCATCTGGATCTTTTTAGATGGTAGCAGCATTTCTAACTACCTTACTCTGCATCCAGCATTAGTGGCCCACTGTTAAGATAAGGAATATAAAAGATCTTTGATTCCATTCAGCTCCCCAAGACTTTTCGCTTTAAAACAGCTTCTCTTTAAGGAGCAATTCCACGGGTGGCAAATTAAATCCATAGCTGGAAGAGATCATCCTAGGACAGCCAAAAATAAGTATAGATAAAATAGAGATAGCCCAAGTATAACTTTATACTTAATTGGGTTAAGTATTTTTTTTTTTAAAAAAATAGTTGAAATGGAATTTCAATTCTGTCAGTGCCTTTGCAAATATTTCACTAGGAAAAATACAATGTGGGATGCATTTTTTTCTTTTTTGAACAGTTAGAATACTAATAGCATGTATTCCTTGTATGTTCGTGAAGATAAATTTGGGGACATTTTAAATGACAATTGAACATCCAATGAAAAACCTGAAGGGGGCATACTGCAATGGGCCACCATCAGCAAGCTATTACCCTTCTAAATGAAATGTCCTGAGTGGATTTGCAATTATATACTGTCTTATTTCTGTTTTATAGCCTTTTTTTTAAAAAAAAAGCCTTAAAATGCTTATTTCATTTCCTATTATGCTTTCAAATATATCTTTAAGTAATTGCCTTTTTTAAAAAAAAAGAAAAAAAAGTGAAATTGTGATTTAGATTAATTTGGGGCATTTTAATTTTGGGCTTACCACCTAATACAATTTCTATTGTTAATGAAACAAGAGCAAATTGTAAAAAAAAAAGTGTATTTCAAATCCTGCCACTGCCATAAGTATTGGAGAAGAAAAATGATATATACTTCAAGGTCCTAAAGTAGATGATTTTCAGAAAGAATGTGGAATGCCATTCTTTCTTGACTGTGAATATAAGCAATATTACTCTTCCTTGAGATGCAACCCACTATCTGTCTTGTGGTCTAATAATCCCACAATTATTAGTGGGATTATAATCCAAGATAGACACTAAAATAGTATAACAAACTTAGCATCTGAAAGATTGTTATGCGTAATTGCCAGGACATAATGGCTTGGTTCAGAGCAATATAAGTTCAATAAGTTGAAGGGTACAAGAGAAGATCCTTAGTCTTGGTATCAAATAATAGACTCACTTTAATTAAGTGGATGAATTACTTTCATCACAGGTTCCCTATGTAGGCTCTAAAAAACTGCCAAGGTCAGCCAGATCTTTGGAGACCAGCTATAGGACTGTCACTCAGGCAGATTGAAGTTTCCTGCTGTTTGCTTTCAATACAAATTTTGGAGGCATAGTTATGGGTAATCGCTATCATCATGGGGTTTGCAATTCATGGCAGGTCAAATTGCCATTTATGTTTTGCAAACTAAGGATAGTACCAATTGGTAGTGGTATGATGTGAATGCCCTATTTTTGTTTTCTAAAAGCTGGTTGAATTTCAGAAGAAACCACATGGATCCCAGTAATTTACCCTTTATAATGGTGACACACGGTACAATCCTATGCAGGAATTTATGTCACTGCGTTCACTGAAGCTTTTATTCCTTAGTGCGTACATTTAAAACTACACCCTTAGCTGTTGCATTTAGGAGGCTTAATGGGAAGTTAAATTGAGATAAGAGTTAAACAAGGCCCCATTTACTTTCTACAAATTGAGCCCCTAGCAAATAAATGCTAGTTTTAATTCTTCTTAAGATTCTGGTCTTGTAACTCTAAACTGGGGTGACTTCTCTCCATTTTATCTTGCCATATAAATTTAAATGCTCATTTCCTAGATTAGATGGGTCTAAATTTTTAGATTTAGATTTAGATTTTGACCCATCTACCCATTTTAAGGGTAGTTTTAATTGGGAATAATAGCCTGTAGGTGGGCTCAGAAGAAGGACCTTCCACATAAGCTTTGAAGATCGAGCCTGGAAATCCCTAGAAGATTTTCAAAAAAATAAAAATAAAGAGAGAGAGATGGGAAAGAAGAATGGAATATCAGACATTTTAATCTTCATTCTCAGTGACATTTAGGAACCGATTATACTCCACAACCGTAAGAGACTAAGACCGTGCAATGCAAAAAAAATAAAAATAAAAAATAAAGCCCCAGCGCAACAAAACAAGAAAACATGTAGCGACGGTGTAATATGGTAAAAATGGAGTGCAATGCTAGTACAGAATGCAATTAAAAACTTGTGTGCCAAGCAGTCAGATGGCACCTCTTGACATAATCTCTGAAATGTTTCAGCTGAAACATAGACAAAGCAATAAAAAGAGGATATATGTTTATCATTTTAAGCATAACAATGTGAGTTAAGATCTTAAGAATACAAAAAGTACTTGGAATGAATAGTGCTACTCTTTTTCTTCCTCCTAAGTAGGCATAAAAATATTTTCATTTCCTTCTTCGTCTTCGCCGTCTCGTCTTCGTCTTCTTCTCCCCCCCCAAAATATCATTATTATCAACAAAGTCCATTCATTTCATGTTACCGTTTACAATTTTAATGCACACACACACGCGCACAAATCAAAGATACCTACTGCAATAGAAAGTTGCTTCATTACCTTGTTTGCTACATTTGCAAATGTAAACAGAGCGAGGCTGAGCCAGCGCTGAATCTTATGCATGATGGAATATCTTTGTTGCATACGTACACTGTAGAAAATAATTATTCAATATGTCAGGCACCATTATTTGAAATGTAATACATTAATATTTACTAGAAAAATAAGTTTTTTTTTTCCTATTTGTTCTCCCAACTTCTTAAATGAAATAAGTTAATCTGACAGTACATCCAGTAGCTTGTAATATCTCTTGTAATATCCCTTTAAGAAAATAAGAATAACAACAACAACAACAACAACAAGAGGACTGCCTGGGCCAAGATAATGAAATTGAATTGAAGTCCACCCTTTATTAGATTCTTGCAACATTTGTGAAGGTTTGTCTAACAGCACCTTGAACCAATGACTGAATATTTAGTTATTTAGCCCTATTTCCCTGAGCAGTTATGCTGAGGAGCTTTCCCTTCATGGAATAATTTTACAAAAGGTTTATTATTATTATTATTATTATTATCATTATCGTCATTATTATCTTGCTCTCAAAAATATTAAAAATAAGATTGGCCATGAAGGCAAACACTACCAAAAGCCGGAGTTAAGTCTGGTGAAGCAATTGACCACTGCATATAAACAATCTAAGGACTTCTGGGAAAAGTCAGTCCCACACTCTACCTGAAGCAAAATTGAGAGAACAGTTAGTCAAGCATTAATACTATGAATGTCAAGTCCGTAAAGTAGCTTTCGTATAAGAGAGAGATCAGAAAACAGAGTACTTTTCCTATATTTTGGCCAAAAGCATCTCACATCCACAATCTCCTGAGACGTAGTTTGCAATCCCCAGATCTACTTGTGAGCCGAATTTCAGTGAATCTCTCTTATGAAGGGCTTTCTCGCCATCTTTAAAACTTAAGAAGCAGCTTGGAAAGAAGGTCTTCTTGGCATAAAAGATCATGTTCTGAGACTCCCATAATTTTACTTCCATCTTTCCTGAGAATTGTGTTATTTACTTGATTTCAGAGTGAAAGGGAAGGAACAGCTGTGGCTGAAAATGAACGCTCCTGGTCTTCGACCTATTGCATAAGCAGTGCTCCCGCTGCGCTAGACCTCAAAAAAGATTGAAGGGCTCTGCCGTAGGGGATCCAACAACAGCTACCCACTGGCTTAGCACCAGAGACAACTGGAAAACAAAACAGAATAAAACCATACCAAACAAACAAACAAAACAAAACAAAACAAAAAAACCAACAACAACCCTACTGCCTTCCAGATTGTAGAAATGCTGTGGCAGGAGGATGCTGTGGCAATAAGGCCAAAGTGAACCCAAATGGAGGAAAAAAAAAATACTACTAGATTTCTGGGCATCAGTTTATTTAACAAGTCCATTTCACTATACAATGTGCATATGTGTACTGTACACCTGCTTCAGCATTATACATCTTTGCATTCTAGCCAGCTATGTTTCTCGTACAAGAACAAAAGCATTATCTGCCTGGTTAAGTTTTGCAAAGAGACCTTCCCTGATATAGTGTCTTTTGTATAGATTTTTTTTCCTTTCTTATTTATAATTTTTTTTTTTATTTTGCAGGATGGGTCCCGAGTGATTGATTCCTTTACCCCTCCCCCCATTCCAGCTGCCATCCTTTTTTTTTTTTTAATAATTGTCTTTCTTAAGAACTTTTAGTTTGCTTGTATGAAGCAAAAGGAGGGAAGAAGAAAAGATTGTATATTGGATAAGGCATGCTTGCTATATGAAGTGCTTAAGACATTACAAGCTATTGAATTCCCATCAAGGAAAACCTATTTCTGTTTAATTGTGCTAAGTGCTAAGGTTTTTTTTTTTTATTATTATTATTTATTTATTTTATTTTATTTAATTTTACTCTTTCGGTTTGCCATTCGTTTCCGCTTGTGCATTGTTCTTATGTAGGCCCCTCTGGATGTGAGTGGTGAAGTCATACTTGTCCGTGCAAAAATATTGGCATATGCTGCATTGAAAAGGTCCACTGTCACCATGGCAACTCATATGCAAGGCATACATCACTTCATCCAGAAAGACAATGCCACAGTGCACACACTTGGTTGATAGATCATCTTGAGTACTTCGGTCAACTTTCTCGGTTTTAACTACATTCAAGGAACCTTCATTTTTTACATTTGATGCTGTCTTAGCTTTCTCCTTAGAGGCACCATTTGCAGTCGCCCCAGGTCTGGAATGTTTTATCGCCAAATCTAGAGGAATGTCATTGTCAGATCCAACAGCTGAAAAATGAGGAGGCAGATTAAAGGTGGGATAAGGCACATAGTTTTGGCAAGGATTTGGTAGGCCAGGCACATGACTCAAGTAGTGTGGATTCCCAGGAACGGACAGCTTATATTTACTCCAGAATCTCAGCCAATCAGCTTCACTTTGAAACTCATTGTGTACAAACGGAAGTCCAAAAAGTGGGTATTGATACTTCTCGATAGGGCTTCCGGGTGGTGAATAGTTTAGGTGTTTAGCAGGTCTCATGTATTTCTCTATTGGGCTGCCTCTCTCTGAGCTTCCTTTTCCTTCTGATATAGAGGAACTATTGCCTGGGTCTCCAGAACTTTCCTGAGGACTTTTTATCTGAATGTGCAAAGGTTGCATCCTTTTATGAATATCCAGAGATTGGCCGACCAGTATTGACTGAGGAGCGGAATGGCTTTTAGTCAATGAACCCTGGGCTTCATATTTACTTAGGCTGGGAAGCTGGATTTCTCGCTGATGACCTTCGGTTAAATGATCCTCTGACCTCCTATCTAATGGGCTGCCGTTGACTTGTTCCTCGCTGTTCCCTCTCTGTTGTTTGTTTAGCTGCTCAGCCTGAAGTGCCTCTGGGTTAAGGCGTTTTCTTGTCCGTCTCCTAATGATCTGTTCACCGTTGTTCTGCTTAATGATGTTTAAAGGCCTGGGAGTCTGCATATAAAACACAATAACATCATCAATAAAAGAGCAACGCTAAGCAAAGCTTTGCAAAACTGTTCATGCAAATCCCTTGATATACTTAAAGAGTTCAGTTAAGTCCAATCAAACCATCCAGGGGAACTGTTTTAAGGAAGGTTTTATTTGGAAGGAAGAGGCAAGGGCAGTGAAGCACAGGAAGCTGACTCCCTGGTTTTGAATAATTAAAGCGTGTCACGTGTTACATTTTGAATCCCTTTAGTTGGCATGTCATGATGTGAATGTCATGATCTTCATACAACAACCTTGAAAGTGATAAGGCACCATCACTGTTGTCCTTAGAATGTAAAATTCACCATCGGTTTCATATGGCTATCAAGCCTGTATCACGGAAGTCTTTAAACCGTTGTTTCACAGATTGGATGCTTTATGAAACCTTCAAGGTTGTGATGGAAGGAAACGTACAAGAAAGAGGAAGGAGAAAGGAAGAAACATAAATGGACATCTAACTCATTGTCAAATGGTACGGTTTCTTCAGTTATGTTTCTTTGTCCTTTATATCTCCTATCATATTTATTTATAACTATTTTCATTTATTTATAACCATTTTCAGGCCATGATCAACTTGAAAAGCAATATACAAAGGGATTAAGAGTGTGATCAATGAACTCTGTAACAGCTTGAATTAATCAAATGCGCTAATATGCAAATAAAACCCACTTTACAGAGCTGTTCTTTTATCTCCCGATCTGCCTCCTTCATCCACCTTTGCCTCCATTAAGTTAATTTCTAAGATAATTAATTTCTGCTCCTAATCGCCTATCTCTGCTTGCTAAGCTGTATTCAATTACGATTGCCAATCAAAAAAATATCCTTATGATTTAAATGCAAGATAAGAAATGGTCATCTGTGCAGAGCTCAACGTGGGATGCATAATTGTGACATTATCTGATTCTTTGGCAACAGCGTACACACATGCAAAAAAATCATCCTTTTTAAACTATCATTCTCAAAGTTCTCTTTAGCAGGATTTATTGATAAATGAAACAGATTTTCAAGAAGCCTAGTGACAGAACTGTCTTCAAATTAGAACCAATATCCCTTTGTACATTATAGCAGAAATTTTCTGATTCTTTTTCTGACAGATGTCAGCGAGACTTCACAGCTGGCTATGTGCATGACATTCTCTTGAATCTCTTATCAGTCTAGGAAACAATTCTTACAGATATGAAGGAGACCTTGTTGCCCGTCTGCAGAATTACATTTACATAATACACCAGGACATTTGAGAGAGGAAGGAAGGTGTTTCGTGTAAATGTACAGGCAACCACACTAAAAAAAATGCACAGTCATAATAAGCATCCTGTTCTCATGTTTTTGCTTATCATAGTCTCTGCATCACACAAGGGGGAGTAGCAAATTTTCACGTTAGGGGAAGAAAGATGTCATGATGATTATTATAACAACAACTCCGAGGATTATCTGGCTATAGGAAAAATCCTGCCTGGTTTTCTGCATTTATAGAAAATGATAGGCAAACACTCAAGACCCAGTCCTGCAAAAGATTATTTGAAGCTTAGTAAACAAATCTATTATTTTATTGCTATTATAATACCGGTAAAACAGTAGTGGGATTCAAAATGTTTTACTACCGGTTCTGTGGGCGTGGCATGGCTTGGTGGCCATGGCAGGGGAAGAATACTGTAAAATCTCCATTCCCTTAGAGGCTAGCCTTCCGCTCCAGGGGAAAGTTACTGCAAAATCCCCATTTCCTCCTGATCAGCTGGGACTTGGGAGGCAGAGAATAGATGGGGATGGGGCCAGTCAGAGGTAGTATTTACCAGTTCTCCAAACTACTCAAAATTTCTGCTACTGGTTCTCCAGAACTGGTCAGAACCTGCTGAATACCACCTCTGCGGTGGAAAGAATAACAGAATAAAAGAAGGGACTTTGGAGGTCTTCCAGTCCAACCCCCTGCACAAGCAGGAAATCCTATATGGCTTTAGACAAATGGTTGTCCAGAAAGACTGGAAGTCCTACTCCCAATGGGAAGAGGCAAGGATAGAAGGTGAACTGGAACGTTCTGGTTCTCGGCAATGAGACTTCCGCAAATTGAGACAAAGGACCAGATCATCCATGGTTGCACCAGGCTTACAGTATGTGATCACCTTTTGCAAGCTTCCGACAAGCAAAGTCAATAGGGAAGCCGGATTCACCTAACAACTGCAGTTATTAACAACTGCAGTGTTTCACTTAACAACTATGGCAAGAAAGGTCGTAAAATGGGACAAAACTCACTGTCTTGTTTAGCAACAGAAATTTTGGGCTCAACTGTGGTCAGAAGCTGAAGACTACCTGTATTGCTTCTGTAAACATTGAAAAGTGACCGAGGGAACAATGTTCAAGTACATAGTGCAACAGAAACTTTCTTCCTGATAAAAATAACTATCTTAGTTATATGCTGATCTGGGCTTTCTGTATAAGTAATATACTGAGGCCATGATGGAGAAAATATGTCAAGGCCAATAGTCTTAAACAGATGAGTTGGGCACTGAGACACCCATCAACAGCAATGCTTGGATGGGGTCACTTCCACTTTTTCCTGGGGTATGGATAATCTGTCGTCAACACATTAATTGGAAGGATGGTTGGTTAGCATCAATTGCCAGAAGTTAAAATCTTCCAGAAATGGAATTACAAGAACAAGAAAAAAATGCACTCAATGAAACGTCTCCAAAAACAGCAATATAAATGGGAGGGAAATGGCAGGGTGGATTATAGCACTTCATCTCAGAGTTGTGAAAAATCTCCAAAGAAAAATAATCCTGAAAATTCAGGCATGTCTCTTCTTTCCTCTTCCTCAATCCCTGATTCAGTACATTTGGGTGGGAACAAGAATGAATGAATGAATGAATGAATATTAAATCTTGGACAGATTAAATGTAGGTATTATGGTTTAAAGTACTCAACCTACAGAAAGAGAGTCTGAAAAATTCTAGCCTTGCCTCTCCAGTGATACCATGACATTCTCACGGGCAGTTTGTTTGTTAAAATTTGTTACTACTGGTTCTGTGGGCGTGGCTCGTTGGGGGGTAATGTGATTGGGTGGGCGTGGCCAACTTTTTTTTTTAACTTTTCAAAACATTTTTTCTACAACCTCTTTGGCTGAATAGGTTGTAGGTTGAATAGGTTAAAAATGCTTTTAAAAGGCTCTGATGATCCCAGCTGAATTGCCTGATTGTCAGAGGCTTTTGTTTTCTTTTAAAAACATTTTTTTTTTTTTTTTTAAAAGTAAAAAAAAAAAGCCTCTGATGATCGCGGAGCTCAGCTGGGCATGGGGGGGGGGACAGGGATTTTGCTACCGGTTCTCCGAATCACCCGCCATTGCTAACGGGTTGGGCAATCCGGTCTGAGGCAGGAGCGTGGAGGTGCGTGCTCGCGCTCACATTTGCGAGCCGGTAGGGAAAGGTAAGTGAATCACCCCTGACTGGGGTGAAATTCACTTACCTTTCTCTACTGGCTCACAAATGTAAGCACGAGCGCGCACCTTCTCCACACATGCGCAGACATGATGACATCTGGTTGGGTGGGTGGAGCCTTCCGCTGCCGGCGCTTCCGGATCACATGATCCGGATAGATCTGGCTGAATTTCACCACTGATTCCCACCCTGCCCCTTGTATCCTCAGCAACCTCAGGAACTCCCTGCCAAGCAGAAACATGTTGTGCTAAGAATGGTTTGACCAACGTCAACTGCTACAGAAGTCATCATCCAGGGGCAGCACATTGAAAGCCCAGAGAAGTAGTAAGCACATGTTCCTTATGAAAAGTATTGTTTGTTTGATTCTCTCTAGGCAAAATCAGGTGGCAACGTGGTAACATTCGTATTAACATTCAACTCTGAAATCCATGAATGTGAATAAAGGATGCTTCCAAGGTTGCCAAAGTTTGTTTCCGTTTCTACAGCAGGGATTTGCTGTTCTCATTTTTCCCTGGCACCCCAGTCATGACTCCATAATCAGATCCAAAACCTGCCTACGCACATCACAGAAGAGATTTGGGAGGGAATCAGAAAAGCTCAGAAAGGATGGGACAACCCATTGCATTAGGCAAAATAGAAAAACAGACAGTAGCAGTGGAACCGTTAATTGTATTGTTTTTTCCTGAAAGTAAGGTCTACCCCTATTTGCTGTTATTGTTCAGTTGCTAAGTTGTGTTGCAACCCCATGAACCACAGAATGCCACCCCACCCTTTGTCCTCCACTGTCTCCCAGAGTCCTTGTCCCTATTTACTGGGGTATAAATTCATTCACTGGATATACCGTGTTTCCCCAAAAAGAAGACCCTGTTTTATATTTTTTTGAACCCTGAAATAAGTGCTTGGCCTTATTGCCATGCGCTCAAAAGCCTGATTGGGCTTATTATCAGGGGATGTCTTATTTTGGGGAAAACGGGGTACATTCTTTATATTTTTTTAATGAAGAAACCTCTGGTGTTTACATTTAATTACATAGACTTTTTTTCCCTATTGCTAACTCTGTAGCAAATTTAATGTTTAGCAACACTTTCGCCCTTTGCTTGGGTAAAATTAAACTCATTAAACGTTAGTGTGCATCAAGTAGAAACTTAGTAGCTCGTTTCAAGACTAGTATTTAAAATGGTTTTACCTTAGCTCTCTACTCACAAAAATAAATGTAGCTCCAACTTACTACCAATTAGCATTGGCATTAATAATTGATTTCTTTTAAACCAGCTTTTAAAATTCCCTCGATGCCATCCATAGCAAACTGCAAGGATGCCAAAATAATGACACATGAGTGATGATGTAATCATACAAATAAATGACTCACGAGTCATGACATTTGTCATAAGTATGTAAATCACAGTGTTTGGCTAATAATGTTGTCATTTGTTTCTCTTGCTTCCTCCAACAAAGGCCCATGCCAAAGAAAATTATTCTAGTAGTTATTAGTAATTCTATATTTTTTACCACAGCAAAAAAAAAAAAACCCACAAAAAAACTTGTGCAAAATTAAAAGCATTTTAAAAAGTAACCTTCACTCGACAAGTAAAACTTTGTTGCACTAAGTTAACCATCTTTACATGTTGCAGGTCCCATCTATTAGAGAAATACATCTGGCGGGATCAACAAAAAGAGCCTTCTCAGTGGTAGCTCCTTCCCTATGGAATATTATTCCTTGGAGATAAGATTGGTCCCCACTTTGTTACTTTTCCAGAAGACCACGGGTGAAATTCAGTCGGTTCTAATTGGCTTGAGCGAACCGGTAGCAGTGGTTGCGGGAGGCTCCGCCCACCCGCGTGGACGTCACGATGTCCCTTTTTTGCAATGATTTTCAGCCTCGCACGCACATTTGCGAACTAATAGGGAAGGTAAGGGAATTTCACTCCTGCAGAAGACCCTGAAGTTAAGGTTCTATAGGCAGGCCTGGGGACCCTAAGCTGATTCAGAGCCAATCAAGTGGTTGGTTGTTGTCAATATAGGAGAAATAAGATTGTACGCTTCTGATTTTTTTAATGTTTAAGCTATCTGGAGTCACTGTGTGTGAGTTGGGCAGCCATATAAATTTGTTTAATGAATAAAACCTTCTGGCCATAACAAAGACATAAACAAAAAGCATTTATGATAAATCAAAATATAAACGAGCTGTGTGCTCTTATCTTTGTTTTATTTGGCTCTTTTTTTCCTCGTTACATGTTGCAGTCCAACCCATTTGAGGTTAATTAGATATAATTTTCCATTTTAGCTAATGTACGACACAGTATCGCAACTGAAATAAACCAAGACCTTTTAAAAACAAATGAATGGAACCTTCATGAAGTGTGAAAACTGGTAAAAAACTGAATGTTGATCCATAGATTACTTTAGGCCAGTTTTTTTTTTCTCAGTTGCTAAGGTTGAGAAACACTAGTTTAAGCCAGCTAATAGCTGGAGATTCCTATGAATTCAACCATATCCTTTACCCAAGAATCAGATCAATTTAAATCAGAAACAGAAAACTTCCTGAAGCTTTTCCTGCCTTTCTGATTTTAAGCCAGGGCTCAGAGCCATTAACATAATGATGATAATGATGGCATAATGATGCCATCAGCAGCAACCAAACTCAAGACTGGCTTATTCAATATACGGCTGGCAAAAATAGGCTGAAATAAGTTGAGGATCATCATAGACCAGTGATGGCTAGCCTTTTTGCCATCGTGTGCCAGGAGAGGGGGGCGGGGCGGAGGAGGGTCATGCGCGCACGTGCCCACACGCATGTGCGCGCAACCTCCCTCCCCCCCCTCCTGGCACATGATGGCCTGGTAGGCCCGTTTTTCTTTCTTACCTGGCTCCAGATCCTGCCTATTTATCTGGGAAGGGCGAAAACAGCCTTTCCCACTCCCTTGGAGGCCCTACGGAGGCTGAAAGTGGGACAGGAAGTGACATTTTTTGCTGTCCCCAGCCTCCAGAACCTCTCTAGGAGTCTCTAGAAGCCTCTCTAGGAATCACTAGGAGCCTCTCTAGGAGTCTTTGGAGGCCGGGGACAGCAAAAAAGTCACTTCCTGTCCCACCGGAAGTCAGGAAATGGGCCCTTTCAGCCTCCGTAGGGCCTCCAAGGGAGTGGGAAAGGCTGTTTTCACCCTTCCCAGATAAATAGGCAGGATCTAGAGCCAGGTATGAAAGAAAAACGGGCCTTCCCCACCCACCCCAGTCCCTCCAGAGGCAGGAAACAGCCTGTTTCCCTACTTCTGGTGGGCCCAGAAGGCCCGAAAATCAGCTGGCCAGTGGGCGCATGCGCCCCAGAGCTGAGCTGGCGTGCCCACTAATATGGCTCCGCATGCCACCTGTGGCACGCGTGCCATAGGTTCGCCATCAGGGTCATAGACTGTCTAAATTTGCAGAGTGGCTTCATAAAAATAAACTTAGGGCTAAGAGGGAAGGAAATCCTGCAAAGGCTTGGTACTATTTAGATGTTTAATCAGAAAGGAGGCACTAATATACACCGAAAGATATACGCTATTTTAGAATATCACACTTTATATAGTTCATGTTATCTTGGATGAACATGGATAACTTAGATAACTGTTTATATAGTTAACTCCCAGGATAAATACACTGCTTAGGAAAACCATGGAGAAAAACCTGGTCAGTATAATGTTACTTCTTCTTCTCTTTCAGACCAACTGGATGATTGATTGGTTGATTAATTAATTACCTTCAAGTCAGTGTCACTCTTAGCAACCATATAGATAAATTCTATCCATAATGATCTGGGATTATCTTTAGACCTTGGGTGACTTTTCTGGGAGTATCCTGGGGTTATACAAACTTGGCATACATTTCCTAGGTCCTTCACTCAACTCTCCCAGGAAACACACAACCCTTCCCCCACCATGATAAGGAGCTCAGCAAGACTTGGGGCTATTCTGGGAATAGAGGGAGAAAATAATTAGCCATCAATTCATGCCTATTTATGTTTCCTTATACAATTCCTTTCAATTAGAGACATTAAGGAGTTGTCTTGAATTAGAGTTAGAATATTCATCCTTTTAAGTTTAGTACTTTCTATATGACTGGTTGGCTGATTCTAGGTTTCCAGATCAACCTGGAGATACTAGGAACTGTATCTCCTGGATGGAGACTGAATGGAACTGAATGTCCTGGATGGAGATTCTCAGTCATCGAGGTCATGGTTGTCCCAAAGATGCTCTTTCAAGAGGCAACTGGACTTTCTGGCTTTTCTTTGAAGATGTTTCGCTTCTTATCCAAGAGAATTGAAGAAGCTTTTTGGATAAGAAGCAAAACGTCTTCAAAGAAAAACCAGAAAGTCCAGTCGCCTCTTGAAAAAGCACCTTTGGGACTAGGAACTGGTCATAAGCTTCAAGCTACACTACCAGCTTCTCCGTCATGAGAAGGAAGGAATCTTGAAATATTCCTTTTTCAACAAAATTCTGTGGACGTCTTGTGTGAAAGAAGGAAATAGCTCCATTTTTATTCTTTGTTTTGTCTCCAAGTAAATAAATGCCTCGTTGGGCATCTCCAACACTGACTCCCCTTCTCTATGGCATATCAGCATCTTCCATAATGAATCACATCTGATTCTGGAGTGACCACACTGAAGAAAATGTGCAGTTAGGAAATTAACCACAGCTGCCCAACTTCAGCTGAGTTGCTGAAAACCTTCCCAATATAAAACAAGCAAGTTCTTCCTACCGAATGAAGCTTCTGGTAGAGACCACACGCATTGCAGACATATCCTCCATTCGCGTTCTTTCGCCAGAGTGAGGTCTTTGTGGTCAGGCAATTGGCACAAAAAACACCCGAACCTCTACGTCTCTAAAATTGGGGATGGAAAAAAGAAAGGGGGAAAAAAAATGTCAAAGGTTAGTCACGTGATCTGTAAATATGGCAAATGTACACAACAGTTTTCTATTTAGCTTGATAGTATAAAATTACACTGCACTGAACAAAAAGATGATTTTCGTGACAATTTACCCTGCACTAATAGATCAAGTGTGCAAAACAAAATACCTTTGTTTTCCTCCAAAGGAAACAAAAGTTTACCAAATTCTCCAAATTTGGTAAACTGCTGAATTTGTGCCTTTTAATGAACAAATTTGATGCCCTGAATTTTAAGATTTTTATTTTTTTTTTAGAGTTGCTCTTAGGTGTTTCCTCCCCCCCCCTGGATTTTGCGTTATTTTAATGGTGTGATCATCAACAACACTTAAACACTTAAAACATAAATAAAAATCTTTCCAATTAATTTCAATTTGCACGTAGCCTTACTTCAGTTCTTAAAAGGTCTTTCTATCTCTTTAACAAGATGCAAAGTGTTAAATTACAGGCTAACGTAATTATAAAAATCACATATGTTCCTTTTTATTTCCTAAAGCCCACTGAAAGCATGGCTCAAATTTAGTACTATGAAGGTGTATATAAAGCTCTACTTTGGTGATAAAACCACATGATGTTGTCTCATCAGCAGATGGTGTAAAGCATACTTATAGGAATGCAAAGTGAACATAAATGATGGTGTGATTGAATTCCACAGCTTTCTTAATCCCGCAACTGAGAATGATCCGTTAGATTTCTTCTATTGTATAAAGATATCGTTTAAGTTAGTTAAGAATTTCACAGAAGAAGAACACGGCAAAATAAAGTACTACAGGCTGACTTTATAGACATAACCGTTAATAATTATGACATGGCTATTTCTCCCTCTTCTAAGGAAAGCAAATCTTTTCAAGTTTCTTTTTTTAACATAAACATTTATTAAGAGTTCTTCATTTTGCACAACTGCGGAAGGGCGAACCATTTCAGCAAAAAGAAAAAAAAAGCTTAAACTGATTTAGTTCTAAATTTAAAAATTACTAACCTTGTAAATCAAAATTTCAAGGTTTCCTCAAATTTAAGCAATTCGTTTAATTTTACTCCATACTGTAGGGAAGGAATGCTGGTGCCAAGAAAGTACAATGGTTATAATTGTACTCTGATACATTTCAAATGGAAAGCTTTTTGCAGACATAATTTTGGCTTGGAGCATGGAACACTTTCTTGGCATAGAAAGGGCATTTGATTCATCGGGTGTTTCGCAATGTATCACTAAAAAGACCTGGTGATCAGCCAGTTCCCTATAGGGTAATTTTTCCATCCAGATGTAAGCGCTATCAGAGGCCCTCGTCAGCTAAACTAATTATGATCTTGCATTTGCTGATGGCTGCTCGCTTCTAATGTTTAGCTTCCCCATTAATCCACTATACGGCAAAAACATAGGAAACAAAGAATTGAGGGACTAGTAACCTACATGGCTATACAATTCTAACATAAGTGCAATATTTTAAGAAGATTGGGGAAACATTTTCAGTAAGAACTGAAATCAGACCAACAATTGCCCTTTTAAACCACAAATATAGTTTCATTAGTGTAGCGAGTTGGGTTTCTTTAAGTCAAATCAAGAATGCCAAAGGAATAATCAATTCTTCCATCTCTGCCTCTAAGCTCAATACCACTTAATCAAAACTATAATTATATCTCACTCTTTCACCTAAATCTCAAGTGCAACTGGACTTGAGAATGGTCTTAAGTAGCTTCAGATTTATGTTTAAAATGGTCAATTTGTTTGTTTTAAATACATAAAATGCACTCCCCAAACCACAATAATATAGTATGCATGCTAACCTAATAGTCTAATGTCGGTCAGTGAGTTTGCCTAACAAGTATCTAAAGTCCTTTTAAAAAAAACTCTGTAGGCTAGTTTATCCACACAAAAACGCTCAGCTGATTGCCAAAACATTTTCTTTGGAGATCAATAAACTTTTAGTTAAATGAGATTACAGTTACACATGCAACGAGTTCTAATGGAAACTCTTTTGCATGGCCATCTTTTGAATCTGCTTGAAAAACATATCAGTCTGTTCCAAATGTTCTTAGAAATGGTATATACAAGCAGAGGCACGCTGATCAGGGTGTATACCAAGTGTGAGTTTTTCCATGCTTGACAAGTTTGATGGGTGATGGTTATTTGGCAGATTTTTTTTAAAGAGACCAGATAATTGTTTTTAACAAACAAGTACTCATCTGGAGTTGACAATTTACAGTTTTCTGCTATATGTTGTACACACATAGTTGTAACAAAGGGATAGGGCATTAATTATGTAATTGTGGCTACCCGCTTAATTTTCTGAAAACTCATCACTCTCTTCTCATGCATTTCCACGATTATACTGAATTAATATCTCCTTGCAGCATTTAGTTGAATTTTAGTCTTGATTATAAACAAAGGAAGCATGAATATTTATTGTTTTGGATATATGTATTTATGCATTAAAAAAAAAAGATGTAAAATTTAAAGAAAGAATTATACCCAGAGGAGGTGCATTTATTTTGTACAATAAGCACGGGGTTAGGATCTAGCTTAACTGGACGAATGAACGAAAGAATATCAGATTTATGCTTTGGAAATATATACACTGCACATTTTAAATTCAGCTTTTTGGTAGAACTGACATCTGCTATAACCTGTATCCAAATCATCATATTATAAACTTTTTCCTGTAACTGTAAGTAATCTTACTTGATTATTTGAAAGATTATGTAAAAATAGTCAGACATGGAAATTATTATGCATTTTTTTGTCTGCTAAAAGAATGGAAATAATCTCCAAAGCCGGAGGGGGAGGGGGAGTTCTGGCCATACATTTCTTTTTGCTACACAGAGGATGGATTGTTGTGGAACTCATTATGTTAACCCAGTTATGAATACAGAAAGGATGTAATATTAATAAAGGATAAGTGGATGCTATTTATTAATTTTTGAAATTACTTGTTGGAAAGTAAGATAAATCAGAAAGCATATTGTCTGTTTAGAAATGTTAACTGTTTTTGAGCTGGTTTGTCGTATGTCAAATGGCTATTTTGTGTAATATACATCATAAAAACTGATCAAGCGGAAGAATAATATTCTAGGTTTGAATGATGTCAAGTTACAAGTATTCACTTGTGATGTGGCGACAAGTGCAAATATATTTGACCAATTGTAGTCTTCCTTAAATGGAGGTTCTTCAGATATGCTGAACATCAATTCCCAGAATTTCCAGGCAATGTCATCAATTTGTTTGGTTGGGAATTCTAGAAATACATCTGGAGGGCACCTGGTTAAAGAACGCTGTTACGCTTGCCTTGGTTATATCATACATTAAGGAGTCTTAGCTCCAAATACTCTTTACTGCTCGTTAGTTTCCATCAGCTGTCAGCATTCAATTAGCCAAAGCCAACGGCTTTGTAAGTAGATACCAAAAACTCTTTAATGTAAAAAAAGAAAAGAAACCCAAAACTCTATTCTGGCTGAAACTGTGGATTCCTATAGAAGGATGTGGGCAGTGCGATGGTTCAGTGGTTAAGATGCTGGGTTTGTCAGCTCAAAAACCAACAGCCCAGGTTGAGAACTGAGTGTCACACAAGAAGGTGGTCACCCATCTTCACCTAGCTCCTGCCCACCTAGCAGTTTGAAAGCATGAAAATGCGAGTAGATAAATAGGTACCACTTTGGTGGGGAGGAAACAGCACTCCGTCACATCATGCTGGCCACATGAGTGCAGAAATGTCTTCTGACAGTGCTGGCTCAACGACCTTGAAATGGAGATGAGTGCTGCCCCCTATAGTTGGCAATGATTAGAGGACTAAAATCTGAAGGGATTCCTTTCCTTTCCTTTCCTTTCCTTTCCTTTCCTTTCCTTTCCTTTCGTTTCCTTTCCTTTCGTTTCCTTTCCTTTCCTTTCCTTCCCTTCCCTTCCCTTCCCTTATATGAGGATGTCAAATGTGCTATTAACCATAGTTTACATGTCTATGTACAATTTCTTTAATGTTACTCTCTTTTGTTCAAGGTAACCCTAAACTCATGCCCTAGATTAGATTAAATAGCTATTTGAAAAATTGCCAGAGTGAACTATGTTATGGAGGACAGTCCAATTCAATTCATGTTTAGAAATATATAAATAAATATTTATTTATTTATAGATAAATAAAATCTGTATTAAAGAAGTGAAGATTTGGGACTTTGGCTTTCCAGACTGATCAGGTGCAAAAGCCATCCAACTGTACATTTTCACCACATTTATGATTTCCAGAGCTGAAGCTGTAGCTATAAATCAGCACAAGAGAGCATGGAACCCATTATGGGCTAGCTATAGATTTTAGGGTTGTTTGACATGAATGTGCCACATGGTGCTACTGCTGTTGCCTAGTTTTGTTCTTTTAGCTTAAACCATACATAAGAATATGCTAAGTTTGTTGCTTCCTTTTCTACACAACAACAGGAAGGTGGTTATGGAGCTTAGCAGCAAGTATCGTGATGGAATTGAATCTTTGGAGATGGGCATGATAAAGCTGATTATGGATGCCTTAACATCATGAGTTGACAGACAACTCTTCTAATGTGTGTTCTTTTTCCTTTGTTCCTGAGTGTTCACCAATAAAAGTATTAATTCAAGCCAAGAGTTTATCTAACACATTTGCTTTCCAGGCCTCCTTGAATGTTATTTCCACTTTCAAACACAAATTTCAGAAAATACAATTTCTCCTTTTGGAAACACACATGTAGCGTAGGTATTAATTTTGCAGGCACACAGCACGGTGGCAATGTGACAAAGGGTTCCTTATGAGCTTGAGAAACACAGTTCGAAGTCATTCCTAGCCATTATCAACAAACTGCAAATCTGTTGAACTGGGTCCTGCTGTATATCATGGGAAATCTGTGTTCAGTTTCATACAAAATCATATTTTATCCTAGCCATAACAGAATCTGCAACAACAGCTCTTAACATCATGGAAGCAAGGACTCACTGAGCACCAATGACAGGAATTGGATTTCCTTCAATGCCACTTGCTTTAATTGGAGTTAGCCGTGCAAATTTCCTGTATGGACTTGGAAAAATAATCCCAAAGGATCAATAATTGAAACTATACTTCTGCTAAGTCAATCTTTAATTATGTGAATCCTTGTATCAAATACATTATAATAACACAGCATGAAGGGACAACTACAGTTAAGGGTCTCTCAGTATTTTCCATTTTAGTTCCTAGGTTGGGTGTTTAATATATTAGTCGTTTCAAATCACACTGGGTTGAAATTTGGCATACAAATTGGTTAGCGCAGATGTGAAGATTTTTTTTTAAATAAAATTTTCTTTAAATCGGTTCAGCTGTTTATAATTTGAAAGAAGGCCAAATATGATTTAAAAAAAAAACAAAAATTCCCAGGTTTGCGAATAATTCTTGCCTTTCATAAGTTGAACCACAGCAGCTTAGTTTCCAGGGAAATGCCAACAGAAAGTTTCCTGCTCCATTAATTTTAAGGGAAAAGAAAGCTTAGCGAAAATAGGGAGGGGAAAACATTTAATCTTGAAGCATATAACCCGAATGATACCTCCTCAAGGAACTGCTGTTGTTTTTTTACAGCAAACTGAGAAACATACTAGAACCATGAGAATAAGTAACTGTTTTAACCGGAGGTATTATTTACTAATATTTTTAAAAATATCTTGTTTTTAACTCATACTGGCTCTGTGATCATCAGCCAATTTCAACCGAAGAATGTTTGTGGGTACTCAAAGCAGGAAGATGTTGAAAGATGACATTCATTTTCAGCATATACCTATCACATATTCAACCAATGTATGTATGGGAAGCAGATGTCAACTTTCTATTAAGATTGCAGGGAGCTAATTCACATATTTCTTAGCTTTTATTCTGTAGATATTTGAAATTCAGAATGGTCCCTTCACATATGCAGCATCTGAAGGCAGGACAAGAAGTAATGGATGGAAACTAATCAATCAACTATAAAGTCAGAGAAATTTCCTGACAGTTAGAACAATTAATCAGTTGCCTCTAGAAGTTGTGGGTTCTCCAATACTGGAGATTTTTAAGACATTGGACAACCATTTATTTGTCTGAAATGTTATAGGTTTCTGGCATGAGCAGAGGGTTGGACTAGAAGACCTCCAGTATCCTTTCCACTTCTAGTGTTCTGTTATGATAGGAAGGGCATACATGTTTAATATATTATTATATACCCAATAATAGATAGATAGATAGATAGATAGATAGATAGATAGATAGATAGATAATAGATAGAATTCTTTATTGGCCAAGTGTGATTGGACACACAAGGAATTTGTCTTTGGTGCATAAGCTCTCAGTGTACATAAAAAGACAAGATACATTCGTCAAGAATCATAAGGTACAACACTTAATGATAGTCATAGGGTACAAATAAGCAATCATGTGGAATCACACCTGCCAGTTCTTTAGCTGGTGTTGGATTTCACACACTTGAATTCTTCCCAAGAACCTAGGATGTCATAATGTATTGGTGTAGTATATATACAAATCCAAGCAACATGGTCTTTTGTGATTGACCAATGAAAATATTGTCAATGAGCAGATTTTCTTAAATGCCATCCAGTGGTATGGCATCCAGTGTGCTGATAACCACTGGATCAGGAATAAGTTACCCCTTTAGGAAGCAGTGATTAAAATAGTTGATTTTCTTCAACATGGGCATGCATTTCTCTCCTTATACTCACTGTGATATAATTTGGGCATTTCTTTCTTCTACTTTCATACTATTTAACAGACTTTTCATCCTAAAGCAACACATGACTGAGATATGTCAGCCTTGAGAAATTTTTGACTCACGAACCTGCATTAGGAAGACATTCAATGAATATCTCCGTAAAGCAGGTCTATGCGAAGCAACATTAGCATGAATATAGCAACTCACTCTGAATTATTAAATCCTCCTTTTGGTATTGCAAGCAAAGGGGCTATGCCTGCACACACATGTCTGATATTGTTTTACCTGAATTTCAAATAGTAAATAATTATTCACAGCAGAAACCCATCTTCTTGAATAATGCCAAAAAAAAAAAATATGTGATGTTGTTCAAATAATATAATGCTAATTAGTAGTGTTGTGTAAAATGAATTTGAAATATCTTGTCAAGTCTCAAACAGTTGTTTTCTATTAAAATGAACTGTTTCAACCACTTTGGAAGTGTTTCAAATTCAGGACAGAACTGTTTAAAGCTCAAACAATTGAAACCGTTGTCTGAAGCTATTGTTTTAAGCTCGATAGAGGATATTTTGAATTCAAGAGATCCAAATTCAAACAGCTTTATACAACCTTCTAAGGAATATAAAGGAACACTAATGTATCCCTAGTGGTCCGTTTTACCGTCACAAAGAAAAGGGAACAGCTTCTGATTTTGAAAACTTTTCTTAATGATAAAATTTGCTTTTGCCATCTACAAAATGAAAGTAAGTGCTCGTGTTTTGGAGTATTTGCACTCTTGTAAATATGGGATTTCCCCCTCAGGTTAGTAAGAAAATAATTGGTGCAGAAAACACAGTCCTCCCTTTGAAATAACATTGCTTACCATCCAAAACATATCTGCGCATTGTCAGTGAAACATGCTAATATTATTTAAAGGAATACTTAACTAAATGAAAACTTCCCAGGGAAAAATTCAACAAGGCACAAAAAATTTACATTTTTACCAGAAGTGCATATTATTAAAGACTCTACTATCCACCAAAATTAAAGGAAAATTATTTGTCTTCATGCACGTTACCTTACAAGATACTTCAGAACATAAGTAAAACATTCCCTCTTAAGCACTAAACATGGCAGAGGATATGTATGAAATAAGAATGTAGAAATGTATTTAATTTAGATTTTAATGTAATCTTTTAAGTTAATACTTCACAAATCTATCTATGAAGTTTAATAGTGTTTTATACTGAACTGATAATCACAAAGCCATGTATATATTTGTGTGTGGGTGTGTATGCGAGTCTTGGCGCATTTGGGTCTATTCCCGTGTAAGATTGAGAGTATCTTGGCGATGTTTCGACGAGGTCCCACTCGTCATATTCAGGCTGGTGTCTTCGGCTTCATGCTTGTGCGAGAAAAGCGTGATCGGAGATGCCGTCTCTCTATAAATACTGGTGGGGAGATGTGGAGTGCTGGCTTTGTTGTTGCAAGCGAAGACACCAGCCTGAAGATGACGAGTGGGATCTCGTCGAAATGTCGCCACGATACTCTCAATCCTACATGGGAAAAGACCCAAATACGCCAAGACTTGCATACCTGTACCCTTGAAAATCTACGAAAACAAATATATATATATATATATATATATATTCATTCCACTATTTTATGAAAAGCTAATTAAAAGAATGTAAATAAAATGGATATTGAAATGCAAAGGAGAATGCAGAAAAAGGTGTGCAGCATTTTCTACAAACTTAAAAAAAAGATAAAACAGAAATACAAACTAAGGCTGGAATAGAGTGAAGACTGTGCGAGCTGGAAGTGTTCTGATACCAGTCTTTAAAAAAGCAAAAACGAAGATGGTGATGATATTGAAGTAGCACAATAATGCTGACCAGATGGAGAAGCAGGAGATGGGATTCCATAGATAAATGAATCTGTTAGCTATTTCTGGATTTAAGGATGATGCAGGGATGAATGTGGAATGACATAAGACTTGAGAATTTCCTCCCTCCCTAACCTTCCTTTGAGCAATTTCCTTAAACTGGATCCTTGATGTTATCTCCTGATTTTTTTTTTTGCTTCTTAGCCAGAATTAATCATGTCAAGTAACATTCTACCATTCCCTTACATATCCCAAAGTTTACTTTAACAGTATTTGTCCAGAATGGGTTCATTTCAAAGAAATGAAAGCAGAATGCAATAGCTATTGGGAATTACAAGGAAAATGCTAATAGTTATTTTCTATGAGGATAAAAGGCTAAGATCTCCCCCCTCCTCCCATGAAATATTAGATTGGTTAATTTCCTATTAACAAAGTTGTTTAAACTGAGTAAGTACCATACTGTCATGTGCAAGCAATCAGATCCACACGTGAAGGATTCAGTTTACTTCTTTATTGTTCAAGCCTACACACAGGAATCTTCTCAGATTAATGGTTTGCACATGGGTTAAACTAGATAAGGTTCAATAGTATTCAAGAGGTTGGACTTCACCTTATGACTATGTGGAGATTCTAAACTAATCCCCCATTTGACTCCTCCTTCTGCCCTTGCCAGTTTTCTCCAACCCATGCAACATGTTTCCTTAGAAACAAGCAAATCCTATTCTATTCAATGGGAATTAGTCTCAAATAGCTATTGAAAAGCTACTAGAATTTTTGTTTTATTTTATTATAACATGCTGAGAAAAAAAATCTGGCAAAGTTGTAAACAGGATACTGTGTTTGAACCAATTGATGTAGAAAGTTTACTTTAAAAAAATAAGATTTTTCTAATTATGTTATAACCATTCAGAAACTTCAGAAATGGATTAACAAAGTAATGTGGTGTAATATAAGGAATGGCATTTAAGCAGCTCATTTACATTCCCTCATTCATGTGGATAAGAAAAATTACAAAGTATTTTGCAATAAACTATTGCTATGAATCATACTTGAAAAAAGCATACTAGTGTACACAAATGCCCTAGCTCTATGCTTTAGAACAATAATAAATAAATGAATCTTTGGGGGGGGGGGGGGAGGGAATATATTCAAATACATTTGCTTTACATCCAGGAAATAATCAAGGTATAAATAATTCATAATTAGGTACAAATAAGAGACATTTATGGCATTGGCCAGAATTAACTTTGGTACATGCAATTCTTAATGGCATATTGACACTGCAAAAAATAGTGCAGACTACTGCTAATCAGAGGTTGAGCACAGGGGTGAAATCCAGCAGGTTCTGGAGAACCGCTAGTGGAAATTTTGAGTGGTTCGGAGAACTGGTAGCGGAAATTTTGAGTAGTTCGGAGAACCAGCAAATATCATCTCTGGCTGACCCAAGAGTGGGGTGGGAATGGATATTTTGCAGTATCCTTCTCCTGCCATGCCCACCAAGCCACACCACGCCCACCAAGCCACGTCCACAGAACCGGTAGTAAAAAAATTTAGATTTCACCACTGGTTCAGCAATTTGGATATGTTATTTTTTTTCCTCCACAAAAGGACACAAATGATTCAATCAATTCTCAGTCAGAATGAAATGTTCACTGGGTTATCCTTGTTTAAATTTGGTCTTTCTACATGTATATATGTTGTGTTTGCATGAAATTAGAAAGCAATCCAGCTATCCATCCAGTCTTCTGTTTCTACCACTTCATACCACTTACACATGGATGGTGTTCCAAGGAAAGGAAGTAGTTGCTTTATGGAGTTTGTAAACAGATGCTACATGTTCATCTCCTCCGCCTCCTTTTTTTTGCCTTGAAATCTAAAACCCCTGCACAGCTGTAGTGCTGCACAACCTTAAAGTTATGCAAGTCTCATGCAGCCAAAAAAAAAAAAAAAAATCCTATTTGTAGGTTGCCCAATCAGAATGGCTCTGGGATGAATACAGATTAAAAGCTTAAAAGACCAGTACGGTGATCAAAAGAAGAAAAGGAAAAGATGGCCAAACAGTGAGGCAACCTATACAATAACATTAAAACTACTGCACTATGGATTCCCACCATATCTTAGTGCAGCATTTTGGAAAAGAGACAGATATTTAAGTTTTGGTCAGAAAGACAGTATGGATGTATGGAATCCATACATCCATACGTAATCAGATGTACGGAATGCTCTTCCAGAACACACAAGTTATGACAAAAAAGGCACGTCTCTCTGGTCCCATCAGATAACATTTAACAAGCCCAAAAGCATTAAGCTTGTTATTTATATTAATGATATTATACTATATGTGGTTTTCTTTCTTTCTCTCTCTCTTGTGCACATACATACACATACATTACACACATACTCATATTTAGAAATAAAATAAGAAATATATATACATATGCAACATAAAGTCTCTTAAATTGTCTTAGCATGAATATCACTAAGATGTTCCAGTTTTTCTTTTTTACAGATGAGAATCCACACTTCTCTTTTCACTGTTGAAAGATTGAAAGCTTTTGAGTTATACTATCAGTATTTTAAGATATATAGTGCCACTAACACTTTGTGATGTAAAGATGACCTCCCATCATCAGTAATCTTTGCTTTTGCTATGAAGTATTTCAAAATCTGGGAGTAGTTTTCATTCTCTGCTGGGTAATAGCTAAGAAATATGAGACACATCTGCAGCTGTGCAAAAGCCTGGACCGAAGGGAGGGGATGCAGGTATCTCGAGGAAGCTGACATGTCTGGTTATGGTTATAGTCCAAATGAAAACAGCCTGTCAATTTATGGAAGCTACTTTCCAATCCAACAAGATAATGTGAAATGTAACTATAATGAATAGATACATGCTATTGTCAACAACATCATCGGCTCCTATTGCAAACCAAACCAGACCAAATCATCTTTCTTTTCTTTAAGATATATTCTGGTTCTTCTCTCACAAGATAAGGCAGGTTGGAACCTAGAACTATTGATGATGACCATTGAGGCTGTTTCTCTGTTTTGCTTGGCTTTATCTTTCAATATCTATCTATCTATATAAATAAAAATGTAAATGTTCGTTTGTTCAAAATCTTAAATCTCCAAAAGTTCTTCACCGATTGCTTTGAAATTTTGACACAATGTTGCATTTGAATACGCACATGTTTTTATATACCTATATTATATAGATGTTACACCTGCGACAGGTAAAAACATGCTTTTTTGAAAAACAGCACCATCTTTTGGACATAAAAGTAATACATGCTATACGCAGAGCCCACCAATCTTTTCACTCGGTCGATTGGATTCAGACCTCAGTTGCCTTTCTCTATGTTTCTTTTTGGACTTTAATGTCGCAGCACCACAATGGCAGGCGCAAGCTGGGTCTTTTCCCCTCAGCACCACCGCCGCCAAACCCACAAGCAAAATGGCGGGAAATATCAACCACCGCAAAGCCCGGCCGGAGCCCTCCGCCACTCCCACAACGCGCAGAGAAAGGCAACTCAGGTCTGAATCCAATCGAGTGAAAAGACTGATGGGATGGAGGCAAAGTAGGCGTGACCTGAGCTACAGAGGGAAATTATTGGCACTCGGTCAAAAAATATTGCATACCTACAAGACTGAGCCACGGCAATGCGTGGCCGGGTACAGCTAGTATTTAATAAATACTGAAAAGCAAAATAGCCAGCCTTGGCAGCATCTTTGCTTTCATCCTTATTTTCAGGAACTCCTAAGGATTCAATAGAGGGTCCACAAAATTTGTCAGAAAATAAACATGAATAACAGCTGCTGAGTTTTGGGTAAATATTCTGTTTATCACTTATCCAAAACAAGCCTCCAAAACAAGATAAATTTAAGTTTGGAAAGCTAATCTGGATGGCACATATTGAACACCTTCACCAGTTTTTGTGACTGACTATGCAGCCCACCCACGGGTGCCATTTAATAAGAATACTGATAAGCTACAACTGTGAAAAAGTGGTTGTCTATTTTTTTTTAAAGATGTTAATAAGTATTGTCAAGGGGCAAATTTGATGAGATTTGATAAAGTTTTGTCATAGGGCCTTTATATTTATTCACTTCAGTAGTTACAGTTGCAGTTCATGGACAAAGATCATACTCTTGTGAAATGTGACATTAAACTACTGCATGTGATTTTATTTCACGGAAGTTTATATTTTGTTTTTTTTAATTATGTTGAGGATGCTTTACATGGCATTTTCAATAATTTCAATTATTTTGCAATGTTTTAACATTTTGTTCATTGTGCAATAATCCGTTAATTCCCCTGTGAACACCTAAGTCCATCATCCTGATCTAGAATAAGCACTTTTATTTATTTCATTTATTTATTAATTTAATTTATATACCGCCCTTCTCCTGAAGGGAGTCAGCGCGGTGTACAGACAGCATAAAACACACAGATATAAAATTTAAAAACTATTTAAAAAATATTAAATTGTTTGGCCCATATCTAATTAAAATAAAACTACCCGATTTAAACATTTAAAATTAAGAATTGACAATTAATTTTTTTAAAAAAATTAGGCCAGCCTAATTTTATTTGAAATAAAAGCGTCTTGAGGGTCTGGCGGAAGTTGCGTAAGTGGGAAACTTTTAAGAGTTGTTATATCAAAAAATGAAAATGTTTGTAGCAACTTCTTCAATAAGCAGGAAAATAATACCATTGGTTCTATTGCTCATGTGAATATTTTAGTTATTAACAATATACCAAATTCTAATGTAAGGTAAACTCTTTTTTTCTCAGGTGTCCATGGTTTTCAAACATACAATCATTCTTAAGAACAATTCATAAACCCTTCAAAAGGTTTGAGACATAAACAAATTTTGCATGAAATTACAGATTCTACTTTTCATGTATTTTCACAGAATAACTCCCATAGTCCTATGATTTCCATGTTGCATTGTTTATTTTCTGTTACTTCTTTAGTCAGTGATTGAAAAAATAAATAAATAAATAAATAAATGTTGGGCGAACTCTGTAGGGGTTAAAATGCTCAATTGATAATGACAGGAACTGGCAATATTATACAAAATTGTTAACATTTCACAAATCCCATTTTTCTCCCTTTTATTTAGGCCAAAAAGGAGGGGGGGAGGGGGGAGTGAAGTTGAGTTTTTCCCAGTTTGGACTCATCCAATTTTGGGCCACACTGAATTTTAAATAAACTATTATTTAATCAAATGCAGGCAACATTAGTTTCACTCCTGCTGACAACTTCAATTAGAATATTTTTACTTTGGACTTAAAAAAAAAAAGGCTCGTGATCTTTATACTGCTGTAGCTTCTGCAGAACATCTGGTTACAATTTTTATATATTCAGCCATCAAACTCCTATCTCCATGAAACAGTTTATTCAAGATTTGTTTTAATTATCCAGCGCTGCAAACTGCATCTGGCTTTCTACAAGAAAGTAAGGAGGATATTCAATGGCTTGCCAATGGAGGCAAGCATTATTTTTACTGAATCAACAGGGTTGATTGTTGATATAGAAAGAAAGCTGCTGGACAAATGGAATCATAAAAAGAAACGGTTCTTCACCATGTTTGGGGAAAAATACTATTTTGTATGTATTTTATTCTTTTTATTATGTTCGGTTAGTTGTCATCCTAAAATTTTTCTCCTTTTTGGTGAAAAATAAGTTCATTTGTTAATATTCTCATAATTTCAGCACGAGCTACAATTCTAACGATCTGGAAGTAAGACCTAATTGGGACTTATCTAATTGGTAAGACTTAATTGGGCATTAACTTCTAAAATTTAGGCTGACAGTCTGAGTTAACCATCATGATTATGTTTTGAGCAAATCCTGACTTAGAAACTAAAACTGGTTGGGTTTTTTTGGGGGGGGGGGGTAATGTTTGTAATGGCTTCCTGTACTGTGGAACAGAAGGCTGTTTTTAATGAAAGGTACACCAAAATAGATTGGTCTGTTTCTTGTAAATATTGATATAGATGGTTTAATGGAGGTAGAGACTGAAGAGTCAATATTTGTTCCTGTTTTTTGATTGGTCTAATTAACCAACTGATGATGCAGGAGAATGAGTGTGGTGTATATTAGGGTTTCGATCTAGGGAAATTAAGGGAGCATGTTCTTCTTTTATCAGAATGATATTCAAGAAAAAAATTACTTTTACACAGTCTCAAAACATTAGTGGGAAGAGAAGCGTGATACATAATTCTATGTTTAAAAAAAGGGATTTTGAAACTTGGATTTAAATCTTGAGCCATGTTTTTTTATTACTGAACATGTTTTTTTATTACTGAAATCTGAAGTAAGCCATGCTAGTTAGTAATTCTAAGTGTTGTAGACCCACCAATATTGGGAGAAGCTTGATTTGGGAAGGCTGATCTAAAATGATCTCAGGTTCGTTTTCACACAAAAGCTATGAACCCCAAAATGTATCCATTCTAAATAAATATATAAGTTGTCCTACAGAATAAGGCGGCACAGTGGCTCAGTGTTTAAGACACTGGGCTGTTGGCTGGAAAGCCAGCAGATTAGGTTTGAGACCCGAGGTCCTCGCTCCAGCTCCCATCCTTGCCCTAACCTAGCAGTTTGAAAGCATGCAAATGCAAGTAGATAAATAGGCACCACTTTCTCAATGGCCTTGAAATGGAGATGACACTGCTCCCTATAGTGGGCAATGACAGCAGAGTAAAATCCTCACGGACTCCTTTACCTTTACTTACTGAGTATGTACATCAAATGAATAAATGAACAATGATTCATTTATATATGCATATACATGCACACAAACACAAATACTTTGGCCACCTAATGAGAAGGAAGGACTCACTGGAGAAGAGCCTAATGCTGGGAAAGATTGAGGGCAAAAGAAGAAAGGGACGACAGAGAATGAGGTGGCTGGATGGAGTCACTGAAGCAGTAGGTGTGAGCTTAAATGGACTACAGAGGATGGTAGAGGACAGGAAGGCCTGGAGGAATGTTGTCCATGGGGTCGCAATTTGCAACTAACAACAACAATACATGCACATACACATACACACATGAGTATCAGCTTGGGATATTTAATAGAACTATCAGTCAAGCTCTTTTGTTGACTATATATACTGTAGTGCCTTAGGGGCAATTATAATTTTGGCAAAGGTAGCATTTCTGTGGCATTCTTGACTATTATGACAAAAATATAATTTCTGTAGTAGAACGGGTACAGAATAGAATAAGCGTGCAAACATTCCTTATTCTTTTACAAGTGTCCATCTCATAATGTAATGTGGAAACTTACAGCTATTTTCCTAATGAGGTAACTTATTTTGGAATTCATTAAATGAAAATACCAGAAAAAAAACCCTCTTACTGTAAAGTCTACTTACTATTTTTGTTTTTCAAGCAATTAGCATTTATCATTCAAAGTCATATGTTTCAAAATCTTTAGGTATCTCCCCCTTTCAGTTTTTTCTAAAGAGTCAGCTTGATTTACAAACAATTAGTGAAAAGATAATATATCGCTCCAAAAATAGATGAATTTCCTAACCTAGCAGGGAGGATAAACACATTTGAATATTTTTTGGGGGAAAATGTCCTGGACATCACCACAAAATGCTACATTGATGGATAACCATTATCTTATTCAAAGATAATCCAATGAGAGAAAAATGCAAACAGAAACATTTATGAGAACTTTACTTCCAGAATGGAGAATGATTTTACAAACTAATGGCTTTTCTATGGAAAAATATCAATCTTGGCCCATTATTTAAGTTTACTAAGGTTCTTCAATGACTCTGATCTTTTAGCTACTGTTATAATAATATTGTTGTCATTATATTTTGTCAATTCAACAGATTGTCTAAGTTTGATTGGTAGGATAAAGGGTGATAGAGCAGTGAAACAAAAATGAGAGAGAACAGCATATTTCAATTAGTGGAGTAACATATCACTTAATATATTGATCAGTACTTGATATATTGACTAGTACTTAATATATTGATCAATATATTAAGTACTAGTCCATTATGCGTTGGTAATTAATTTTATATTCATGGTATCTAAGTGTACTTGGAAACTTTAATTATTACGAGTGCTTTATTAGGTTAACAATGATGTATTTGGGTTAACATTCTTTTTCTATATTATTTTCTATATCCAATAAATTAATATATTATATTTTTAATTATCCTGTGTAAACCTGATAGATTTCAATGAAATTATTATATCGCATTATTCATTTTCCCATGACTTATTATTAATGTTGTCATACCCTTACTAATTATCTCCAGATGTATTGCAGAATAATATATTATTGTAAGAAATTTAAGACTTCCTTTTTTGCAAGAACTTTTTACTGTTACAAAAAGAACTTTGTCTTTCCTATCTATACGAAATCAAGCATAACTGATGGTCATTCCTTAATATCAACTACTGAAATTCCAGTTACCCAATTTCTCATAAAGATAATGCAATCTGGCTAAGATATTTCCTTTTAAAACTGCCAATCTTCCAAGTCATGATATTGGTAAATGTACCCAGTTTTAAAGGACTCCTAATTCATCAGTGAACAAAGAATAGTTCAAAAATCATTCCACTGTCTTATATTAAAACTATCCCAAATTATTTTAGTCCAATTTACTATTGCATCAGATGAATTTTATTAAAATTCTAAAGCAATAGCCAGAAATGCCAAAATGCTAACATATAATTTTGTGCAAAGATATGTAAAAAAGAAAAACCCCATTGTTCAGTGAATGAAGCGATGATATTGTAGGATTGGAAAAATATAGAGTCCAGGTTGGTGCGAGCCTTTATAGCACAAAAGTGAGGAAATGAGAACTTTTTCATAACATATTTCAACCTTTTTCCAAAATGATTGCATGCATATTAAGCAGAGCAACCTATTTTCCACTAATAGTTAATATGCTTTGTCTTTGCATGCAATCTTTTTCCACTTGTGTTTCTTCTAGCATTAGAGTTCAAATACTGGACAATTAAGGCTTGTTGCTTAGGAATCTTCAGCTAGATGTATTTATTGTTCTCTCAGTAAGGTAACACACATACACACCCTTGCTTTTAAGCTCTTAAATCAATGATTCATTATAACTGTCAAAATTATCATCATAATTAGACATCCACACTTTTTATATGCCATTTGAAGCAATTGTCTAATTGACAGATATTTAATTGCCTAATTCTTTCTGCATGCAAGTGTCCTCCCTTTATAGTGCCAGTGAAAAAAAATCTTCCTAAAAGAAACTGTCCACATTTATTTTAATAAGGTTCCAAGCACTCAACTCTGCTTTTCTAAGCATATTTTTATCTTCCTAAACAAAGCAGGGCAATCTATTTTCCACTAGTTTGTCTCTCCTCTCCCCATTCATCAAACATCTGAAAGAGAAGATTTGTTTACGGGTTTCTTTTCTTCTTCTTCTTTTTTTTTTTTTAGGAGGTTGGAGTACAAGCTATTTCCTTCTTTCCAGTTTCCTCACAAACAAGGAAACACATTTTCTTTTTAAAAACTGTGCACAGGACTTAATGCTTTCATTTCAGCATCTTGCAGGATGATTCTGAAATGTTTAGAAAGAAAGAAAGAAAGAAAGAAAGAAAGAAAGAAAGAAAGAAAGAAAGAAAGAAATCCCCAAACAACCCAGTAGCTGATTTTAGCAGGTGGTTGGTGGTACTAATATTTTTATTTTTTCCTTTTACAAAATGGGTATAAGCTCCAGTTACTCAGGCTTACCTTTCTAACTTCACAGAGTATTTATGGGGGGTATTTCTTTCATTTGACTACAAAGCAAGAAAAAGAGGAGGGGGAGGAGAAAGAGAAAGATAACTACACAGCAGAGTTGGAAGGAACCCCTGCTCAACTAGGAGTCCTTACAGCAGTGATAGCTAACCTTTTTGCCGTTGCGTGCCAAAAAAAAGGGGGAGCGCGGGGGAGTCATGCATGTGCCCACACCCATAATTCAATGTCCCCCATGTCCCACCCACCCCGCATGCATGCATGTGCGACCTCCCCCGTGCTCCCCCCGCTTTTGGCATGCAACATCAAAAAGGTTACCGGTGGGCCCTGTAGGCCCGTTTTTTGTAAAAACAGCCTTCCCCACGCCCTTGGAGGCCCGCCAGAGGCCAGAAACAGCCCGTTTTCTGACTTCCATTTTTCACCCTTCCCAGGCTTCAGAGGCTTTCTTGGAGCCTGGGGAGGGCAAAAACGGCCTCCCCCCTCCCCCTGGAGGCCGGAAATGGCTGATTTTCCAATTTCCGGTGGGCCTGGAAGGCCCGAAAATTATCTGGCCAGAGGGCACATGCACATTGGAGCTGAGCCCGGGCAACACTCGTGTGCCCACAGATATGGCTCCGTGTGCCATAAGTGGCATGCGTGCCATAGGTTCGCCATCACGGCCTTATAGCATTCTAGGCAAGTAGTTGTCTAATCTCTTCTTAAAAACTTCTAGTGATGGAGCACCCACAATTTCTGAAGGTAAGTTGTTCCATTGATTAATTGTTTTCACTGTCAGGAAATTTCTCCTTAGTTCTAAGGTTGGATCCCTCGTGATAAGTTGCCATCTGTTACTTTTTGTCCTGCCCTCAGGTATTTTGAAGAACAGATTGATCTCTTCTGCTGTATGGCATCCCCTCAAATATTGGAACACTGCTTCTCTTCATTAGGCTAGACATTCCCAACTCCTGCAAACGTCCTTTGTATGTTTTAGCCTCCAGTCCCCTAATCATCTTTGTTGCTTCTCTCTGCACTTTGAGTGACAACATTTATTTATTTTTTTTGTATCATGGTGACCAAAACTGGATGCAATATTCCACATCAAAGTGTGATGTGATAACTGTGCGC
The DNA here is from genome assembly GCA_012654045.1 of Ptyas mucosa. NCBI lineage: Eukaryota > Metazoa > Chordata > Lepidosauria > Squamata > Colubridae > Ptyas > Ptyas mucosa. Next base: position 52,000,174 of record WNWU01000003.1, read on the forward strand.
TGTATTGGTCTAGAACTGTTTCTATAGTTCACTCTAGATATGCCATTATTTGTGTAATACCCTACTCTCTGCTCGGAAGGTATGAAATTTATTTATGTTGAATGACTTTGAACAATTTGTATTCACAACAGTAAAACCTGCAAGATTAATAGAGAAGAATCTTCATCTTCCCTCTGACTGTCTTGTCCATTCCCTTTAATTTTTCCCCCTGAATTAGTTTTACTGTAATTTCTTTTAGTGTCATTCTTGTGAGCCATCCAGAGATGTTGAGAGTTGGGTGGAGAAGCATACAAGTTTAACTATATATTATTATCAATTTGGCATCCTTCTGCCAACCACATTAAAATGACTGAAGTTACAAAAATATTTTTAAATGATAGCGATTGCAATGTATATTTCTGTCATTTCACTCCCCAGGGTACCAATTTGTGAAATCTGTGTGCTCTTCAAAATGTCAGAAACACTCAATCTTAAGGTCTCTTTAACGTACATTCACTACCAGTGTCTTATGCCACCTCTTTTTTGTTGTAGAATGTATGCAAGGATCCATTGATAACTAAAACACCTGTTTCTCATTTGCAGTGTTAATGTTTCTTTTTTAATCAGTGTCTCCAACAAGATGGGATGTCAAAGTCAGATGAACCAGCAAAGATGCTGAAACAAAAGAACTTCTTGTGTGCACAGACGGATGGGACTTGAGAAAATCTGATTTATTTCAATGGAGAATTCCAAGTCACTACTACAAAAAAAACCCTACATTATATCCTTTATCCTCCCCCATCCCCATTGATTACTTATGTGTTCCTATTCAATTTCTCATCAAAACTGTTCAATCAATGTTTAAATAATTGCAAGTTAAAACAGCAGAGGCTCCAACTACTTCACGCCTGATCTAACTTTCCACCTGAATTCATTTCCTGCAGACAGACTCAACTGAGAGATATAGGATAGTCTGGAAAGATTTATGTTTAACTACTTCTTCGGGATTTTGGCTGTATAAAAGTATAAGGTGTCCTGGTTTTAATATGAAGAGCACAATAATGGTTTAGCTTGGGACTTTTAAAAACAATCATTACCGCCTGGGTCTATTTTCAAAGCTCTCTGTGCCTCAAGTAAGTGCCAGAGTGAAGAAATAGTCCGTGGATGGAGATAAACCATGGCACAAATGCTTCCCAGATAATTGCCTTCACAGATCTGGTTGAGTGTTCATCTCTTTTAACTAGCCTCATTACTGCACCTGAAGACAAGCAAACATTCACTCCATGCTTCTCATTTGCCCTCTAAACAAGCAAAAATCAACACATGGAACCAGAAGACCAATTCCAGGCAATATTTTACAAACCCAGCCTTTACCAGAAAATACACAAGAACAATGTTTTTCCACAGACTCACTATCAAGGAATGTGCAGGATACATGAGTAATTAATGAATAATAAAAGTAAAAGGCAGCTCAAATTAGATCCTCCAAATCTCATCAAATAAAACTTACCCATCCAAAATGTTATGCCTTGTCACTGTACTGATATATCTATCTATCTATCTATCTATCTATCTATCTATCTATCTATCTATCTATCTATCTATCTCTGGAGAGGCAGAACAAAGAAACCTCTTGTATTTAGCTCCACAGTTACCGAAATTCTATGTTTATTTTCAAATACAGAAAGTATACATATCAGAACCAGTCAGCATTAGATGGAGACTTTTCAGATTTTAATGCCAGCAATGGCATTAAATCTTGATTGTCCAGATGTTTAAATCCATAGTCAGAGTCCTACCCAAGTTTCCAAGAATTAAATGACTAGGTAAGATGATTTACTACAGCACAGAGATCCCCACCCCCAGGAACTGGGCTGTACAAGTAAGCAAAGGTTCATCTGTGCATGTGCTGGATATAGGTAGTGTGTGAAGGCACCACTACCATGGAAAAATTGTTCGTCACAGAACCAGTCTTTGATGCCCAAAAAGTTGGGGGCCACTGCTCTAGCAGATTTGTCTACTACTGAAGACAGAAATGGACAAGATCCTTATATGACTGCTCCAGAAGTTAAATTCCAAACTTTTCCTTCCTATCTTTTTAGTCAGAGGAAATTTGGCCACCATTTATCAATTCTACTGAGATTAATATTTATTATTCATCCTTATGGAACATCTGCTACTTCTCAAAGATGCAGTACTGATTTTGTTCTTGGATAACTCTTTGCACTTTGAATAGTCATTGGATAGTCCTATACATTGCTTTGGATAAAGATACAGAAAGTGATTGTGATCCAACAGATGACCTACCAAAGTTTTCTGAGAATTAAAAAAATAAATTTCCAAATCCTGTTGCAACATTTCTAATGTGGCGGAAAAATATTATTATATATCCAATAGTATTCATAGTAATCATAATAGCTATATGTAGGTTTATTTATTGCACATTTCCATGTAAATATAATTTCATTTTTGACCCCTGCCTCATTACTTTTGGGTGTGTGGCGTTCAGCATGCCACTTAAAAACCATCATAACTATTTTGCATTGAGGCATAAAACAATAGTTTCTATCTTGTACAGTTTTTTTCATACTGATATCCAATATTCTCCAGTGGCTAGAGACATTAAGGGAAGATTAGATAATGGGCAGGATTTTTTTTAAAAAAAATGAGATATAATTTTTTAACAGATAACAGCAGGGACAACCGTGGAATAGACTGACTTGGGAGGCGAAGCTTTCTTTCATTGGTATTATTTATACTGACTGTCTGTTTGGGATGTAGCAGGGGTGAAATCCAGCAGGTTCTGACAGGTTCTGGAGAACTGGTAGCGGGAATTTTGAGTAGTTCGGAGAACCAGCAAACACAACCTCTGGCTGACTCCAAAGTGGGGTGGGAATGGAGATTTTGCAATATCCTTCCCCTGCCACGCCCACCAAACCATGCCCACCAAGCCACAACACGCCCACCAATCCACGCCCACAGAACCAGTAGTAAAAAAAAATGGATTTCACCACTGGGATGTAGTAGTGGATTCCCACACTAAGATGGAGATGGACTAGATGATCTCTAAAATCCTGATAGTTGCTCTCTTTCAACTCAAACAACCTCAAGTGGAGATTGTGGTAGGGAGAATAGGAAGAAGGAAACTTATAAAATGCACCTTGGTAAGTCAAAAAAATTAAAAGAGATAAAACAAATAAATAAATAAATGTAGAAATAAATGTAAATCCTTGTAGAAATCCTAATACAGGTAGTCCTCGACTTACGACCACAATTTTTGTTGGTAAGTGAGACATTTGTTAAGTGAACTTTGCTCCATTTTATGACTTCTCCTGCCATAGTTTTTGAGTAAATCATTGCATTTAGTAACATCGTTGTTAATCTGGCTACCCATTGACTTTGCCTTTCAGAAGGTGATCACATCACCCTGGGGCATTGCAACCGTCATAATATGAGTCACTTGCCAAGCATCCAAATTTTGATCACATGACCATGGAAATGCTGCAATGGACATAAGTAAAAACTTGTCATAAATCACATTCTTCAATGTCGCTGTAACTTCAAACGGTCACTAAATGAACTGTTGTAAATTGAGAACTATCTTTAGATTTCCCAAAGTTTCTGAAGATACATCCTGAAAAAATATCCTCTAATGTGGTCAACTCCAAAGAGAATTGAATTTTAATACAGTGGAGTCACCTGGTTTTTTTTAGGGTCTTAATTCAAGTCAAAATGTGCATATCATATTATTTCCTCTTTAGATATTATTTCATTAGCAACACTGTCTATACAAAACAGATTTGTCATAACTGATTTCATTAATTCTTTTTCTTTGCATAAGTATCTTGTTAAAAGATTGTATGAAACAGTCTCTGCCTTTGAAGAACGTGCCAAAATCCATCCTCCAGAACATAGGCAGATGGAGGAAACAAACTAAGTTTAATTCTCCTTTCGTCACAAAATATAAAATTGGATTAAAAACCCACAACATCATCATTCAGAGGAATTATAAGAACTATATCCAACTTTCAGAAAACAATTATAGTCCTGGGGATTTAAAATGTGTTTCCTAGGCTGGATTAAGATTACCTGGTACTCTAAGCACAGCCCAACAGAAGTAAAACTTTCATGCCAAGCGTTCGAAATAAATATAATATCTGACAGCACCTTCAAACTAAACTTCTAAACTTTGGTCACTTGCCATGCCAATTTTTTTTTTTAAAGGCAGATTATAGTCAAACAAGGACAATGACCAACAATTTGACTAAAGTGTGGCAATAAAAGAAGGGCAGGATAGTTTTGGAAAAACAACAACTCTGTGATGGTCTTGATGTGCTAAGTGCATGCTTATTTTTGTTTACTGGTTTATTCAGAGCTACGTGTTTCTATTTCAAGTAAAACATTCAGCAAAGTAGAAATCTATCAAATACAAACTTTCTTTGACATCTTCAGTTTTACATTGTTAGCAGAAGAAAAAGTTTTTAGAATTCGGGAAAATATAAATGCTAAGAATAATCTACTGGTTTCTTGTTTGTAAACACAATACCTATCCCAAAGAAGATTGCCCTTCATGGAAATGTGAAAATCAAATAAAAAAGAAAAGAGTGAGTGAATGCAGGAATCATTCTACTTTTTTTAAAAAAATCTACTTGTAGCATTTCTGTTTTCTATATCCACTGTGTTTAAGATTCTTGTTTTGCTTCTGCTGGTGAAAAGCAAGTGATGCAATAGCCATGAAAATCAAGGAAAATTGATTTTTTCTGCTTGGGAAATTAACAGTCGAAACATAGTCTAAAGACCAATATTTACAAAGCATGGAATTCACACACAGAAGCCTTGTTAAAAATCCACAACAAATCGTTCATTACAAACAAATCCACAGTCTTACAACAGTCTTCAGTAAGGTTGAGGTTGACAGTAGGAAAGCTGTTTCCTTCTTTTTAGAAAAAGTCTAAAAGCAAGCAAAATACCCATGGATCTTCAACCAACATTTAATGATTTGTGCTTTCTCCTAAATGAATACATTAGAAGGATGAACTTCAAGATATGAAGATCAAACTAACCTATCAATAATATCCACATAACATCACAAATCCATAACCGCCCCCCCCCAAGGTTGACTCAGCCTTCCATCCTTTCTAAGGTAGGTGAAATGAGGACCCAGATTGTGGGGGCAATAAGCTGACTTTGTATAAATATACAAAAGTATGAAGGCTATTGCTTAACGCACTGTAAGCAGCCCTGAGTCTCTGGAGAAGGGCAGCATATAAATCAAATTAAAAAAAAATGCTATTTGCAAATTATCTGTCCATACAAAATGTATTTATTTAAAGGCCGACTGACTCTTTAGAGTACCATTTCTCTAAAATTATTATGGATCTAATCTTTTAGAAGGATAGTAAATCAAGGCATCAATCTCACCAAATAAGGTATTTTTCCCAATTTAATAGGCAGTTTTTATTTTTCTTAAGGTAGTCCTGTATAAAAAATCATAAACAATACCCTCTGGAAGAAAATAACAGCACAAATGATCTTAACAGAATGCAGGAATTTTTATGTGAAAAGAAAGACGGACGGACGGACGGATGGACGGAAGGAAGGAAGGAAGGAAGGGCTTTACTAGAAATGCAAGGGAGTAGGCCAAAAGAGTACAATAAGCAGACGTGCCACATACTTTTATGAGTGGGTAGGTTTCAGAAGGACATTTTTCAATTACAACATGCCAGCTTTGCAAAACATTTCTAAATTCCATTTTCCAGCAGTCTCCTCTCTCCTCAAAGTGCAATGTGAAATCATGCACTGAGTTTCAAAGGCCGACTACATGAAACAGTTAGTATTTCAAATGTGACTGTATGTCAGGTTAAATTTTTGGTCAAGTAAAATGACTGTCAGATTTTCTGTATCTTTTTTTCAGAGATATAGTTGATGCTTTAAAGCAAAAATAAATAATTTTTCCAATCCAAAACCCTTCCTTGGCTGTTAGATTAGATTCCAGATGTGGAATTAAAAAAACAACAACAACTGTTGGGTCAAAAGTGGATTTTTTTAAAAAAATGTGTTTATGTTGCTTAGATATAAATCATAGATTTAAAATAAAGTTAATAATAAATGCATTTCATTTATCTATTAAAATAAAAATAGTGTCCACGCTGGTTCTCGCAACAAGAAAAATCCAGAATTGAATATAAATATGTTAAATATGTATTAAATATAATTAATTATTCTCCATGTATTTATTTTTTTATTTTCAGGATTTTTTTAAAAAAAGGGCTATTTTCTTATAATCTAAGGCTAGATTGTAGTGCACCAAAACGTATATGTGTATGGAAGTAAAGTGCTAGAAAATATCATGTACCAAACATATTTTAATCAGTAAACTAAAACTAATCAGTAGAACTATAACTTGTATTTTCTAAATGTGTTGGCTTCTATTTAATTTTATTTAGTCAGTAATCTCTCAATAGACATTTGGTCAGTAATCTTCAATAGACATTTCTTGAGGTTGGACTCCAGGCTCTATTCCAAATGTTGATATATTAGAAGTTAAACTGCTGGTGGCCATGAAAAGGTTGGTTTTGAATTTATTTCCTTAGAATTGTCCATCAAAGGTCAGTTACATGACTCTTCAGTATTAATTTGAAACTTTTAAAAATGCCTAGATTTTTCACTAAATCGATGTCCTATTTTAAGGTTCCCTGTAGCAATCATCATCTGATATCCTTTAGATGGGTTGAATTTCAACTCACATAAATAAACACAGTCAATGTGATAAATTATATGAAGGCCCATCACAAGGCTCACTGATGACTCACAGCTGACCCATCAGCTGTCTCCCCCACTTGACACCCACATCTGAAGCCCTTATAAACAGAAGAACATCCCCTAAATTCTGCTGAAGATGTTACCTAACCTGGTAATGAAACGTTTGACAATCAACCTAAACACTTGGAGAACGAACCTTCACCCTCAATTCTAGGAAGTGATAATGCACCTGAAAGACAACATCATAAGGAATACTATTTTCATGGATAGTGTTTTCCAAGGATTGTTTCTTGTGCATGAAGACACTTCAAAGAATACATTCCGGACAGTTATAATGAGGAACACTTTCTTGAAAGTGAAATCCTGACTGCAACTTTAAAATGCTTACATATTTATTATGACATGTAGGAAGTTGCCTAAAATATTTAAACAAAGCAGCATCATTCAGAACAGTTGCATGTATAAGGAAAATGAAAAATGATTTTCTAAATAATCTGGCCCAGTTTTGACTTAATTTGGATTACAGAATATGATTAACAAATTGGACTAGTCTTTTCCAGTTCCTGGAAAGGAATTGATGAGCACATATATTAAAGCAAGAGACTGAATCTATATACACATATCTCCACAAACAGACAGACAGAACCTTTGCCAATATACAATAAATGCTAGATCATTTTAGGGAAGTCTCTCAAGGCTTCGTCCTTCATGAACTGATGCAATCTTCACCACAGTCTATGGTTGAAAATTGCCAATCACGTTTACCGTACAGGAAGAAAAAAAATAACGCTATAAATCTGGGTTTGTGTTTTAACTTGCTTTTAAAGAGGTTAATCTTTCTGTTCACAAAAATCTCCCAATTGGTTTCTTATTTATTTTTGCTTCCCTGCTTTTTATATATTTATATATATATATATTTAAAAAATAATAATCTACAGGCAATGAGCCTCATGTGGTCTTCTAATCTGAAGGAAAGCCAAGAGAAAGAACGTGCTCCGATGTGTTGAAAGAAAAGCCTATTCTCTGCCTAGGGAACTGCATCTAATACAGGAAATGAACACAAGTCCTCTGTAAGCTGTCCAGCTTCTGAATCAGCTGTTCCTTGCTCCAAATCTCTTTCTTGTCTCCCCCCTTTGCCCCCGCCCTCTGTATCTATGGGACCGAATGCCAAATAGCAGAAGGGGAGGAAAGGAAAGTAGAGTTGATGGAGGGGGACGGGGTGGGTGGATTGGAAATGCAGTGTTTTTCTCCTCTTTTGCTGCACTCCTTCAAAGCCCGTGTAAATCTAACTTGAATCGTAAGCGGCTTTATTTTAACAAGTGTGAGTTATCAGAGTTCACATATCAAATGAAACCCAATGAATTCTGGGTTTGTTTTAAATTTCAAGCCAGAGGCCCTCAACTCTGCATTGCCCTTGGCAGCCAGCCAGACGTAGTAATAAAGTGTTAAGCAGAAGACAGGAAATACTAGAGAAGTCGAACAATGTTATGACAATGTTTATAACTTTTACAGTCAGGCCTGGCTGCACATCTGCATAACATCAGACTCTGGTCAGGCCCAGAGAGAGGAAACCGTTCTTTCGTTGGCAGCCATTTGCTCCAGCCAGATGTTATCACTTTACTGGTATCTTTTCACCAAATGCTAGATATGTGTGCACATACACTCATTCACATTGCTAAAAAAGGAAATGGGGGATTTTTGTTTGGATGAAATAGGACAAATTAATTCTGTCTTTTGGTTTACGCTGACAAGATCTAAGACAGTTACTGCTCTATGGCATGTTTCCCCCCCCCCCTTTCCCTCTCTTCTTTTTTTTTTTTAAATGTGATAACGGTAAAAAGTTCTGATTTTGTATCAGAAGGGGAAGAAGAGAAGGAAAAGGAGCTTTTCCAGCATAATGGGTGTAACGGTTCTTCAAAGCCAGGATAAAGTTCAAGTGGCCGTAAAATTAGGCATTTATTTAATACATACTGTTAACAAAGAGAGCTAGTTTGGTTAAGGCATCAGGCTAGAAATTGAGAGACTGTGAGGTCTAGTGCTGTATTATCCAGTTGGGTGACCTTGGGCTGTTTACTATTTCTCAGACATGGGAAGGAGGCAATGGCAACCCATTATGAGCCGAGGTGGCGCAGTGGTTAGAGTGCTGTACTGCAGCTACTTCAGCTAACTGCTAGTTCAGCAGATCAGTGGATCAAATCTCACCGGCTCAAGGTTGACTCAGCCTTCCATCCTTCCGAGGTGGGTAAAATGAGGACCCAGATTGTTGGGGGCAATATGCTATTTAATATACTATTTATTGGTGTAATCTGCCCAGAGTCCTCGGAGAGTGGGCGGCATAGAAATATGACTAATAAAATAAATAAATAAAATAAAGGGGGAAAAAAACCCTTTAGAAAACCTTGCCAAGAAAAGTGCAGAGACTTGTCCAGCAGTCTTAAGAACTGGACACAAATGCACAGAAGAAAAGAAAATGTTATAAGCAGTCCTCGACTTATGACTGGTTGCTTAGAGACTGTTCAATGGACCTACCTCGGGGTTAGTTACGACCCAATTCCTAAATTCTGATGGTCGCCCCTTCATAGTCATGAGATTAAATTTTGAGGGCTATTTATGGTTGTTTGCAGCATTCCCCAGTCACATGATCACAATTTATGGTGGTGCCAAATGGCACTTACTAGTGATTTTCGGGAACACTGCACCCATTTTGAATCATTAGTTTGCTTAACAACCACTAATTGTTTTATGAGTGTCACAATTTATGACTATGACATTCATTATGGTCATAAGTCAAGAACTACCTGTGTAAAGCATTTGTCATTTATCCTGTATTTTTGACTGCCAATGGGTGAAGGAACACAACACCTGGGCCGAAGCTAAGATTTTTTTCCAGCATTTTTTCAACCTAAATCATTCTGATGAACTGCCAGATAAAATGTTTCATTATCCATAATATAGAACTTGAGAAAAACATTTCAGCACTTGCCCTTATCATATATTCAGTGATTGCTGGTCAACAATGTTTTTCTCAATCACAAAGTACACTTGGTGTACAGCATACAAAAACTGTTATGGCAGTACATAAAATCTGTTATGACAAGCCAAAACTTTTTATTAATCTCAGCACTAAAAGGTCTATGAATGCCTTCAAATTAGTATGTCACCTTTTACACTCTCTGAGTTTACACTCTTATTTGTCTAGACATAGACAATATTGATTTTGTATTCTTTTACACAATCGATTACATTTTGAACATGGGTAGTTCAAGGACTGCACAGATTATACAACACAATTACTGGATAATGATAGCTCATACTGCTCATACAAGCAAAGTTAAAGAGAGTTTGAGGTGAATTGATAAAATTGTTATCATCATTTTGGCATTATGCTATGATTCAAACCACAGTGACAGCATACCGAGTTGACCACATAAACCAGCTGTTAATCACAACTCCATACTTTCCCCTCTTGTGATGTCTTTGCTTCTTTTTTGTGGGGTGGTGGTGAGAGGATTCCTTTCACCTGTGAAATCCTCGCTCTATTGACAGAGACAGATATACTAGCCTTTGAGTTCCCAGAATTCAAAGACAACAGAGCAAATAGCCTGAGGATCTAGCAGTTGAATGCAACACATCTATGCTCTTCTGTTTAGAACCTCAAAAGTTCTTAAAGCAATCCTATTAGCATATACGTGGTTAGATTAGGTTTGTAGAATAATTGTGTATCAAAACAGATATGCCATACACAAGCATTAAAATAAAATCCTTTGAAAAGACAAATAATGTCATAACTCTTGAAATTTCCTAGGAGTCTACACTTTTTTTGGGGCAAAAACTCTAGTTATACCCAACTTTTCTTGCTATTTATAATGCGCTTTGTCCATCACATAGAACAGTGATGGCTAACCTTGCAGCCACCTGCTTTTCTGGATTCTACTGTGGACATGCGCACCAGCCAGCTGCTGTCTTCCAGGTTCAATTGTGTGCATGTGTGTCGGACAGCTGGTCTTTGCACGAAGACCATCTGCCTGGCACGCATGTGTGTGACGGAACCCGGAAGAGAGAAGCTGGTCACATGGTCTGGCATGCATGCACACTGGCCAGCTGCTCTCTTTCAGGTTCTGTTGCCCTCATGCACACCAGACAGTTGGCCTTTGCGTGAAGACCAGCTGTCCGGCGTCCTTGCGCGCGACAGAACCTGAAAGAGAGCATCTGGACAGCGCACATGCATGCAACAGAACCCAGAAGAGTAGCTGGCGATGGTGCATGTGCACCCAGAGAGGGCTCTGTGTGCCACCTCTGGCATGTGTGCCATAGGTTCACCATCATGGACATAGAAGTTGCCTTGACATATTTTAATTCTATTAAGGAATCCTAAACAGTTGCTGTTTCATCTTCTTTTGCAGCTCTACAATTTCGGCTTCATTAGTTCATCTTTCTTTTTAAATAAGACTCCTAACTACAAATATAATTTCGTTTTTGAACAGATTATGATAAACTAATCATAATTACTGTCACACCAATGTAAACAAACAACAGGTGTTTAAGTTGTAAATGGTTTTTTAGTTCTGTCCTAATATTGTAGTAAAATATATATATATTGAAACGGAAATGGAAGGATGATCTGGAATTATATTCTGTTTCTACCACTGTAAATCAGTATCTTGTAAGCAATCCCAAATAGGTCTAATAGTGTTCAGGGAAACAGTTCAATTTTCAAGAAACATGAGTAGAAAATAGGATGAAGAATAATTAAGTAATTAAACAATCAAGCAAACAAAATGTTTAGTTTTCAAGATCATATTGGATTAGATGAAAGATTAGATCTAAGATTGTGATATTTCAAGCATTCAAAAGTGAGCATGAATTTTTTTTATGATATATGCCAATTTGCTTTAATTTAGAATGTTCGCATTTCTTGGAATGCTTTTATTCAAAGTATAGCACAGACTTTAGGATGTGGGCATGAATTTCCAGATTAATCTCCCATCAATGACTGTGCTGAAGTTAATGAGTGATTCACACTTTGCCCATCTATGCTGTGGACATTTTATGGTAAAACAGATTCTCCACTGAAACTGATGCTTATCAAGGAACTTTAATCATCACTGTGCTTTGTAATGCCTATGTATTTTGCATTCATTTTAAACCACTGTATGGATTAATAGTTGAGATTAAGATGTATATCAAAAAGAAAAACAGCCCATTGTTTAATGGAATGTGTGGATAGACTTGTGTAATTAAATGTGAGAATGGCCTTGGAAATCAGAGAAGAGAGGCAGGAACCACAAGTGGCTTAATGGTCAGACAAAGAAATTTAGGAAGCTACTTTGGATTATAACAATTGAAACTAACTATAGAACAGATTGACAGAGGTTGATACAAAGTATGAAATGCTGATGCAACACACTTTGGAAATTGTGAAGAGTATCTATGACCCTTGCATCTTTTTATAACCCTGGATACTATAGCATAATTTGCAATATTTTGCTATGCTGTTTATGAAGTCAAATCACTTTTTTTTAAAGCACAGAGAATGGCCTTGTATTATGGAATATACTGAAAGAACGGATAACCCAATTCATGTACCATTTCCCCAAAATAAGACATCCCCTGATAATAAGGCCAATCAGACTTTTGAGTGCATAGCAATAAGGCCAAGCACTTATTTCAGGGTTTAAAAAAAATATAAGACAAGATCCTATTTTTAGGGAAACACGGTAACGAGTAGATATACATATTTATCATACTGTTGGCTTTTGGCATAAGTAACTTTATGCAAAGCACAAAAAATGAATACAGTAGGAGAGAATTCTAAGACACAGCAGAAGCAAATATAGTTAAATGTTGTGCAATGCGCAGCAAAACATCATCATCATCATCATCATCATCATCATCATCGTTGGAAGGGACCTTGGAGATCTTCTATTCCAACCCCCTGCCAAGCAGGAGACCTATACCATTTCAGACAAATGGATGTCCAGTCCCTTCTTAAAAGCCTCCAGTAATGGCACACCCACAATCTATGAAGGCAAGCCATTCCATTGGCTGATTGTTCTCATTGTCAGGAAATTTCTCCTTAGTTCAAGGTTGCTTCTGTCCTTGGTTAGTTTTCATCCATTGTTTCTTGTTTTGCTTTCTGGTATTTTGGAAAATAAATTGATCTTCTCTTGTTTGTGATAGCCTAACCCTATCCCTAACCCTCAAATATTGGAACACTGCTATCATTCTTGCTATCATAAATATCAGATACATTATATCTGTATTTCTTCACATCTTTCTATTTCACAAACCATCTTTGCTTCTTAAATTCATCTTTGTGAGGATTTCCATGGTTTCATTCAACCATAATTTTCCCCTCTTCCTAAAACACCATTTCACTGTATGTGTATCTTCACTCATTCACTTCTTTGGAAGATCAATGTCTTCAACATAGTTTTTTCATGTTAGCAGTCCTGTTTTGCATCCAGTCTACATTCTTTTAGCTTCCATTCATTTTTGATCTTCCTTCTTCTTGTTTTATAATGCCTACTCAGTGGTGAAATTCAATTTTTTTTACTACTGGTTCGGTGGCTTGGTGGGTGTAGCAGGGGAAGGATACTGCAAAATCTCCATTCCCATCCCACTCTAGGGGAAGGATATTGCAAAATGTCCATTCCCACCCCACTCTGGGGCCAGCCAGAGGTGGTATTTGCCGGTTCTCCAAACTACTCAAAATGTCCGCTACTGGTTCTCCAGAACCTGCTGAATTTCACCCCTGTGCCTACTTAAATATCTTACTCCCACCTTATTAATTTACTTTCTTCCAATATACCCAGCTCTTAGTTCTCCATAACAAACAAACATATACAGCCATGTTAATTTCTTGTAATAAATATTCATTTCTCGCCACAGAAGACACCTTCTATCATAATTTTCTCCATATTTAGTAAGCATCTTTCTTTATCTTTTGTAAGCCTTCTGGACAGGTATTAAAATAACCTCCTGGGTTGTTCTAGTTTTTTGAAATTTACATATACATTTTGAGCGTCTTTTAAATGCACTATTATTCTGAAAACTCTCAAAACTGGTCACCATTCAATGTTAGCACAATAGTTTTCTTATCACAGCTATTTCACCCAATTACATGAATTGATCATAACAGGGTACAAATGTTCTTAGACAGTACCACAGGGACAAAAAGTTTTAACAAAGAGAAGATGGCATCACGTGAGGAAGCAGACAGAAATTCTATAGTTTTAACTGGATTTGGAAACATTTGTAACCAATTTGAAAATGTGAATAATGAAGGGACATTAAAGTTAGTACAAAGCACTTTTAAAAAGAACAATTACAATACGATGATAATTATACTATGGAATACCATTTAAATGGGCAAGTGTTTTAAAGACTTTCAGTATAAAGACCAGATTGGTTGCATATCTCACAATTACAAGAGACAATGATTCTTCTGTGTTTTTCTGATTGGTAAAGATAATTGGATTTGGGAGTTTTCTGGTTTAAAAAAAAAAACGAGAAAAAAAAAAAGAAAAAAGGAGATAATCACATTTGACCATTCCAGGTATTCTTAGCTCTTTTTCAGTATCCGTTTAAAATTAAAACGGTTAAACTTGCTTGCTAATATGACTTTAGTGTCTCTATTTCTACTGAAATAATTAAAACACAAGAAAATAGTAGAGAGAAACTCTGGGTAGCTTAACCAACAAAGAAGTTATTGGATAGCTGTCAATTCTATGCCAATTCTAATTTCCAATACATTCACTTCAGTCAAGGAAGTAAATCCTTTTTGAATAGTTAAAGAATGAATGAGATCATACAATTTAATTAAAGTACTGTATGAATTTAAAATGATAACACAGAATCAATGCTTGAACATTGCAGGGCCGGCGCAATGTATAACATGTTCACACTGGTGCAATAGGACTGGGCGTTTTGTTAATATGATTTATTGGGATTTATTGGGTTAGGGATTTTCTGTCTTCACAGTGAGTTGTATTGTGTTGGGTGTGTGTGCGCTGAGGGAGCTCAACCAATCTCATTGTACATTTGTTGTGCACTGACAATAAAGATATGAATTAAATTGATATTTACTCTTCAGTCATACTAAAAATTACAATTAGGTGGCAACATTTGAAGATATTTTGGCAATAGCTTTCATAGCTTTTGGAAGGTATGCCCTGAATTCCTCTCATCTACACAAATGCATATAATGAGACTGAAAATGATTAGCTGAATCAAGGACAGGCACAGCTCTAGATGACTGGATATTGATGGGAAAAATGAAGACATAAAAGGCAAAGATAAAGACAACACTTCTTTATACAGGTAAACCTCAATTTACGACTACAATTCAGCCCAAAATTTATGTTGTTAAGTGAGAAGTTTGTTAAGTGAGTTTTGCCCCATTTGTTAAGTGAATCATTGCAGTTGTTAAATTAGTAACATGGTTGTTAAGTGAATCTGGTTTCCCCATTGACTTTGATTGTCAGAAGGTCACAAAAGGAAATCACATGACTCCAGCACACTGCATCTGTCATAAATACAAGTCAGTTATAAAGTGTCTGAATGTAAATCACATGATCATGGGGATGCTGTGATGGTCATAAGTGTGAAAAATGATCATAAGTCATTTTCTTCAATGCTGTTGTAACTTTGGTCCCTAAGTGAAATGTTGTAAGTCGATGATGACCTGTATTTAACACAAAACACTGTTTCCTAGTTGGAAAGGGACTATAGCTCAGGAATAAAAAAACCCTATAGTATCTATGCCAGAAATCAAAGTCAGTGAGTTATTGCAACATCCCTTAAAACGGCAGCTTTGTGAAATTATGAACTGAAATCAAAACTCATGCGACAACCCTATGACAAACTGAAAGCGAATTCCATTCACCTGAATTAAAGTGTACAAATTAAATCTGTTTCCTCATGGTGCTTCTCTCCTCAGCATGTTGAAATATATCAGAAGGATATATCAAATTCATCCAAAGAATTAAATAGAATAATCTAAGAATTTCTTAGTTAACTTCAGAAAAGAAATAAAGGATGAAATTGTCCTGTAGATCTCTTTATCCATATATTTTAAGTACAGCAATAATTGATGTAATGGTCTCTGTCTATTAATTAACAAGCAGAATTCAGTTCAAGAAGAGAGAGGCTAAAGAAATGGTTAAAGTATCTCCACCCTGCCACCACCTTTCTGTTAAAAGGCCTTACAGGCAATCCTCAACATACCACTACAATTGAGCCAAAATTTCCATTGCTAAGCAAGACAGTTGTTAAGTGAATTTTGCCCCATTTTACAACCTTTCTTGCCACAGTTGGTAAGTGAATCATTGCAGTTGTTAAGTTAGTAACAGAATTGTTAAGTGAATCTAGCATCCCCATTGACTTTGCTTGTGAGGAGGTTGCAAACGGTGACCATGTGACCCCAGGACACTGCAACAGTCATAAATACATGCCAGTTGCCAAGAGTCTGAATTTTAATCATGTGACTATGGAATGATCCTAAATATAAAAAATGGTCATGTCACTTTTTCCAGTTTCCTTGTAACTTTGGATTTCTATGAACCATACAAATAGCTTTAAGTTGGGGAATGCCTGCACAAAGAAAATTAGGAGTCTCCCCGTTGGCTTCTTCAACGTTTTGAATCTAATCTTTTGCCACTTATACAAAATGGCTGCCATTTAGGGGCTTGACGTTTTCCAAAATGGCTGCCCTGGTAGGGTTATAAACAGAAACTTATCAGAAAGCAAACTTCCAAAATTGGTTGCAGCCATTCATCTTTCTTTTATTTACAACAACAACGATGATGCCAGGAACATTTTTGTAAATATATGTGGCAGAAGGTGCCAAGGGAATGCCCACAAGCAGTATGCTGGGAATCCCAAAAATAGAGGAAAAGAAAGATGTAAGCCATGTGTTCTAATGAGACTATACAGGACCTAAACCTTAACTTTGGCTCGCAATGCTAACTTCATGCTGCTAACAACAAATGGTCAAAGTCTGGCCTTGTTAATCAGTAACTAGTAGGAGATGATGAACAAAAAATGAAAAAATGTAGGAAAGGATCTAAGAAATTGCAAGGAACTCATATTCCCACAAGACTATTAGGAACCTAACACATCCGTGATGTTGGAATTAATTAGTCCAACTGTTTCCTCAAGTACAAATCGTTCTGGTGGATAATACCATCTATGTTTTGAAAGAGTTTGGTTTGGGAGGGGAAAAGAAAAAGAAAACACAAAACAGCATTATAAATGTCACATTTACTTCCAGCGGGAAGTGTGCAACAATGTGTGACAATAGTTTATAAAATGTTGAAACACGTTTTCCTTTTGTTTTACTTTACTCATTTTTGAAATACAATCCTGGTTACTGGAAAATGCCTTACAGCTTTATTCAAAACATATGTTATTGTGCTTTTTTTTTTTCTTTTGGTCTGAATGAAGAGCCTGAAAGAGAGAAGCAAATTCTGACTCCTTCTGGAACATCTAACCAATATATCATTTGTGTGTGTTGCATTTTTTCCTCTCCTTGTCAGGACCACTTTTATGTCTTTAAAGATTTATTTAAACTAAGTTTATTATATAATGAAGCTTGTCAGATCATAAGAACAAAGTCAAACAATATGCTCTGTATCAAAGTGCAATGTTGAACATAGAGGTTTAAATATACATATCAAATGCAATGCAATCAAGAAAGGTTTAATCGAAAAATGCAAATGGTTCAGATTATTAGAGCCACATCTGTGCTTTGAAGCAAAATTTGGGATGTTTATCAAAAGCTACAAGTAATTATATTATTCCCTCCCACTGCATATATCTCAGCCACAGATTTCATAGCCTCAGTCCTTGCTTGATTTAATCTTGTGGTTTTACAAGGACCACTAAAGAAATATTTTTTTTTTAAAAAAGAAACAATTTCCACAGCATCTTTCAGTTGCTTAAAGAAAGAATAAATGTTCTCAATTTCAGTAGTAGCATGAACCCTTTAAAAAGCTTGCATGCGATGGTCAGTCAACACAAAGATTCTGGCCAAATTGCAATATTTAATGTGATATAAGGAGAAAAAATTATGAAGTTATGGCAATCACATTCTGTATGTTTAGTACTAATTTAAGGTAAACCAAATGAATTGATTTAGATTTCATACCCTGGTTTTTGGACAGCAAATCTTTATAACACTTAAGTTCAAGTGCAGACCTTCGTTCAGAAAATATACAAGGAGTCCTCGGCTTATGACCACAATTGAGTCCAAAATTTCTGTTGCAAAGCAAGAGAGTTGTTAAATTTTGTTCCATTTTATGACCATGTTATAGTTGTTAAGTGAATCACTCCGGTTAAGTTAGTAATACAGTTAAGTGAATCTGGCTTCCCCATTGACTTTTCTGGTCAAAAGGTAGCAAAAAGTGGCCACATGACTCCAGGATACTGAAACCATAATAAATTCATGCCAGTTGCGAAATGTCTGAATTCTGATCTATGACCTTGGGGATGTTGAAATAGTCATAAGTATGAAAAACAATCATAAGTCACATTTTTCAGTGTTGTTGTAAATTTGAACTGTGACTAAATGAATCGTTGTATGTTGAGGTCTACCTGCAATTATGTATCTTTAATTTTTGAGGGTGGCTCATAATGCTGTAACTATGTAATAAAAATAGCACATTTGAAAACCATATTCTTTTTTTAGAAAAAGTATCGATTTGAACTTCCTAATTATGTCTGCTACTAAATCTCTTGCTGTTTAAAATATGTTTATTAAACATGGAAAAGTTCTTGAGGACAGGTAGTTCCCAACTTTCAACCATTCATTTAGTGACTGTTTGGAGTTACAACAATACTGTACAAGTGACTTATGACTGGTCCTCATACTGATAACCGTTGCAACATCCCTATGGTGATGTGATGAAAATTTAGGCATTGGCAACTGGCAAGTATTCATGACAGTTACAGATTCCTGGGGTCATGTGATCATCATTTGCGACCTTCCTATTCAGCTTCTGACAAGCTGACAAGTTAATGGGGAAAGCCAGATTCATTTAATGATTGTGTGACTCACTTAACGGCAATGATGTGGTAAACATCTGTGGCAAAAAAGATTGTAAACTTGAGTGTGACTTATAAATGGCATATTTTATACTCCTTCAGTGTAGTGTAACTGTCAAGTGAAATGGGAAAATTTGCCAAAGCCAACTCATGCTGAGCCACAGCCAACTCACCATGGCTAACTTGCTGAGGGATAACTCACTACGGCCAATCCGCCAGAGGCCAACTCGTTGTTATTTACAACAAAAAAGGAATAAAGTTGGGGTTAAAAAAATATAATAATAATAATAAATGTGTGTAGTGTGCTGAGATGGATAATGATAAAGTTAGACTGAGTGGCAGTATCTAAGTAAGTATCTGCAATTGCAAATATGGATTCTCAAATTTGGCTTAAAAAATAGTGGAAAACCATTAGTGGGAATATGTCACATATACACATTCAGTGTAGGCTAATACTTATTATTTCACTCGCTAGAGCTGAATGAAACACTCAAGCTATTGGAGACATTAAAACTCTTTCTTTTGCCAAAAATGGGGGGGACGGGACACCCAGAATAGTGGGGGAAGGTTTTTTTTATGAATTCCTGGAAGTGTATATGTTATATTTAGTTCTTGTGAGTGCAATAAAAAGCTATACTCTGTGAAATTGGCAACCGTTACAGCAACGTTTTAAAAATTAGAATACTACATTAAATAAGAAGGGGTAAGACGCTTACAAAATGAAGCTGTCAACTAGCTTTAAAAGCAACATAGCACAATGTAGAATGACTTATGTTTGGCTTAGACAGTGGTACTAAACATATTTTCCTTTGAGTAAGCCTTGCTGAACATATGGGACTTATTTCTAAGTAAACCTATATATGTTTGACTTATGAATGACTTGTGTAACTTGATCATTGAGATATCTCAAAGAAGAGACCTTTTAGTAGGATTTTGGATTTGAGAAGTTTGGATAGATATCATCTCTTCTGACACCTTCCCAGAAAATCAAGATTTGTAATATAAGATGAATGACAAGGGTATGAATCCATTCTTAGTCATGTTTAGAGCAGACCCATTAAAATAACTGAAATTGAAGTCAGGCATGACTAAAGTTGTCCAATTGATTTCAGTCAAGCTATTCTTGATATGTGTAAGACTAGACGCAGCACATAGTACTAATAACAATGTCAATGCCATGAGGAGTCCCTTCATCAGAAGACATCATCATGCTCATTCACAGACACTCACTGAACATCACAATGCATTCTACCGTTTGAGAGCCAGTTTGGTGTAGTGGTCAAGGTGTTGGCCTAGACACCAGGAGACTGTGAATTATAGTCTTGCTCTAGACCTGAAAGCTGGCTGGATAATTTTGGGCCAGTCATTCTCACTCAGTCTATTTCATAGAGTTGTTGTGGTGAAGAAAACAGGAGGTGGATTGATTATTATGTGTTATTTAATTAAAATAAAATAATAAAGGTGAGTAAAAATCTTATAAAACAAACGAATGTCTCCTCTGCCTATCCATTCTTCTTTTCCTAGAATCTTTCTTCCAATCTGGTTTTTCTCATGTCATCTTTGAAAAATCCACTTATAGCAGTTAATTTAATGACGTTTTGGTGACAGATTAAAACTTGTTTTGTGGCAGGGTTTCTCTAAGGACGTAAGACAAGATAAATATAATTTTATACCTATGTCAATATCTCTATGCTGTTATTCTTCCTTGCTTTCTAGCATTTCTTTTGATTTTTTCCCCTTGGATGTTTCTCGTTTATTTATTTAGATGTTACTTAAAAATAAACTGCAAAAACATTTTGAAAATCCGATAAACAAAATAGCAAATAATAAGCAAAAAGGGGAAAATATTAAACTTCCTGGCACACCATGTGTATATAATTTATTAAAAACATATGAACATTTCAAATTAGGAAAAAAGCCCTATATTTTTCTACAACATCATAAAATTTGTAGCAAAGATTTCTTCCAAGAATCTCTTTTCTCTCTTCCTTTTTCTTTTTAATTTTTCTTTCTTTCTTTCCTTCCTTCCTCCCTTCCTTCCTCCCTCCCTTCCTCCCTCCCTCCCATTGATATCTTTCAAGCAGGGGCCTTTTCTCTCTTTTTGTTTATGAAACATTGCACTTTAAACTATACTGGCATTGCTGGTATTGAATAACAATGTAATTGTTTAAGTCTTGCCCACAATATATAGAGCACTGGTTGGGATTGCAATACATCAGCCAAAAAGAGCAAAAACAAAAGCTAATGATGCAAGAGAGTTGAGTTTGTAGGACTTCCTTTAAAGTCCAAGAAAGCATTATTAATAGAAATCTAACTGATCTGTTAATCCCAAGAGTTACAGTAGGTTCATATTTTTAAACAATCCCTCACTTATGAGAAGGATATTTTTATTGTGCTAATATGGGTGAGAAAGTTATGTGGTTGTTTAATAACAATGACAGAACTTATCTTGATTTGAAGACAGGCAATTCATGTTGGTCTGTATGCCCTCAAGTGTTCTTGGTTAGAAACATATTATTTTATTTATTTATTCCAGGTTTAAAATTCCTTCCCTCTGGAATAAACGTACATTTAGTAATTCTTCAACAAAGTGCTCTATGATATACTTCTGTAGTCCTAATAACCTATGTACTGCAATTATGCAAGTTTGCTTTGTTCTTTTTCAGTTTTCACTCTTTTTTTTTTTCAATTTTAAATCATTAAACAAAGTACATATTATTTCTTTCATAAGGTTTGTGTAAGATTAAACAATCTTAATCAGGAAATAAAGCCTAAATTAGATTTGTAGTAGTCAGTGAAGACTGACGACTAATCTTCAAATATATATATATATATATGTATATATGTATGTATGTATGTGTGTGTGTGTGTATATATATATATATATATATATATATATATATATATATATATATATGTGTGTGTGTGTGTGTGTGTGTGTAGGTCTTTGGTTATTCGGGTTTTCTCCCGCGTAAAATTGAAAGTGTCTTGGCGACGTTTCGACGAAGTCTCATTCGTCATCTTCAGGCTGGTGTTCTCAGCTTCGTGCTTCCAGGAGCAATGTGTGATCGCAGCTGTTTCCTCCTTTTAACTGCCAGTGGGGGTGGGAGCTGATTGGGTGGGAGCATGGCTGTGTTCTGATTGGATGGGGGGTTGGCTGTGCTCTGATTGGCTGGGGGTGTGCTCTGTTTGGGTGGGGGCTTGGCTGTGCTCGGGTTACTCTGAGTTGCAGGGGGATTTGAGCTGGTGAGCTGCATTGCTGTTGTTTGGCTTCGCGTTCGTGGTCATGCCACATCTTCGTGATGGGTGTCAGTTTGCTTCATGTATGGATTGGAGGGGTTTAAATTGGTCAATGGTGCAGCTTTGGTTTGGCTTCTGGTCTGTGGTCGTGTCTCATCATCGGTGTGGGTCTGGGTTTGCTTTTTGCGTGGAAGTGTGGTGGTGATATCCTGTGTGGTTTTTGTGAGTGTGGGTCTGGTGTCATTCTTTGTGTTAAGGACTCGTTTGTCACTAATGGCGGGTTTCCAAATGGCTGGTAGGCGGGAGGTATCATCTCGTTTATTCATGCTGTGTGGGCGTTTTTCTATCTCGATAGCTTCTCTGATTATTCTGTTGTT
>WNWU01000003.1:52022976-52037502 GCA_012654045.1 Ptyas mucosa
ATATATATATAAAACTAAAAATTGCTTCCAAGATAATCTGCGAAGAGGTGGATTTATGATTATAACATACATGTACATATCTGTTAACTTCACTATCGTAAGGATGAGGAAATTGTTCCAGTTAACAATATACCACATAAGTTGTTAATAAATCTTAATTTGAATGGAAAATTCCATGGGAAACAAGGACATTGTGCTGCCTCTTTCCACAAAGCTGCCGTTAGTAAAAATCTACCAACCAGGATTTCAAATATTTGCGTTTTTACTAAGAGAGACCTGGTAGTAAAGTTTCCCTTATGTTTTTCTCAATTCTTAATAAATTCATAGACTTGCTTACAGCTTGGTAGCATCATGGTAGTTTCCCCGCTGATTTCTTGCTGTAAGCAAAATGAAGCTCAATTCCCGAAAACTGCATAGCTCAATTCCAAGATCTTGGAATTGTTTTCCACTCTCTCCTTCTGAATTTTCTTTCTGACTTCCTAGTCAAGTCTATGGATATTCCCTGATAATCTTCAAAAATTATTGGCTCCTCCATTTCTAAGGGAGAGTGGCCAGTCGCTCACTACATACTGTTTTTCACTAGATATTTTTTGTCTCAGTAAACACACAGTGACTTTACAGAGAGTTTATTTGTTACAGCCCTGTCTAATCTGATTCCATGCATCATCCTCGAAACTGAACTAGATAATTATAGAAGTTATGAGTTTGTACTTTAATTTTAATCCAGATAAGGAGATTCACATCACAGTATGCATAAACAGAAAATCCGTCTGTGCGATGGTGATTTATGCACATGGACTTCAGACACTTGAGAGTGAACATATTTCTGAGAATTATTTTTCCTTTCATTCAATCATGTGATAAAATCACATCAGCATTCTTTTTAGTTAAAGTACTTGAAAGATTAACTGGAGGCTTTGTTTAACTGACATTGGCAGGCTTTTACAAACTGGTATACCTTTGGCCTCCAGCTAACCTAGCAATCCCTAAACAACTACAACCTATTTTTCACATACACAGTATCTTCCCTTGCCTGTCCCCCAGGAATCCTTCTAGTTACATGCTTGCAGAAAAGCAGATTACTTTAAATGGTCTTGTAAATATGTCAAACTGAAGACTGAATATCAACTTCTGGCCTGGATTCCAATGAAATGCCTTTGATGCTGTTATTCATTTGAAGCAATGCAGCTCCCCCAAATTTTGTACAGGTAGTTCTTGATTTACAACGATTTGTTTAGTGACCATTCAAAGTCACAATGACACTGGAAAAAAGTGACTTTAGCCCTGTTCTTGCCCTTAGACCTGTTGCAACATCCCTAAGGTCATGTGATAAGAATTTTTGCAACCAGCATGTATTCATAGCAGTTGCAGAATCCTGGAGTCATGTGATTGCCGTTTGCAATGTCCCCAGCCTACTTCCAGCAAACAAAGTCAATGGGTGTACGTGGATTTGCTTAATGACAGTGAAACTCACTTAACAACTACAATGATTTGCTTAACAACCACTGGAAAACCAGGCACAACTTACTCACAACTGCCTTACATAGCAATGAGAGTTCTGTTCCCAATTGTGGTTGTTAAGTCGAGGAGGAGCTGTAGTTCCACATTACCGGTACTTTGCTTTAATGTGAGAGGCAAAATTTGCTGTAATTCTTCAAGGTTAATTTTGACTGAGTGTTGCCCTTTAAATTTTCCAATCTTGCATTTAGCTCATTAATGCAAACCAAGAGGATAAAACATGCATTCACAGATATAGCCATTTTCCCAAAATATAATTTGTCATCCAAAATGTCTAATGGTGGTTGATCAAACTGAGACCACAAACACCGGAAGTAATTTCCCTTCTATCTAAATTTAGATCAATGGTTTTTCATAGTCAGCACAATTAATTAGCATGCTTTTTAAATATACATTTGATAGTTAAGAGTAGAAAAGAACTTATAAAAGTTTACACTTATATTTTTCAGAAAATAAAAAGGAGAAATTAACAACACTCCAATATTACTAAAGTCTTAGCTGGGACTTAATTAAATACCCAGTGTGTGATACTAACTAACTAACTAACTAACTAACTTACTAACTAACTAACTAACTATCATGTGCCACTATTAGCAGACAGACATAGTTGCAGGAAGGACAAACACATTTACAAATCTGAGAATCAAGATTAAAAGAATGACATGAAAGGGTAATAACTATAACTTCAATTGGTACTAATAAATTACACTACCATGTTTATTATATAGTTTCCTTTGTTCTGGTTTTTTTTTCCAGCCAATCATTTTGTTTGGCTAATTTTAAAATTTTTCAGACTGTAGAAGGAGGAAGAAGAGGAGGAGGAGAAAGGGTTTTTCGAAAAGAAAACTCTAGCTGTGCAGTCTTAATTGGGCAACTTTAATTATAGACCAAGTCTACAAGAAAATCAAAGGGAAAATGAAACGAACGGTGAGTCTTAAAACCTGGTAGTTATCTGAAAGGACGCTGAACAGTATGTGTGGTTTAATGGACTTCCAAAAGGAAAAAAAAATTAAAACCCAACCACTGATCACCATGCCTGCCTAATATTCTTATCAGTGTAGTCACAAAGACGGCAGAAAATATCTAATTTCTACCATGTGGCTTCCTTCTGAAAATCTGGGTCGTGCTGGATAGGATGGTGTCAAATAATCTCTCCAAGGGCTGCTCAGCTGGCAGCTGTGATCACAGGAATCCCAAGATACAGGATCATCACCTAA
This sequence comes from Ptyas mucosa, assembly GCA_012654045.1. Lineage (NCBI taxonomy): Eukaryota > Metazoa > Chordata > Lepidosauria > Squamata > Colubridae > Ptyas > Ptyas mucosa. Next base: position 52,025,712 of record WNWU01000003.1, read on the forward strand.
TACTATGCCTCATGAACACAGCTGTAACAGGCCTAGCCAACTATGTGATTCATCCTTAAGGGGGGGGGGGGAGAAGGTTTGTTGAGATTATTCTTCTTGCCAGGTTTTATTCCCATCATTACTCTACCACCTGGCTATTTACTGTATAGCTTCTTTGAGGAAAACCAACAGAGGAAAGGAGAACAGGTTTATTTCTTTATTTATTTCATAGGGCGTACCAAAACGTAGCAGAGCGCATGCAATTCACATATAAAATGTGTATCGAAACATAGAACACCAGAGCAGTGTCATTATTTTAAAAACACGCAGTATGAGTGATGAATAAAATAAAATTATGTATGAGCAGTTACCGAACTGACTAAACCTATGGCCGGATGTCTAGATTATTTAGTCATTAGACAGCGCTGCCCTTGAGATGATGAGTTTCATGCAGGGATCCAGGGGGATTTTGAGGGGGGCATTTCATCACAATATGATGTAAAGCTTGTGGGAGGTTTCCCACAGTCACAGTTAGCATTATCAACCAGCCCCATTTATATTTCCAATATTAGTACCGACCATGGGTTAGGTTGGATTTGGCTGAGCTCTGTCCAGATTTTCCTTAGGAAATCAAAGCCTAATGGACATTGTGATGAGCTGCAATACTGCAGGCTAACCACTGCGCCACCTTGAGCAATAGCTCTTAGACTTATATACCGCTTCATAGTGCTTTACAGCCCTCTCTAAGCAGTTTACAAAGTCAGAATATTCCTGGGTCCAGCATATTCCTGTGTCCTCATTTTACTGACCTCGGGAAGGATGGAAGGCTGAGTGAATCTTGAGCCTGGTGAGATTTGATCTGCCAAACTGCTGGTGATCAGCAGAAGTACCCTGCAGTACTGCACTCTTAACCATTGCGCCACCTCGGTTCAAGATGGTTCAAGATGTTAAGGGGTCTGGAGGCTAAATCATGTGATGAATGTTTGAGGGAGCTAGGTATGTGTAGGATTGGGGAAAACTTGATAACTGTCTTCTAGTACTTGAAGGTCACAGAAAAGAGGGATTGATTTATTATTCAAAGCAGAAGGCAAGACAAGAAGTAATGGATAGAAGCTGGTTAAAGAGAGATCCAAGCTAGAAGTAAGGAGAAATTTTCTGACAGTGAGAACCGTTAATCAAGGGAATAGTTGGTGTCCCAGAGTTGTAGGTGCTCCATTACTGGGGATTTTCAAAAATAGACAGGAGAACCATTTGACTGAGAGGGTATTAAGGATTCTTGCCTTGAGCAGGGATTGGACCTGAAGATCTCTGAGATCCCTTCCATTATGTTCTATGACAGCCATTTTAAAAATCAGATTATCTTTATGGAAAGGGAAATTAAGGAAGTGTGTCAAAACACACAGGTATTTTGTGGTTAAATGGTGCATCAAATTCTCTTTAAAGAAATATATGAGAAACTAAGTGACAGTGACAAGGAGAATACAACAAGAAGATATTTAATTAAAAGAAAAAGCCAGATGGCTGCTTTTTGTATTATATATCACTGTTGTACCTTTAAACATGATTAAGACATTTGAAAGACATATAATACAGATAGGAAGGAAACACATGTAAAAGAAACCCTGTAATGCAGAATGCTTTAAATATTTTTTTTCCCTTGAAGATTTAATTAAAAATAATTTTGTGATTTTCTTTCCAGTTCAGGTAACACAGTAAAACTTTATAAAATTTTGAAAATTATCTCCACAAACCTCTGTTTAATTTTAAATGAAGTATACCATAAGCAAGATACTATACCCATAGATGGATTTTTTTTTTAAAAAAAAATTTTTAAGGAATACCTTATGCTTAAAACCATTCAAAAATGTAAATCTCCCACAGAAATATATTAAATCATAGAAACCAAGACTGAGCTTTAAAGATTTAGAGGAAAAAAAATTACTAAACCTGAAGTAGGAAGTTCTGCCTTTCCTGTAACTCAGCAAATAACAACTAAAAATTCAGATTAATTTTATAATTTCAACTAATGTAATGTCCCCATTAAGTTTGGAGAGAAAAGTCTACAATATGTGGTCTTTCCTATTGTTTGACTATACCACCCATGAGCCCTTATGAGCAGGGAATAATACTTAGGATACCATAATACACTTTATGCACACTAATGTCATAACAAGCTTGCCTGCTTACAAAAAAATAAATAAATCAAATGAGCTCGACTAAAATTTAGAAGATAAGTAACACAGCAAAAGAAATCAATTTGGGGGAAAAAAATTCCATTTTATTTAAAAGAAAATAAGGACAAGCCAATTCTGATAAAGCAGAAGGCTAGTTTTTAAACAGACTGTTTTCAAACTTTACAAAAGAAATTGGCAAATTTTGAAAACAATCTTTAAGAGACATCAATGACCAAATCTCTCCAGCTTCGCCAAAAACACTTTTCTTCCTTCTGTCTTTTTCATATTCCGAGAATGTAGGAGGCAATACACATTAAAAACCAAAAAAATGAAGAGCAAATTACAAAATTTTCTTCCCCCCCCCCCATTTCCCCCAATATGCATTATTATTTAAGCAGTGTATACATGTTTAGAATTGTTTTGCATTTTTAGTACAAGGAAACATTTACCAAAAAAAAAAAAAAAAAAAAAAAAGACAGCCTGCTGGTTAAGGACAAAGTTATGATTCAATAGCTACATGGAAATTTTGGAAATCAATGGCTTCAGGTTTCGAAGACCATGTGTGTGTTGGTTATGAAGATACAGACTATCTTTTTAAAATCAAGGTCTTTGCCTACCTAAATGGAAACTATATCACTAGATTTATAACTTTAAAAGTTGTGCAGTCTCCGTACGCTGAAAACTCAGGATGATATAACGACTTAACCAGCTGAATTTTTAAATTACTATATTTAAATAAAACACCCTTTAGTATTTAGCATTGTGAAGCAAAATATTACTGTCTTAATGCAGATGCAGAGCTCTTCATAAGGAAGACTTTGCTCTTTGTGCAAATTTTTCCTTATGAATCAATTTATTATTACTAGAGTTTGGTTATTCCATGTGAATGGGAGAAAAAAGATCACTTCCACAAGTGCAGCATAAAATCTCAATTTAGTTTTTGTTTTTTTGTTTTTTTGTTTTTGCTTTATTTGAATAGGAGAGGTGTCCTACATTGCAAAAAGGTATTTTATATTTCAGTGTACGACAACTATTTTGAACTCCTTGGAGACGAATGGAGTCAAGTACAATAGATAAAACAGAAATAAAATGTCATCCCTAGGAAAACAAAGGGAACACTATTTTAAATACATAGACTATATGTCAATCCAGTTTCAATTACACAGACCCTATATCAAATAAGCAGAGTATATTTCAATTAATAAATCTATCCTCTTATAAACTAATCCAGTGTTGGAAGACTCTGTTCAAAATAAACTTCAGTCAGTTCCAAGACTAGAAGACAGACTAGGGAACTAATTGTTCTCTCTGGAATTTTTACTATATTATCAAGAAATTTACCTGGGTATGGCCATAAACTAGAAACTGAGCTCAACTTAAGGAAATCTTTACTTTCTGTCATTCTAGAATAGAATAGAATAACCGAGTTGGAAAGGACCTTGGAGGTCTTCTAGATCAACCCCCTGCTCAGGCAGGAAACCCTATACCATTTCAGACAAATGGTTGTTCAATCTCTTCTTAAAAACATCCATAGTTGGAGCATTCACAACTTCTGGAAGCAAGTTGTTCCATAGATTAATTGTTCTAACTGTCAGGAAATTTCTCCTTAGTTCTAGGTTGCTTCTCTCCTTCATGAGATTCCAGCCATTGCTTTTTGTCCTGCCTTCAGGTGCTTTGGAAAATAAGTTGACCTCCTCTTCTTTGTGGCAACCCCTGAGATATTGGAACACTGCTCTACATATCTAACATATTCTTGGAACAATCCCTTCTACGTTTTTGATTTTGAAGAATGGACATTCTAAAATCCATTTAAGAACCAGCAAGAATCAGGAAAGTGGTTGTGTTATAAACTATAATATCGTCAGACTATGACTGCTTAAAATAGTTCTGAAGATAAGAAGCTATATCCAGAAAAATTAGCAGCATAAAGTCTAAAGCACTTGTCTAGAGTGAAATATGCTGATAATATTTACCAAAGGCAAGATGGTTCCATTGTTTTTTAGTCTTTTTATTGCAAGTGCCTGTTTATAATAAGCTTAACATTTAAGAAAAGATGGAAAACACTACAGCCTTTATAGTTTAGTGACTTTATAATTACAAGAGAAATATTCTCCATTCTCCTTTTCCTCCTCTTTTTTCTACTGTAATGGGTCTAAATTAACACAATCCAAGTAACCTTGAGGCAAAAGAGAATATCCTTTTTCATCCTGACAAGCCAAAACAAAAACAAAATAAAATTGGCCAAATTAATAAATGGGGGAAGTGATCCTGTTTCCATGACCTACCGTAAAAATTCAAACATTGTCTTTGTCTCTTAGACTATTAATTACATCAGTCGGCTGCACCATGAGTTCTTTCAGCATGGAATATATTGGTTTTTGGAACTGAAAGGGATTTCACAGAATATGAATTGAAACATGCATGAATTGTTTAATGACTTTTTAGTTTTCAATCTATATCCATTGGAACAAATAATACAACATAAAGACCAAACTATGGAATACTATTATTTGGAAGTGATTTCTGGATGTGAACTATTGACTATAAAAATGTTAGCCTGAAAAGGTATTAGACTGGATAACAGTCCACAGAATAAAAGATCTTTCCTCTTCCAATGTTTATAAGGAAGAGGTAAACAGCTAAATGTGCAAAGGAATAAACACAACCGTTCAGGGATTCTGACTGAATGCCTCTCATGTTAAATATCAAAACTAAGATATTAAAAATATCCCAGATCTCTATACATTAAAATTCATGGGGAAACAAAGATGCTTATAGTTGAATTGTAAGGTTTTTGGAATAGAGATGTTTCCTGATAACTACCTATCTATACTGAAGGAATAACAAGTATTTATTGTTTAAAATGCAATATTATGCTTCTTTCTAATTTTAATTCTAAAAAAACACTCAATAATATAAGTAAATAATTAAAATAAATCTTGCAAAATAAAATCTCCTTAATTCAACAAACACAAAGTCTCAAATTAGGTAAAAATAAAGGCCAATTTAAAATCACTGACTAAAATGATTAATCTGTTTTTATCTGAAACCTGCCTGCATAATGGCATATTTGCAGGAATAAGGGAGAAACATCCCTTCAATTCAGAAAGCAATTGTATGTCTAGTGATGTTGAAATGGCTATTAGTTAGTAGAGAATGTCACTAGAAATTTTATTTTGAATTACCTGCAATACACAAGTTTTCAGATTGAATCCCATTATTTAGTATTTTCTCATTATTGTGACAAGAATTGTGCCAATTTCCACACTCAGAAAGTAAAATTACTGTCGCGAGTAAATATTTATATCATTCTCAAAGAGAATAAAAACCACTGCCAAAAACTCCCAATTCCTTCCTACAGCAAATACAGAGTTACAGTGAATCATAGCTACTGGAAGAAATGCAGTTCACCACACTATTTATTATAAACAATTCCTTATTAAAGATGGAAAATCAATATTTCATACAAACAAAAGTGTTCCATGGAAAATGTTAGTGAAAATTTACTTCTCTTTCACGATGATGTGTTGAACAGTTTTGTTTTCTTTTTTCTTCTGCTCTATTCTGACTCTCTTTGGTGTGGATAATTCTTATGATTTTTTTTCTCCCACGAAAACAAGGCAGCAGAAAGGATCATAATAAAATCTGGATGTTCAAATAACAGAAATCTTTTCCAGAATGTAGAAAAGATTAAATCCTGTGGTGTTTTCAAGTTTCGTTCTCAAAAGAAGCAAACAGCAAACTTGTTTTATATTAATTTCTGGTTAAAGAACAGATGTGGGTTAAAAATCACTTAGGTTGAAGCCCTCATATATCATCTGCCATCTTAAATGAAAGAAACAGAAACTTTTTATAGCCAGCTTGACACTCTGAATGGAATGACTTTGTCCTCTTACCAAGACTGATCAGTGCCAAATGAAATTGGCAGAGGGTATAAGTCTAGTAAGATTTCAAAGTTCAGAATGGGAGCTGGTGAGAACACAATCGGCAGATGTTTTTAAGAGCATCAGCCCCATTAAAAAAAGAAAGAAAGAAAACAAAACAAAAATGTATAAAAATATGATTGAGTCAACTAGATATTTTTTAGCAAATGGGGAACTTTAAAAAACCCAGCCGTTAGCCGCTCTGACCATATGTGTGTTAGGATTCTGTTTTACTATTTTGTGGTGAAAAGCATATAGTTCAGAAATACAATCAGTATTGAGAACCATACCAAACACACAGAAGGAATGCAGTTGCCAGGAATGGCTCACATAAGACCAAAAGTTAACCACAAAGCATCTGCTACTGTTAGACAAGTTGCAATTCATTTCATTTATTGTATTTTCAGAAAAGAAGATCCCTTTGTAGGTTTCCTTAACGTGTCCTTGGTAAACTGTGTAGTGGAATATTATTCTGAGATATTGTTTAAAAAGCAATAACAAATTCACCTTAAAAGAACTGATCCCAAATGTTTTCTGAAAATGTAAACAAGAGTGGAGAATAACTGTAGAATTAGCTTTTGGCAGGGAAGCTCCACAAAACAATAAAATGGCAAAACATTAAATTTTGTATTAAAAAAATATGTATATTTCTGCACCCTACTTTTATTAACCAAACCTGAGAATTTACATTGTAATATTTCACTGCAAAGTATTAAAAAGTTAACAATCAAACTATGGGCTTCTGTATCTATGGCAACTATAGCTAACTCTTTGTTGAACTGTAGTGATAATTCCCTTTTCTGATTTGAATCGGTTGCAAAGCAAAATACTCTTAAAGCCTTTTTATTTAATCCAATGTTCTTGCAGTATATCTGCTAATAGGAAATAATCTGCAGCTAATATTCACATTCCAGGACAGCTATGTGTTTTCTTAATACTTTGTTTCAGGGGCCTCTTTCCAAAAAAAAAAAAAAAGCTCAGTAAATATAGAAAACAGACATTCAGTGTATTTGTGCATGCGTGCGCACATACACACTACTACTACCTGGTTGCTAATATCATCTAAAACATGTTGTGGCTTGCACTGTTTGTTAAAATTGTCTGGAAAGACAAGACTAATGAATGCAACAGAATGAGATTTACAAATTTGCAGTTAGTATTCAGCTAATAAAACAAGAAACCCCTTCTGTATTTGTTTTGCATCACCGCTAACTTAAAACAAACTCAGTGACAGAGAGAAAAATAAATGAATCACTAAATTCAAGAGGTTTTCCTTTCGATACTTGAGCAGCTTCAGAGATCTAACTACTGCAGTCATGATTCGAATGGCTAGAATCATCATCAGATTTTGAAGCGGCTACACTTAAAAGATACACTAAAACGCAAAGGAAAACCATGCAAAATTCTTACTTTCAAATTTGCAATTAATCTGAAGTTTATTATTCAGTCCCACACATGGAAGAGATAAATGAGCTTCCATCATTAAGTGCCATCCATCTACTTCAGAGATATCAAACTCATGTTGTTGTCACGTGATGTATCGGGACTTTTCCCCCCTTCGCTAAACTGGGGATGGATGTGGCTGACACATGATACATCCGGCCCACAGGCCATGATTTTGACACCCCAATCTACTTAAGTCAGCTAGATGAAGGGCTGTAAAGGAAAGATGGCAGGTTCACACTTATGGCAGGAATATAGTCAGAATACAAATTCTGACTGCCTTATCTGAAGGACGAGATAACGGGGGGTGGAAAGTATGGAACCTGGGATCTTTTTGCCTGGGATTAAGGAATGTAAAATGAAGCTTTTAACAGCACTACTGATGTCAATCCACAGTTATTTAGCTACCCAGATTCACTTCAATAGTGAGATGGGCAACATATATACTGACTGACTGACTGACCTGAATGAATGAATGAATGAATGAATGTTCAGGTCCTCCAGCCATGAATTTCTCCAGATTTCTTCATGGTCACTACCACTCGGCATGGCACATATAGTTCACCTTTATTTAGATTTGGTACATTGTTGTTTGTCTATGGAGATCAGTCATCCAGGTCATGGTTGTCCCAAAGGTGAAGAAGCTTTTTGGATGAGAAGTGAAACGTCTTCAAAGAAAAACCAGAAAGTCCAGTTCTCTTTTGAAAAAGCACTTTTGGTACGGAGTTGCTTCTTTTTCTTGTTGTTGTTTTACTTATGGATAAGATTTGAATAATCCTTTTGAAGTAATGACTTTGTGAGACTGTCCTATATGCTTTCTATAGTTACTTGGTCAGTCTTTAGTCCTTGCACATCTACCGGAAAGAAATGGTAATACTGAAAGGGATGTTGTTCCTTATTAACGTTAATTTCTGAGCGAGTTTTTTTTTCTCCTTGCTTTTCAAACTACGTTGAGTTTTGAAGAATTATGAATCAATAAAAGCCTTATGTGACCATTCAGCTCTACAGTTCTCATTCTAAAACTGCATACAGCTTGGAACAGATTTTCAGAGAAAACAGAACTTACATTTTCTGTTGCTGCTGAACTGATTGCTCGAATACCAACAGAGAACAGTGAATCTCAAAAATGGCCATTTTCAGAAGTTCTGCTTGAAATCCAACAGCCAAGCAAGAAATTTCATGAAGATATTTAAATATCAGTTTCTGAGAAACAAAGTTATCATGCATTGACTTACACGAAAACTTACTTGCTTGGAAGTAAACCATGAATACAAAAATTAACACGAGAGATAGAGAAAAGTAAAGGTGGATTAAAAATAGCAATGCATCTGGTTTTTTTCACATTTTAGTTCCTACCACACACATTTTTCTTGCAAAGAAAGGAGCAAAGGGAAATTCGAAACACAAGTTAAACTTATATATATATGCATCTTCCTATGTCTCTTTGATTCTTCTTAAATCAGTTTTATAATTTTAGTAACCATAGAAACACGAAGCAATTCTTTATTGCCATGACAATCTGACACAACTTTAAAAAACAGTAAGTAATGTTTTTATTCTGTTTTCCAGTTGCTCCCAAGGAAACAAGCTGTTATTTACTTCTGTGACGAAATTCATCTATACCATAAGAGATCTAGCGTTGAAAAAAATATGCATATATGAGGCAATATTTATGGTGAAAAAACTTACAATAATTTTAAAGTATGCAATATGGTGATTGAGTCTCCATAATATCATACAAATAATCTCTTGTTTCTTAACAGAGACTTTCTGTGCCATCTTTGCTCATTTCTCTCTGGAAGATTTTTTCCCCCCCAGCTACACTGTGCTTACTATTGTCTCATCAGTAGGAGGTGCTCAACGTAATGATGTAACTGCTTTTTATTTACTTTGGGTAAACTATAAAGTTGAATGCTTCCAAGTCCTATTAATTTCACTGGCAGAGTTATACATGTTCATAAGGCTGCCCACTCAAACCATTGTGATTTCTAAATGATTAAATCTAGTTGGGTTATGCCCTTTAATTTTAAATTGCATTTGAACTCATCAAAGGATAAAGCTCAACCATATTTCAAATGCTAAGGTTCATCGTTTTCAGGTCACTCAAAGCAATCTACCTAACCTGGCTAATATGATACACACGGATATGAAAGAACTGTCTAGTCTTGTATCCTTCCTGTGTCTGACAGTGATTGGTAGTGGATGCGAAGTAGGAAGTCTCCAGTTAGGCATAAAATTAATAGCTTATCACTTACGGTCACCTTCTAGGAATTTGAAATATTGAACTAACAGAAAAGAACATTTCTAATGACTCTCATAAAAGTTACATCCTATTGAAATATTAGCTTAAAAGTAAATAGTGCTTCAAAAACTGAATAAATAAAGCAAATCGTGTATATTACTTTAGCAACCTTATCAACTCTCTAAAGTAGGACAGGATAATTTCACTTCCCCCATTGACTTTGCTTGTTGGAAGCCAAATGGGAAGATCAGATGACTTCAGGACAGTGCAACTGTCATACATACATGTTAGTTGCCAAATGCCTGAATTTTGACTGTGTGTGACCATAGGGATGTTGCAACGTCGTAAGTGTGAAAACCAGTCATAAGTCACTTTTTACAGTGCCATTGTAACTTTGAATGGTCACTAAAGGAATGGTTGTAAGTCAAGGACCACCTGTAGAAGGCTTTTCCAAATCTGCAACCTATACATGTGTTGGGAATATAGTTTTCAGAGTTTCTCATCATAGAACATGCTGTTTTGAATTTTGGAAATTATAATCTCAACACATCTAGTGTGCAACAGGTTGGGGAATCAGACACAAAGATGCCTGGCCACTTTGTTTTATTTGTTGGACTTCTGGACTATGACTGTAATAAAGATGTGATCTGATTTGTTGAAATCATGAAATGAAAAATAGAAGCAAAGTTTCAATGTAATTGAGTTAATACCCCAAAATATACTGTCTGGTCCAGTTAGGCTAGCACAAGTTACTTCTATTGGCAAGGATCAATTTCAGATGATCAAATTTCCTTTTTGCTGACAGGAAAGATGCTACTGCTGACTGAATGTTTCCCCCAGCAGAATATCCGGGTAGGGCTAGATTTGTTTTACACTGAAGTGACAGAAACACACTTTTAATTATAGAAATGGTAATAGACAAAAAAAAAAAGATAGTAGTAAGAAAACAGCAAAGGCAGGGATGTAACTAGAGCTTTCTGGGACTCAAGCCAACACTCAGGGGGTTCCTCTCATGACTAATTCAAAATTAGTCATCAGTTAAAGAGCCAGTGGCTACATTCAGGGGTGCAAACTTTTCTGATGCTCCGGATTTGCACATATAAACTGCAATAGCAGCTCAGTGTGCCTTTTTTGTGGGGTAACAATAGCGCTATATTTACAGATCAGTCCATATCACAACAAGATGTCACCAAAGGATGCAGTTTTTAATATACCTTTTTGCTACTACCTAATGATTCCACTAACCGTTATACACTGAGAGTGCCTGCCAATCTCGAATACAGCTGACTTCCACCTGTTGTCCTACTATTCCAGTTGTGTTATCCTAATCAAATGTTTATGTTTCTGTATGATTTTCTCTAGCCTTGCAAGACTACAACCAGGTTTGGTAGCTTTTAAAAAAAAATTCTAGTGGAGTCATTTTGTTGCTGGTATCCTTACGATTTATATTGACTGTTTCCTAGTATGATTTGATTGCTTATTTGTACCTTATGACCAGTGGTGAAATCCTGCCGGTTCTGTCCGGCTCGTACAAGCCAGTAGTGTTGGTGGCACGCGGTTTGGTGAACCAGTAGCGGCGGCAGCCCAGACATCATTACTTCCTTGTTTTAACCCTCTGCGCATGCGCGAAGACTTTTTTTTTTTTTTTTTAAATTTGATTTATATGCCGCCCTTCTCCGGAGACTCAGGGCGGCTTACAATGCGCTAAGCAATATTTGCATGCGCAGAGGTCAAAAATAAGATATGATGATGGCGCGTGCGTGAGCAGAGTAAGTGTGGGCACACTTCTGAACCAGTAGGGAAGGTAAGTAGATTTCACCCCGCCTATGATTATCATTAAGTGTTGTACCTTATGATTCTTGATAAATGTATCTTTTCTTTTATGTACACTGAGAGCATATGCACCAAGACAAATTCCTTGTGTGTCCAATCACACTTGGCCAATAAAGAATTCTATTCTATTCTATTCTATTCTATTCTATTCTATTCTATTCTATTCTATTCTATTCTATTCTATTCTATTCTATTCT